>CM076085.1:45477500-45882500 GCA_038088235.1 Zacco platypus | reverse complement strand
ATTTCTATTTAATAATTTTCGGTGCTTAGACTAATGTGTGTTTCAGCATCATTTCAGTGTTTAACGGTTGCCGTGGTGTTTCAGGGGGCGTGTCTGCGGCTGTGGGCGGAGTCTCCGGGGCGGTTCAGGTCGTGGACTCTCCTCTGCTCAAACAGCAGATCGACGTGCAGCGACTCGCCATCAAACAGCTGAAGAGCGAGAACTACAGACTGAAGGTGGGTTGAATCCTCCGCAGCCGTACGAACACGCGTGCGGTTTCACTTCATGACCTCTGACCTCCGCTCACAGGCCGAGAAGATGCGCGCGCAGCTCTCGTCGCTGCCGCCGCTGCAGGTGCCGAACATGACGGGTGTGATGGGAGAGGGGGCGGCGTCAGGGCCGCTGTACCGCCGGACGGACCTGCTGCTGGGGAACCTGCTGAAGATGAGCGCCGGACTGAGAGTGGTGGACATCAGCGGCAAGAGCACAGGTCACAACACACGACACCAGCTTCCTCTAGCTTCATATATACCTCAACAAGGCTGATTTATTTCATTAAAATACCATAACAACAATTATATTGTGCAATATTATTACAAACTGATTTAATAAAAGTCTTAGGGGACCACCAGCTTCGTTGTTTTAGGAATGGTTTAATGTTTATTTTTTGATCTTTATTACGATACAAATAAAAAATACAGGAAATATGTACACAAAAAATATTTGTTTCTTTAAGCAAAAATCAGTATTTCGTGTGACCGCCTGTCACATGACTCCTGGACTTTTGTCAAAGAAGAAACTGAGAAACTTCTCATCAGATTTTGAACGTTTTCTTGGCATTCCAGTCCTTTTTTGTTCCATTTATGTTTAAGAGAGCCAGTTCCTACTATTCACTAAATACTTGCCACTTTAGCATATTCATTTTTTGTTTGTTTGTTTTTAATAACCATAAAATACATTAAAAAAATACATAAAATTTGTATGCAGTATATTCTAATAATGGTACTGAGAAAATGACATCTAATGGTGGCCTAAGACTTTTACACAGTACTGTGTGTGTGTATATATATATATATATATATATATATATATATATATATATATATATATTTAAAGACCATAAATACAGTAAATATTTAATAATTATTAAATTATTAATTATTATGAGAATTATTGAAATTTAGATGAACAGTTTTCTATGGAAGCCCATTTTCACACCTATGAAAACAAGAATCATGCCTCGCTAAATCATTATTAACAGGAAGTCATAATTATGACACCAAGTCTGAATCATTAGAATATTTTTTTTTTAGAGAATAATGGCAGAATAATTTTTTTTAGATTCATTTCTACATTGAAGAAGAGCAAATATCAAGTAGATTTAAAAAAAAAAATGCTCAATGGAAAAAAATTAAGTCTGAATGGGTTAAAAAAATCATTATTATGAAATAGTCAAAATTATGACTTTTTATGTCATGATTACTTTGATATAAAAAAACAAAATTCAATCGTAGGTATTACGTTTTATGTTGTTATTTTGATGTAGAATGTCAAGATTATAATTTACAAAACTATGATTTTTTTTTTTGTCTTATGCGGCGGAAATAATTTTCTGTGAATATATATATATATATATAGTAAAATATAATTTATATTCAGTGATCAAAGCTGAATTTTCAGCATCATTACTCCAGTCTTCAGAGTCACATGATCCTTCAGAAATCACTCTGATATGATGATTTGATGCTCAACAAACATTTATGATTATGTAAATTTTCATAGAAAACTTGATATATTTTATTTTTCAAGATTCTATGATGAATAGAAAGTTCAAAAGAACAGCATTTATTTTAAATAGAATCTTTTATAACATTATAAACATCTCTACTGATCGATTTAATGAATCTAGATGAATAAGAGTGTGACTGTCCTCTGGCTGAAGGTGTGTGTGTGTGTGTGTCCGCAGCGAGCGCGAGCGCTCAGTTACTGGAACAGACGGCCAGACTGAAGTCTCTGAGCGACGCGCTGGACAAACTGAAGGTCAGCTGATCACGTGTCATCATTGCTCACGGGTTTGTTTCAGCGCTCTGATCATGTGACTGTGTTTCAGGCCGAAGTGTCGCAGCACGTGGTGTCGCAGCAGCCCGGCGCCCGCGTGCCGTCCGATTTCGCCACGTTCCCCTCGGCTTCTTTCGTCAAGGTCAGAGCGCACGAACGCACGAACGCATCAGCGTAAGAGCAGAGCGCGTTCATAACCCCGTGTTTGTGTTTCAGGCTAAAGAGGAGCAGAAGGGCGGCTCGGTGCTGGTGGGGAAGGTGATGATCCCCTGCGCTCGCGGTCAGGAGCAGACGCACTGCCTCGTCCTGTCCCAGCAGCAGCTGCAGCGCGTGCACCGCCTCCTCATGACATAAACACACCCACAGCCAATCACACGCCAGTCCCGCCGGCTCAGGAACCAATCAGACCAAAGCCGCTCGTCTTCTGATTGTAGATCTCAAAAAGCCATTCAACTCTCAGACGGATCGTTCGCCGCACTCTCATCGCTTCACGATAACAACATGAGGATTTGAAAAGACGTCTTCTTTTACCATTAAGGGAACGAGAGGAATAAAATTTACTTTTTATCTCACAGTTTATAACTTGCAATTTAGAGAAACGACTAAGAATTGTGGGATTAAAAAGTCACTATTACCTTTTCATTTTTTATTCAGTGGTGGAAACAAAAGTAAAACATCCTAACGTAACGCCATGAAGCGGGATATACTTTAAACAATTTGCAAATATTTGTGCTTCCATGCTTTGCTTTTATTTAGTCTAATCGTTCGGTCTCACATTTCACATCGCTGATTGTTCACGGTTTGTTCGTCGTCGATTCGGTGGAGGTTTATGGGTAAATATACTAACACTAGCGAGGCTCACTGAAACGCACGGCTGTAGGAAGTAAATGAGAGCGTACGGCAGTAACTCACTCGTATATTAGCGCTTCGTTAGACTCGAAGGACCAACTCAATCACGAGATCCCGTTCAGGAACATCTGAATGATTTATGCAAGACAGAAGCACAAACGTGTTTTCAGTCACTGTTTCTTATATTTAACGAATAACATGATCTCTGCTTGATTTACATTTATTCACGTGGTTCAGTGTTTTAATAGTTTATGCATTTGACATGTTTCTCAATGACTGCAATAAAGATGGGAAAAATTTATTTTAGTGTGTGACTGTTTTTTTATGTATTTTTAACTTTCCCCCCACCAGCGGTTTTAAACGTTTCCAGCATTTATGATCATTTTCACAAAACAATTCATCATGAAATTCATTTTCGTGCCCAGAATGTGTGTGAAGTTTCAGCTCAGATCATTTATTATCGCTTGTCAGATTTGGGTGTGAGCAAAAACACGCCGTTTTTGTGTGCGTCCCTTTAAATGCAAATGAGCTGCTGCTCCAGAAGAGGGCGGAGCTTTAACAGCTCAACAACAACAAAGCTGGAGAATCTCACGCAGACAAAATGAGGAAAGTGTTCAAACTGATGGAGAGACTCAGGAAGACGTTTCTGAACGGTTAGTGGATAAATTGATGTAGTTGCTGTGGAGTTGATCAACTCATCACTAGCATGTGTCGTCACGTTCATCTTTTGTGCAAATCTTGTGTAGAATTGACCCTTCACAGGTAGTTTGATTGACAGGCGATCTGGCCAATCATAACCCCGAATCCTCCATTTTGTCCATCAAAGCGGTCAGGGGAGTTAGTAGATTAACGTTGGTGAACTTGAATCACGTCTTGAAACAACATTCCTTCTGATGTTCATTCATGTGTATTTGATGCTATAAATGAACTAGTATGAAGAGATTTATCGATTAAACTTCTTTAAAACATTACAATATTTAAATATGTGAATGTTAATGAATGTTGTTTCAAGACGTGATTCAAGTTCACCAACGTTAATCTACTAACTCCCCTGACCGCTTTGATGACAAAACGGCGGATTCGGGGTTATGATTGGTCAGATCGCCTGTCAATCAAAACTACAGGTGACCAAGTCAGAAAGACGATGCAAGAAAAAACAAAGAAAAAAACTTTATTTTCCCTTTTTTTAAACGATTAAAGTGATTTTGATTGAACCATTAAGTGCAAAAATCATTAGAGCAGCATCAGCATTTCAACAGTAACGATGCAAAGAAGGCGTTCACAGTAACAAAAGCCTGAACATGTTAAAATGATTAAAATTCAATTTCGGTGTTTCAGCACGTCAAGCAGATTCCTCAGAAAAAACCGCTGAAGAAGTCGAGCGTCTCTTCTTCGGTCTGAACAGCGTCACAGAACGGCGGAGGAAAGAACTGCTCCGGATCCTCCACACCCTTCACTGCATCAAAATACCTGAAAAACACCGTGTAATCGTTCATGTGGAGCTGTTATTATCACTGGAGCGGGAGGAAACATACAGTGACCAACATTAACAGCGTCTTACGTGGTGACGATCCAGCCGCGCTCGTCCGTGAAGTAAAGCGTCGAGACCGGGATGCAGCCGAACTCTGTGACGGTGGCCACATATTTACCTGGAATAAAACATGTTTTTTAGTCTCAGATTAAATGGATTTGCAACCCTTTCACTTTCTAATGTAATATTTCTGTGAAACAGTAAAAACAATCAGACAGAAAACAGGATGAGGAATGAAATCATGAATGAAAATTAATAACAACAACCTCAAAAATGTTAGTAACACTTTACAATAACTTTAACTCACCAACTCGTTCCAGTATTTATGAATCTTTGTTAAAACTTTTCATTTCAGGTCCATTAAATATTATTAACAGATGCAACGCTCGATTTTAATGCATTATTATTCAATGTTGACATTAACTGAGATTAATAGTTTATAATAAAAAGTATTTTTCACTTTTAGTTCATGTTAACTAACGCTTTATTAATGGCAAATTAACCTGCAGATATTATGTATGTATAATTTTATTTACATTTTAAAAAAATTTAGATATTTCTTTATTCCTTACTTTTTATTTCATATTTGAATTCATGATGATTAAAATTATATATAATAATAATATCTGTTGGATGCATGTAAGATGATCTGCCATTAATGAACCATTTTTACATTAGTTAACATGAACTAACAGTGAAATATTAAAAATAAAAATGATAAATAGAAACAATAATAATCACAAAGTTAAACAAATAAAAAGGAAAAAATATTTAAAATTTTAAAATATAAAATTATTTAATTATTTTTAAATACATTTTGGATTCATTTTATTCCTCATTGAACTTCATGATTATTATTTATCATTGATTTTTTTAATCCTTTTCTTTTAATCCTTGATTTTTTTTCTTATTTGAATTCTTGATTACTATTATTTATAATTTTATTTTGCAATTTTTAAATACATATTAAATACTTACTGTAAATACTTTACATTTTTACTTTTATTTCTTATCTAACCATGATTATTATCACAGTTTTTATCATTTTCTTTTTTTATATTTTTCTGTTACTAAAAATAAAGCCACTTTTAGTTCATGTTAACTAACGCTTTATTAATGGCAAATCATCCTGCAGATATTATGTATGTATAATTTTATTTACATTTAAAAACATTTTAGATATTTTTTTATTCCTTATTTTTTATTTCATATTTGAATTCATGATGATTAATATTATTTATATTATATTATTATTTATATACTTCGAGATTATTATTGTTTTTATTTATCATTTTTATTTTTTAGATTTTTCATATTTCACTGTTAGTTCATGTTAACTAATGTAAAAAATAATGTAAAAAATTTATTTTTAAATACATTTTAGATTTTTTAAAATTTTTTATGTATAAATATATTTTAAATATTTATTTTAATCCTTAATTTTTACTTCTTATTTGAATTCTTGATTAATATTATTTATTATAATAAATACATTTTCTAACATTTAAATCAAACTTTTAAATACTTACTGTAAATACTTTAAATTTTATTTAAACTTCTTTTTATTTCTTATCTAACCATGATTATTATCACAGTTTTTGTCATTTTCTTTTTTCATATTTTTCTGTTACTAAAAATAGAGCTTTTTTACTGGCATCATGAAGAATCTTTAACATTCATGGAATGTTTCCATCGCACAAAAGGTTCTTTAGATCATTAAAATGTTGTTCACACTTAAGAAATAGTGTTTTTTTAAGAACTGATCACTGAAAGGTTGTTTGTGGAACTGAAAATGCTTCTATGGAATCACCGTAAAACAAAGCAAAACCCTTTTGCAACCTTTATTTTTAACTAGTTTGACTTGTTGTGCAAAGCTATAAATGTGAGTTTGAGCGGGAACTCGTGAGACCAGTCGAGAGTCACCTCCGGTCTCAGGCACGTCTCCCGTCCAGGTGTTGACCAGCAGACCTTCGCCCGGCGCTGACGATCCTCCCAGAACCACCTGCGCCAGCAGCGAGGCGTTGTGCGGGATGACCGACGGGTGGAAGGCGGTGTGGAGAGGGTTCTTCTGACAGGTCCTGTTTCTGTAGCTGATGGTGTACACCACACCCTGAGAGAAACACCAACCGCTTCACAATCAACAACATCATCCAGTGACGCTCTCAGACGAGAACACCACCGGACTCATTTCATTAATGAAGAACTTTACACTGTTATCGAGCTGCTCTGATTAATGATGACATATTTGATGACGTTTGCATCATCTGTTATTTTCCAGTTGATCTCTGAACTGTAGAAATAAAGCTGACTGGACAGACGCACATGCCGAGATTATCAACCACTGCATGTTTGTGTGTGCGTGTGGTTTCGGGTCAGTTCACATCTGCTGAATTTAGTAAATATTTATTTAGGTACTTAAATATTGACAGTCCTCGTACTTTACTCCCGGGACATTTTTAGAGACTGGAAACTGTGAGGGCTGGCAGTACTCACACGTCTCACACGTCACGAGCTTTGCCCCGGGCGGCCAGGCGGGGGCGCTACAGCGGCGAAAAGTACTACATTTCAGATTTTTTTAAAAACCTACTTTTTCCGAACTAGTCTAAGGTTTTTCAACCAGTGTGGAAAGAGTCTGAATATCAATAATTACAGAAAAAAAGGCAAAATTTTGGAACAGGACGCCAAAATGTGTGGAGAAGTAGTGGCCACTTTTACTAAAACAGCAATAACTTGTGAATCTGTGGTCATGTGGAAAAGGAAGTGGTGACTGGCCACTTGGTGGCGCTATAAATCGAAAAAATAAAATACACGGCTATAGCTACACAACCGCCCGACTGACCTGATCTGTCACGCATGTCCAAGGTGGCACGATTGTCTACGAGGAAAAACACGACCGCCATCAGCCAATGAGGTTCGAGCGCTCTCAGATGTTAACGGACGCCGATCGGAACGAAACTCGCGGGCCTGTGAGAAATTCAAACGAAATCGGCCACCAGGGGGCGCCATCACGTTTTTCTCTACAGTCAATAATTATTGAAAAAAGCCGAAATTTCCATTCATGTTAGCAATGGGACGTCAAAAAGTTCAAAGTGGGCGTGGCCACTTTCACTAAAACAGCTGTAACTCGTGAACGGAATGAGATCATTTCAACAAAATTGGTACACGTATGTAAGAGCTCCTTCTGTGCTTGAGTGAGAAAGGACGCGGCGACTGGCCACTTGGTGGCGCTATAAGAAGAAAAAAATTGCATTGCGACTGGCCACTTGGTGGCGCTATAAGAAGAAAAAAATTGCATTGCGACTGGCCACTTGGTGGCGCTATAAGAAGAAAAAAATTGCATTGCGACTGGCCACTTGGTGGCGCTATAAGAAGAAAAAAATTGCATTGCGACTGGCCAATTGGTGGCGCTATAAGAAGAAAAAAATTGCATTGCGACTGGCCACTTGGTGGTGCTATAAAATGAAAAAAATTGTATTGCGACTGGCCACTTGGTGGCGCTATAAGAAGAAAAAAATTGCATTGCGACTGGCCACTTGGTGGCGCTATAAGAAGAAAAAAATTGCATTGCGACTGACCACTTGGTGGCGCTATAAAATGAAAAAAATTGTATTGCAACTGGCCACTTGGTGGCGCTATAAGAAGAAAAAATTGTATTGCGACTGGCCACTTGGTGGTGCTATAAAATGAAAAAAATTGTATTGCGACTGGCCACTTGGTGGCGCTATAAGAAGAAAAAATTGTATTGCGACTGGCCACTTGGTGGCGCTATAAGAAGAAAAAAATTGCATTGCGACTGGCCACTTGGTGGCGCTATAAGAAGAAAAAAAATGTATTGCGACTGGCCACTTGGTGGCGCTATAAGAAGAAAAAATTGTATTGCGACTGGCCACTTGGTGGCGCTATAAGAAGAAAAAATTGTATTGCGACTGGCCACTTGGTGGCGCTATAAGAAGAAAAAATTGTATTGCGACTGGCCACTTGGTGGCGCTATAAGAAGAAAAAAAATGTATTGCGACTGGCCACTTGGTGGCGCTATAAGAAGAAAAAATTGTATTGCGACTGGCCACTTGGTGGCGCTATAAGAAGAAAAAATTGTATTGCGACTGGCCACTTGGTGGCGCTATAAGAAGAAAAAAATTGCATTGCGACTGGCCACTTGGTGGCGCTATAAGAAGAAAAAAATTGCATTGCGACTGGCCACTTGGTGGCGCTATAAGAAGAAAAAAATTGCATTGCGACTGGCCACTTGGTGGCGCTATAAGAAGAAAAAAATTGTATTGCGACTGGCCACTTGGTGGCGCTATAAGAAGAAAAAATTGTATTGCGACTGGCCACTTGGTGGCGCTATAAAATGAAAAAAATTGTATTGCGACTGGCCACTTGGTGGCGCTATAAAATGAAAAAAATTGTATTGTGACTGGCCACTTGGTGGCGCTATAAGAAGAAAAAAATTGTATAGCGACTGGCCACTTGGTGGCGCTATAAAATGAAAAAAATTGTATAGCGACTGACCACTTGGTGGCGCTATAAAATGAAAAAAAAAATATTGCGTCTGGCCACTTGGTGGCGCTATAAGAAGAAAAAAATGGTATTGTCTGTAAACGGTCTTTTTCACCTGATCTGAGTGGTTTCAATCGTACTGAATCTTTTCACACACGTGTTGACAAGCCGTTAAACGCACGTGAATCCTGATCACTGCTATAGTTTTTACACTTTTGTTGCTCCATCGAAGCACAAACAAACAATATGTTTTTGAAAGTCATTTTCTGACAGTATATTAAAGCTGATTAATATTGAGGAAGTGAAGTACATCATTTCAGGCCAGTTTCTGTTCCTGATATTTCAGAGGTTAGTGTGAAAACTGAAAACTGTTCCTCAGTGCAGTTTGAGCTTCACCTCTCGAAACAGGAACAGCATATTCAGGTGAAACGATCTGTCGTCAACGTGTCCAAACTCCCACAGACGGATGCGCTGACCAATCGCATCGTACCGATATTTGGCAACCGCCCAATCCTGACCATCACGAGCGCTCTGAAACACAGACAGAGGGTTTGGAATAATTAAGATACAGTAAAAACAGTGAAATATTATTCCAGTGTGCATATATAATAAAGTGTCATTTATTCCAGTGATCAGAGCTGAATTTCATCTTCAGAGTCACATGATCCTTCAGAAATCGTTCTGATATGATGATTATGGTCAGTGTTGGTGAATCTGCGGTCACTCACCACGCTCAGACTGCCGGACAGCAGCGGCGGAGTGTCTGTCGAAGCAAAATCACAACATTAAACGGTTTCCAGCTGAACTACTGATCTGGAATCTGCTTTATCTTGAGTGTCCGTCACTTCGCAGTAACTGGACGGGGCTCATTGTTTTCTGAGATCAGATGACAAACGCTGACGGCTTCAATGCTCAAGCACATTACTGTAATTCCTGCGTGGTTATGATGTTTTTATGAGCTCATTAACTACATTTAAATATTCATGTCAAACTGCCGGACCATTTAAATGACCTGAAAATGTCAAATAAATATAAAATATAATAAATAAATAATTACTTGTTCGCTGCAAATTGCTCTTTTGTTTTAAGCGAAACCCTCATTGAATTTAGTGTAATTTATTATTAAAAATAGCGAATTGAAATAGAAAAAACACAGCTGACACTTACATTTTAATCAAATATGTTAATTAGGCTACATTAATTATAACACCATCTTAACAAACATCAGCATTTCCACAACAGGGTTATTATTATTATTATTATTATTATTACGAAACTGTAACTGTATGAAAAAATTACACTTGAAATAAAACAAGCATTGACTGCAATAAAAATAATTATAAAAAAATATTATTATTATTAATCATTTTTTCTAATGCAACATTTCTCGTTTTCATTTAAGTACTAAAATAACTAAAAAATAATAATAATAAAATAATAACTAAAACTTAATGAAACCATAAAATGTAACACTTCACAATAAGGCTAATGATAATGCATTAATTAATATTAATGAGCAATACACTTTTGTTACAGTATTTGTTAAAGTGTTTATTGTCAGCTCACATTAGTTCATTAAATCATTTTAACGCACTTTTGACTTTAATAATGCGTTAATAAATGTTGTGAACTGACATGAATAAACGCTTTAGAGATATTTATTATTATTATTTCAACTAATGTAATTAACTAACTTTACTGTAAAGTGCACCTCTGGTTTATGTAAATAAGACGGTACATGAATATAATAATCCTCAGTATTATGGTGTTGTCATGATTACAGTAGACATGATTCAGTTTTCAACACTTACGGCATCGACGCGGCTTCTGTGCCGCACAACTTCCGGTGAAAAGCAGCAGCAGAGCCAGAGAAAGCAGCGACTTCATGATGTTCTCAGCGCAGCAGATCTTCAGTGTGACCTTCAGCTTCAGCCTGTCCGTGTAAACACATCCACAGCTTCCTCATTCCCTCCGCGCGAGTTCAGCCCAGGATCCAGCGCCTGGCTTTCCGTGTTTACAGCTTCAACATTCATTACCGGATCTGGATTTCTTTATTTATTTATTTTCCGCTGCAAACTGCTGTTCCACAACCAAAACACATTTAAGAGTTCAAATTTGAGATGTTTACTAAGATCCTTCTATTGAATCCCACAATAATATTGAAAACATCAGTAAACTTAATATATATATAAAATCATCATTTATTGAGAACTTTCAGTTGAGGTGTCTGTCCCGAACCCTAAAACACTGAAATATAAACTCGTGAAAATGATATTGAAATAATTTTTGAACATTTTTTAGCTGTTTTTAAATATATATATATTCTTTTTTTTTTTTTAAAGTGGTTAAAAATACTTATTTTAGATTTTATTTTTAAATCTTGAAACTTTATGTAAAAAAAAGAAATTTTCTGTCTTGTATTTTCGTGTCACTAACAGTGTTTCAGTGGATTGTGAGACTGATTTGAACACACTTCTTCATCTCTCTCTCACAGTCACTCCATCATTTTGAGTTAAACGTGTTCAAAGTCTGAACATCTGTGTGTCGCTTTAAGGAACGTCACTAACAAACACCTTTTTCTGCAATTCAGCAAACTTTTAAGGGTGTTATTCCATAAAATGTAGTTTTTGTGTGTGTAAAACTGTTCAGAACTGTGTTAGCTGACCATGAGTGATTAACATCTGTGATATGCTCAAAAGCATCTAAACGTGTCATCATTGTTTCGCTAGTGACTAAAGTGAACACATAATCATTTATTTGGGGGAAATAAACAACATTTTAGTACAGTTCTGCAAATCATTAGTATTTTAACATGTTTTAGTGTTTAGTTCAGTTCTGTCATGTGATGATGTCACGACCGGAACATGAGATGAGCTCAAAAATAAAATATATTCAATTATCAACTAAGATGTTATTATAGTGTTTGTTTCAATGTTTATTCAAACTAATGAATCCTTCACTGTGAAATCAGTTTGATAAACTCAGGATTCAAAATTCAACAAATCTCATAAATTACACTTGAAATATCATTAAAATTGTAATTTTTATTGATTTACCTGTGAAAACTTTTTTTAAAAATAGCAAAAACTATATTTATGCAGTAGATGTAAACAAAATCTTAATGTCTCAATGTAACTCTTCTTATTAATTTATTTATTATTGTGATTCGGTGGTGATGAATTTGGGGAGAGGAAAAATATTCCAAAACTTTCTGAAAAAACAATATGAGATTTAACTGCACAATTACTAGAAATATTATACAATTTGCAAACATACAAAAAACGTTTCCAACTCTGACTCTGAACCAGTTCAGTAGAATGACCCGTATATACAGAGAGAGCTGAAATAACTTGAAGAATCTATATATTTACTACAGAAATGTTAAAATACTTTTCATAATAATAATAAATACATTATAGCTATCAATGCGTGTTATGAAAAGCAGAGAGCAGGAGTTCATGTGTTTGTTTTGAGACTCTGGAATGGAGTTCTTCTGGTTTCAGTCACATGATCCAGCCGTACATTAATGATGTCACTGTCATCTGACCGAATGTGACCCACATATTTCACAGGATTTACTGCGTCCAAAGGTTCTTGTGGTCTGACTGATAATACTCAAGTTCCTCATTTGTCATGCACTATCAGCATTTTATTAGCCTATGAATTTCGAAAAATAAAACATGCAACTATTTTTTTATATTAGTGTAAATTCTGTTATGATCATGACTTTTCCTGTTCACTGTGAAGCTGCTTCGAATCGATCTGTGCTGTACTCCAGTTATATTATTATAAATCATGAGATGTCTTTGAGTCTGGCAGCTCTGCAGATCTCGTTGCAGTCGTCTCCGTGCTGATGTTTGATGAAGTTGTTGATCCCGGTCTGCTGGAAGTTGCTGGACCTCGGCTTCCTGAGCGAGTGAATCTGAGGGTCGGTCAGGTACGTCAGTCCCTTCCCGTTGGCCGTGGTCCATCCTGAGGAGAAAAAAACGCTTTAAAAGTCAGCAACACACTGAAGACAGTCACTCGGTTCTTCCTGGAGATCTCAGATCTCACCTTGCAGATCCACCACCACTTCCTGATGCCCGGAGAACTCGTAGGTGAAGTGACCGAAGGCGATGCCGTACTTGGTCGCATCGGTCTCCGCTTTACCTCTTGAGTTGTTTGTGAGTTTTACGAACGTCCCAGACATGTACGGCTCTGCAGACAAACAGGTCAAGATACGGTCGGCCTCCAGAACCTGAAACGGACAACCGCAGAAAAACCTTCAATGCTGAAACCATCTATTTAAAAACTTTAACATCATGTGTCTTTGTGGTCCAAAAGCAGATCCCATCAGTCACTTTAACAGCCCACTACTCATTTATTTTATATCCCCCCATTCAATGACTATGCAATAATAGTCATAATAATAATAATATTTATTATTATTACTATTACTATTAATATTAACAATATTTCTTTGTTATTTGAACACATATTCTTCAGGGCACAAATATATTACAAATAAACAAATATTGCAATTCCAATAATACTACTGCACTGTAAAAATGATATAATAATAAATTTACATTTTACAAGTAAATAATCAATAAATGAATAAATATAGTATTATTATTATTACTATTAAAAATACCATTTTATTGTTATTTGTATTTTATAAATTAAAAATCAATAAACAAATATATTACAATTCTAATTATACTATTGCACTAAAATAAAAAACAGTATTTAATAATAATAATAATAATAATACTTATTATTAATAATATTTATTAGTATTTGTTATTATTATTATTGTTATTATTATCATTTTACAAGTTAAAAATCAATCTTATCATTATTAATAGATCAATAAATATATTAAAACTATTATAAAAATATTTTTATTTAAATATGACCAATTAAAAATAAATAAATATATTACTTTTACAGTAAGTTTATTATTATTATTACTTTATTTCATTATTATTACCTGAATTTAATAAATTAAAAATCAATAAAATAATATATTAATATTACAATAATACTATTGCATGGCAAAATAAAATAAACAAGTATTTATTTATTAATAATAATTATTCAAAATATTTTTATTTATTATTTACCATTTTTGAAATCAATAAATTAAAATATTACTATTCCAATAATACTATTGCGCTGTAAAATACATAATAAATAATAATAATACAATTTTTATTATTAATAATAATAATAATAATTAACTACTGAGTTACTGTCATAATTAATTATTACACATTCAGCCTAATGTATCTCTGATTCCACGTCAATCATGTTGAACTGACAAAAGTGGGTTCTGTTCAAAAATACAGGATCTCTAAATGTACAAAATGACATATTTGGCGAGTTTGATGAGTTATGAATTATGTGTGGGATCTCACCAGCAGCGCTTCAGAGGGGATGAAGAAGATCTGTGTTGTGACGTTGTTATCATACAGGCGCTTGTTAAACTCGGTAACGTAGTATTGCGCCGTCATCTGTCTCTCCACGTCGTCCAGGTGCGCGTGAAGCCCTTTATCCTTCAGATACTCCTTCCCTACATAACTGATATAACAATAATGTCAATAATAATAATAATCACACCTGAGCAGTGTTTTGATTGTTGTGTTCATGAATAAAACTAAAGGTTTGTATTTGTGAATTTGTAGTTTCACCTGTTGAGCAGTTGTTCCTGGTGCAGATACTGAAGCTCAATGGCTTGTCTCTGTTTGCCTTGGACACCCATCGATTTCCCAATGTAAACGCTGGTTTCGCAGCCCATCCAGACGCCAGAGGCCTTCGAGTACTTCAAGACGATGGCATCTGAAGATCAGACCAACGACAGTCATTTCACCTCCTCTAGGAAGTACATCACACCCATTAGCCTCAGTTTGCACAAGATCGGCGTCACCTACCGTAGGTCTTCTCCAGTCGTCTGCGGTCCAGGGGTTTCAGGAGTTTGTTCGGCAGTCGTGTGACGAGGCAGCTCTGACAAACTCCAGCCAAGAGCGATCTGTAGTCGCACTCGCTCAGAACGTCACTTCCCATGATGCAGTTCTTGAAGCATTCGTTGCACGGTGGCTCGTTGTCTCCTGTGACGGGAGAGTTTGAGAGATGCTCAAACCCCAGTTCCTCAAACGGGTCGCTCTCGGTGGACAACAAAGTCGTTCCTTGGCATTCCTGAATCTTTTGTGGGAACGCTTTTGTAATCCGATCCTTGGGGCTCATGGACAGTTTTTGCCAAGATGAGTGGGACCCAAAGCTATCACACAGGGAAAACGAGGAAGTGCTTCCACCTTTGGGATGGTCAAACTTTGCACCTTTATTGATTTCGTTGCTGACATTGGAAGGATCTACAATATCCTCCACAGTTTCTAAGCCACTCTGAGACGCTCCCGACACATGTTCCCATGAGGTGCCGCTGTTGAGGGAACTTGAGGACGTTCTTGACTCCAGGTCCTTCCGAAGGTCTCTCCGTTGGGTATCTGATGTATTCTGTCTGTTATCTTCAACGTCTTCAGTTGTGACGAGCTCTTGCTTTGGTTGGGATTGACTCTGAGATCCTTTGTTGAGTCTAAAGGTGTTGGGAACGCTACTTCGATTGTTCGGAGAGACGATGTTTGTTTCTTTACTTCCATCAAGAGTCTGATAAGATCCAAAACGGCTTTCTTCATCACAAGTATGAGAAGATTTTGAAGGATCTACAACGTCTTCCACAGTTTCTAAGCCGCTCTGAGACGCTCCCGATACATGTTCCCATGAGGAGCCGCTGTTGAGGGAACTTGAGGACGTTCTTGACTCCAGGTTCTTCCGAAGGTCTCTCCGTTGGGTATCTGATGTATTATCTGTGTTATCTTCAACGTCTTCAGTTGTGACGAGCTCTTGCTTTGGTTGGGATTGACTCTGAGATCCTTTGTTGAGTCTAAAGGTGTTGGGAACGCTACTTCGATTGTTCGGAGAGACGACGTTTGCTTCTTTACTTCCATCAAGAACCTGATAAGATCCAAAACGGCTTTCTTCATCACAAGTATGAGAAAATTTTGAAGGATCTACAACGTCTTCCACAGTTTCTAAGCCGCTCTGAGACGCTCCCGATACATGTTCCCATGAGGAGCCGCTGTTGAGGGAACTTGAGGACGTTCTTGACTCCAGGTTCTTCCGAAGGTCTCTCCGTTGGGTATCTGATGTATTATCTGTGTTATCTTCAACGTCTTCAGTTGTGACGAGCTCTTGCTTTGGTTGGGATTGACTCTGAGATCCTTTGTTGAGTCTAAAGGTGTTGGGAACGCTACTTCGATTGTTCGGAGAGACGACGTTTGCTTCTTTACTTCCATCAAGAACCTGATAAGATCCAAAACGGCTTTCTTCATCACAAGTATGAGAAAATTTTGAAGGATCTACAACGTCTTCCACAGTTTCTAAGCCGCTCTGAGACGCTCCCGATACATGTTCCCATGAGGAGCCGCTGTTGAAGGAACTTGAGGACGTTCTTGCCTCCAGGTTCTTCCGAAGGTCTCTCCGTTGGGTATCTGATGTATTCTGTGTGTTATCCTCAACGTCTTCAGTTGTGACAAGCTCTTGCTTTGGTTGGGATTGACTCTGAGATCCTTTATTTTGTCTAAAAGTGTTGGGAACGCTACTTTGATTGTTCGGAGAGACGACGTTTGCTTCTTTACTTCCATCGAGAACCCGATAAGATCCAAAACGGCTTTCTTCATCACAAGTATGACAAGATTTTAAAGGATCTACAACGTCTTCCACAGTTTCTAAGCCACTCTGAGACGCTCCTGACACGTGTTCCCATGAGGAGCCGCTGTTGAGGGAACTTGAGGACGTTCTTGCCTCCAGGTTCTTCCGAAGGTCTCTCCGTTGGGTATCTGATGTATTATCTGTGTTATCCTCAACGTCTTCAATTGTGACGAGCTCTTGCTTTGGTTGGGATTGACTCTGAAATCCTTTGTTGTTTTTAAAGGTGTTGGGAACGCTACTTTGATTGCTCGCTTCTTTACTTCCATCAAGAGCCTGATCAACCACAATTAAAGATGGATTCTGTTTGGAGGAAAGCAGGCTCGAATGATCGGCTGTTGCAAGAACGTCTGTGTCCGTCTGAAATGCAGTTATGCACTGCGCATGAGTCGAGCACGAACCGCCTCGAACGCCGCTCTCGAACGCCTCACAAACCGACTTGTGATGCTTCCCAAAAACATCCAACGCTTTGGCAAAATCCCCGAGCGCGAACATAACAGGGCCGAACTCCACCGAACGGTAGCTGTCGGGAATAAAAGAGCACGGGTCAGAATTACGGAACGTTTCCACCTTCAACAACGTCTTAATCTGTTGTATCCTCGCCATGATCTCAGCGCACAAAGAGGAATCCGCTCTGGAGCAGTAGTTGACAAATAAAGTCAAGGCTTCCCGACAGACGCTCGTCGCTGTGAGGACGGCCTCGGACGCGCCGCTCGTCCATCTGTGCGTCGTGGCTAGACAGTAAGCGGCTTTGAGGAACGTGTGCAGCTCCAGCTTGCTGGTGACGGCGTCTCCTGCCCTCTTTGTTAACAAGCCGATCTCAAACGCCTCTTTAGCCAAAGCGAGGTACGTCTGCTGATCCTCCATGGGGCATTTCTTTGAGAAACTGTAGGATAGTAAACAAATGCCCTGGGCGACCTGTGAAAGAGCGGGAAATAAAAGCATGAGCACACCTAACCCTACCTGACATTGTAGAACAGACTGAGTGTAATAACAGAGCAAATGAGTTTGTCAGTTTAATGAACAGCCCCTTTTATTTATTGAAAGAATACAGTCTTGCACATTTATGGACGTCCATATCCACCACATAAGAAAATCATTATGCTTCGGTACGTCATAACTATGACATAAAAAGTCATAAAGTGATAAAAAAATGTCAAAAAAGCCTTGACTTTATTTTTTTCTCATGATTTTGACATCATTATTTTGACATTTTGTCAATTTTTAAATTTTTTTAATCATAATTATGACTGTCATAATTACAACTATTTATCTCATAATTTTGACTCTTCGTCAATTTTGACTATATATCTCAATTTATGACTCAGTATGTCATAATTTAGACTTTTTATCTTTTTAACTGACTGTGATTATTTTGATTGTCATTATGAATGTCATAATTTTGACTTTTGTCTCATAATCTTTACTTTATATCTCATTTTTATGACTTAATATGCCATAATTTTAATTTATCACATAATTTAGATTTTTTTGTAAATTTTGACATCTCATAATGTTGACTCTTATTCATAATTATGACTGTCATAATTACAACTATTTATTCTCATAATTTTGACTTTTTGTCAGTTTTGACTTCTAATCATTTTGACGTTCATCATAATTATGGCTATCATATTCTCAACTTATTGTCAATTTATAACTCAGTATGTCATAATTCTAACATTTTATCCATTTTGACTTTTTATCTCAATTATGAGATTATAATATTATCTCAAATATTATACACTATTATTCATTATTTTAACTTTGTCATAATTATGACTGTCATGATTTTTTACTTTTTATCCCATAATCTTGACTTTTTGTCAATTTTGACATTATATCTCATAATTATGACTTAATATGCCATAATTTTGACTTATCACATAATTCATATTTCTTTTTTAAACTTATCTTCTCATAATGTTCATAATCTCAATTTTTTTATCTCACCATCTTCGTCAATTTTGACTATATATCTCAATTTATGACTCAGTATGTCATAATTTAGACTTTTTATCTTTTTAACTGACTGTGATTATTTTGACTATCATTATGAATCCCATAATTTTGACTTTTGTCTCATAATCTCGACTTTATATCTAATTTTTATGACTTACTATGCCATAATTTTAATTGATCACATAATTTAGATTTTTTGTCAATTTTGACATCTCATAATGTTGACTCTTTATCATAATTACAACTATTTATCTCATAATTTTGACTTTTTGTCAGTTTTGACTTCTAATCATTTTGACGTTCATCATAATTATGACTATCATATTCTCAACTTATTGTCAATTTTGACTATATATCTCATAATTTATAACTCAGTATGTCATAATTCTGACATTTTATCCATTTTGACTTTTTATCTCAATTATGAGATTATAATATTATAATATTATCTCAAATATTATACACTATTATTCATTATTTTTACTTTGTCATAATTATGACTGTCATGATTTTTTACTTTTTATCCCATAATCTTGACTTTTTGTCAATTTTGACTTTATATCTCATAATTATGACTTAATATGCCATAATTTTGACTTATCACATAATTCATATTTCTTTTTTAAAATAATCTTCTCATAATGTTCATAATCTCAATTTTTTTATCTCACAATTTTGACTTTTTGTCAATTTTGACTTCAAATAATTCTGAATTTTTATCTAAAAATTGAATTTTTATATTGTAATTTTGACTTTTTATCAACTGTCACGTATTAAAAATAAACTGAATATAAAAATGAATTTATATGCATTAACATAAAAAAGACTTCAGATTAAGAAAGTAAAAGGCACTTTACATAAATAATGTACAAAACTCTTTAATTTCTTCATTTAACCAAACTAAATATTACATGAGCAAAATTGTTACATTTTTTACCTTTTAATTATGTTGCAGTTCTGAAGCACATTTTGTTATTTTACAGTCACATAATAGCTCCAGAAAAATTAGTGCCGCTAAAGTTTTATAAAAATGAATGGGACATGAAACAAACTCTGTTTGTGGAATAAAGGTGTTCGGTTTAATCTGACGGAGTCGACTCACCACATTGGTCAGGACGTACAGAGATCCATACTGACTGAACACCACCGCCATTTTGGCGGCCCGCGCCGCAGACAGCAGACGATGACGAGTCTCTCCGAGAAAACTCTGGAAGAGAGAAAGAGAGCTGGAGAACATCTGACGACGGGCTCAGCTCAGGACAAAACTGATTCAGGACATTTCAGACCGTCTTACCAAGTCAATATGAGGCTTTTCCTGAAGCGCGGCGAAGTCTCTGTCGTTCATGGAGGTCAGTGTGTTGGCCAGGAGCCCGAGGGACGTTCCAATGCCCTGAAAACAGACTCAAGAGCATGACTGATGTTCAACTCCAGACACACTTACAGGTGAAATGAGTATAGAGGTTTCATGAGAGTCTGTAGTGTAAAGTGCGTCCAGACCTTTTTATCAGGTTGTGGAAGAGCGTAAAAGCCAATCAG
This sequence comes from Zacco platypus, assembly GCA_038088235.1. Taxonomy (NCBI): domain Eukaryota; kingdom Metazoa; phylum Chordata; class Actinopteri; order Cypriniformes; family Xenocyprididae; genus Zacco; species Zacco platypus. The sequence continues at coordinate 45,862,342 of CM076085.1, read as the reverse complement.
AGACGCCCATATGAGCTCAGCAGCCTCACGCCACAGACCTGCAATAAACACTAACATTATACTTCAAAACATACTCGATAAAGATCAATCAGGGACAGAAGGACTGGAGGAGATTGTTTTGATCATGGTTTATTGCTGTAGTTCCTCACCCAGCGTCTGCAGCACCTGTCCGCGCACCTGAAGACTGACCGCCTGCACTAGCGTCTGATCGCTGGCCTTCTGATACGTCCAGGAGCCGGTCGAAGCTTCATGATTGATCAGACTGCTGAGAATGAACTCGGCCTTCTGCAGTTTACCTGAAACAAGACGATCAAACCGCGGTTCCTGTTAAAGCTGCTGACAGGAACGTTCTCCAAATGTTCTTCCAGTAACGTTAATAGAACGTTATCTGGACTTTTGTAATGTTCTCGAAACGTTAGTACTAAAACGTTACTTACACATCGTTCACGGAACTTTTTTTCTGAAACATTTTAGTTGGACGTGAACATTTTTTTTTTTAAATGTTACAACTTGTTCCGGAACGTTCATAGAACATTCATAAGTAACGTTCGCATAACGTTTGAAGAACGGAACGTTCCCTTAATGTTCGCATAACCAAGATTTTTGTCTTTTAAACGTTAAAATTTTTTTCAGATGGTTCAAAAAGTAACATTCCCATAATACTTGCAAAATAATTAAATATGCAAAACATCCCTTTTTATGTCTGATTATGATTCACTCTTGTAACTTCAGTCAGTGTGATGTTGATGTTTGATCAGAAACAACATCTGCAGAGTTACGACACTCAGAGTTCAATGAAAAGAGAGATATTTTCTCTGTTTAAGAACTACAACGAGCTTCTTCCTGGGTTAGTGACATCACAAACCCAAAAATTTACATAAACCCCGCCTTCGTTCCAGGTTAGTGACATCACAAACCCAAAAATTTACATAAACCCCGCCTTTGTTCCAGGTTAGTGACATCACAAACCCAAAAATTTACATAAACCCCGCCTTTGTTCCAGGTTAGTGACATCACAAACCCTAAAATTTACATAAACCCCGCCTTCGTTCCAGGTTAGTGACATCACAAACCCTAAAATTTACATAAACCCCGCCTTCGTTCCAGGTTGGTGACATCACAAACCCTAAAATTTACATAAACCCCGCCTTCGTTCCAGGTTGGTGACATCACAAACCCTAAAATTTACATAAACCCGCCTTCGTTCCAGGTTGGTGACATCACAAACCCTAAAATTTACATAAACCCCGCCTTCGTTCCAGGTTAGTGACATCACAAACCCTAAAATTTACATAAACCCCGCCCCTGAGAACACTCATCAAAGGGGGCGGGGCCATGTTGTGCTGCTTTAGAGAAGAGGAAGAGTTGTTGTCGTCGAGTGTTGTTGATGCGTCATTTTACGCCGGACCGCTTCACAAACGAGGGTCGATTCGACGACACATGCTAGTGATGAGTTGATCAACTCCACAGCAACTACATCAATTTATCCACTAACCGTTCAGAAACGTCTTCCTGAGTCTCTCCATCAGTTTGAACACTTTCCTCATTTTGTCTGCGTGAGATTCTCCAGCTTTGTTGTTGTTGAGCTGTTAAAGCTCCGCCCTCTTCTGGAGCAGCAGCTCATTTGCATTTAAAGGGACACACACAAAAACGGCGTGTTTTTGCTCACAGACAAATAGAGGCGAATTTGACAAGCGATAATAAATGATCTGAGCTGAAACTTCACTGGAGACACCAGAGACTGATATTACATCTGGTGAAAGAGGCGTTATAGATCCAATTTAATGTTTCTCTAATGTTCACATAATCAAGACAAAACTTGGAGTTGTTAGTCTTCCTTTTGAACGTTCAGAGAACGTTAGCACAACGAATATGCATACGAACTCACCGGTGTTCAGATAGACACGCGCCTGTCTGATGATGACCTGAGGAGCGATGGGAACGTCTGGGTAACGTTTGTGCAACGTTTTAGCAATCTTCAGCAGGACATGCGAGCCGTCCATCCAATACAGAAGCCGGTCGAGCAGGAAGACGACAGCGACGGCCCACTGCGGCTCATCCGCGGCGATGCAGTCTCTGAGAAACACCTGGAATCACAGCAGGATTCAGATCATGGATTCAGCGCCGTTATTCGCCACGAGTGACGGTCCGATCATTACCAGTAACTGCGGCAGATTCTCCCTGACGAGGTCCGACGAGTTTGTTTTGTCCTCAGACGTCACCGACGGCTTGTACTGCCATTTCTCCTCCACAAACGGCCACTTTCTGTCCGCCGCCTCCTGCAGGAGCATGTTCAGTTCATCTGGAAACAGCCCTGAGGGTCAGAGGTCAAGCCTTGCTTAATAGCAATATGTCTATACTGGTTCATACAATAATAATAAACTTTATTTTATATGGCGCCTTTAAAAGTTGCATCTCAAAGCGCTTTACAAGGACATACAAATAAAACACATTGAAATAAAACATATAGAAACAAAATTTAAAAGCAAAAAACAACAACAGATTATTAATTTGAATGCTAGCCTAAAAATCCAACTTTTATATTCAAGACTCAAAAAATAAAAAATAAAAATATAAATCAGGCAAAAATCATAAATCGTCACAAATCACCTGACTGACTGGCGCCCTCTGCAGCGCTGTGTGCGTCATTACCGCGCGTCGGTCCGCTGACCGCGCGCCTCAGACACTCCTGCAGCAGCAGCGACACCTCCCGGCCACTCATGGTGTTACACTTCTCTGTCATTTCACATTATATTATATTTAATGTATTATTCAATCATATTACATTACAAATAGCATGGAAACAGATCATTTTGAAACACAAAAAATAACGGATAAATAATAGTAAATTACCTTAAGAAATCCCGACCGGTTCTTTGAGCAAAACACACGACAACAAAACAGAACTTCCATAAATAAGTCCTCGCCTTTAGAGTTAGACGAGAGTTACATTTACAGTGTTTGAATTCGTCATGTTTGTAAACCTTGTTTATTTGTGTTCAAACAAATTTAAACCTTATTTTTTGTGTTCAGAAGTCAACAGAACAACAATATCGGATCCATTTCATGTTCCTTTCGCTTCCGCGTGACGTGTACAAGCGTCTCAGCCAATCACAGCACGCTCTGGCGTCTCACGAGCGAAACGGCACAAGACTGAACAACGCGGATCTAAAGTAACGTGTAAGAGATTAATATTCATAATGTTACAGATTAATAAACATCTGAGGTGCGAAAACATATATTTCCGACGGTTCACAATATCGCTAAAATAATAGGCGTAATATTCAAGCTGATCAACAGGTGGCTCCGTGGCGCAATGGATAGCGCATTGGACTTCTAGGTTGATCTGGCGAAGTGATTCAAAGGTTGTGGGTTCGAGTCCCACCGGAGTCGCACTTTTTAAATATTAATTATATAATATTATAGTAATACAACTTCACTAGTCCTTTTGTGTTATAAATATAAAAGCGTGGTTGATTTTAAAGACACGAGCTCAGACTCCTCATCCTCAACAATGGTCATGGTCCATGCAAATAATTTATTTCTTTGCTCTTTCTATCTTTGCATAAACATTTGATGAGGATCATTAGCTGAACAAATTCACGTGTCACAGATGCCATGAACGAAATATCTGAATATGCAAACGTGTGTTTGCCCTAGGCTGGAGAAAAACTAAATGTGATTTAAACTAATCAAGTCAAAACTGAAAATCCTCGCTCACCCTCATATTGTTGCGGTGATCTAATCCGGAGAAACACATATTAAAGAGTAAAAATATTATTCCATATGACACTTGCATTATAGGCTTATATTATATTAAGTCTTCTAGGACAGACTGAAGGAAAATAGTCTTTTTGCCGAAAAGCTGTCAAATTTCATTCATGTCCACTCATATATAAATTTGGCCAGATGTTGTTTGCTGTTCCTCCAGCTGTCCAGCAGAGGTCAGTGTCTCCTGATAGACTCTCCTCCTGCTGGACAACACCGGCACTGCAACTGAGAGAGCTTGAATCAAATAAAGAATAAAATAAAGAAATAAAAAAAAAGCTTTAATATAAAATAAGTTTAAAATGTAAATAAAATAAGCTAAAAATAAATAAAATAGTATAAAATAAAATAAAAATAAAATAAATTAAGCTTATAATAATATCAAATAAAATAAGATTAAATTAAAATAAGTTAAAAATAAATAAATAAATGAAATAAGCTTAAAATTAAATATAAGAAGTTTAATATGAAATGTGTTTAAAATAAAAATAAAAAAGTTTAAAATATGCTTAAAATAAAATAAATAAGCTAAAACTAAATTAGTATAAAATTAAAAAAAAAACAATTAAGTTAAAATAAATTAAGCTTAGAATAATATAAAATAAGTTAAAATTAAAATAAAATTAAAACCTGAAAAAAATAAATAAATAAATAAAATATAGAAAATAATTAGATAGGTCAATATATAATTATGATTTATGTTGATGATTGATAATAAATAGTTAATATTTTGTTATTTCCGATTATTATCATAGGTGTATTATATAAATACATATTTTTTAATATGCCTGTCTCCTGAGGTATTTGTATGTCTGCTTAAGAATCACATACACTTAATGTTATTATTTCTTCTCTTTATTTATTTATTTTGGCCAATAGTTAAGTGGAGTACAATGTTTTACTATTTTAAGAAACACCAAGGTCACTGATGGAAGAAAAAGATTTAGTTTGAAGTACACAGTGGCAAATAAACTGAACTATCACAAGCTGAGCTGAATATTCTGCTTTGTTTTCAGTCCCGTCAGCAGTATTTGTGTTCACATCACTCTGGACAAACGGAATCAGAAGCTCCGCCGACTCATGACAGAGATATTATAACTCTTCTCTCGCCTTCACTGTCCTCTGGAAGACGTTTCCATTCGCTTGCTGCCTCCATTGGAGATTTGCCTGCTCTGGCATCCCATGAGAGATCAGTCTCTGCTGAATCTGAAGAAACAAATACAGACTTGTGTTTTTGTGCTGAAACATGCTGTCTGAATGAAGCCTACAGACGAACATACTGCGCTGATTCATGAGATATGAGCGCAAACTGGTTTCACAAACAAACCTGCCGTTAGTTTTGAAAATAGCAACATTTTACTCTGAAATTGATCCGTTGAAATTCCCAAATTATTTGGGAAAGAGTTCGGAATTAGTCTGATTCATTTTAAAGAATCAGTTCATTCATAGGGTTCATATACAGTAAACAAAAGACTCACCAAATCCCTGAACGGCATTATTAGTCTTCATTTTTTTGTGAATGTTGTACTTGATAAGTTCAAGAATAAAGATAAACTTCTGCGTCACTCACCTCCTCTAGGATGGCCGCCTTCACATCAGGATCGTTCACATTCTGATCCGATTCCACCTCCAGTTTCAGAACCTGTTTAAACACTGGGACTGTGGGACACACAATTAAAAATACATTTCACATTTTCTCTATGATCAAAGAACAGTGACCATCTAAGGTTCTCTCAAAACATTCTCCCAGTAATGTTAACAGAACGTTCCTTCTAAGTTATCTCATCTTTAATAGCGTTCTCACGAGGGAAAAGATGGATCCTAGGGCTGGCGGCAGGAGACGTCCCCACCACTGCTCCACCACCTCGATACATTTTGGGATTAAAGCAGCGTCAGTGAAGGGAGGCTCCGGTGGAGGTGCATCTGACAGAAATGCCTTGAAGATGTACCCAACTAATTGAGCTGGTTCTACAGTGACTTCTGCGAACAGGGCGGTTGGCATCCAGGAAAGACTGGATTAGGGGTGGAGGGTCCACATGTCCCTAGAGTATCCAAGAACTCCCAAGCCAACTACAAACAGAACAGGAAAACATCTCGAAAGCTGGGATGGAAGATGAAGATGAGTTGAACCAACTCATGACTAGCACACTAAAGGAAAACAAATATAGGATGCTGAGAAAATGCAGCTGTGGGTTGTCCAAAGTGACAACCTATCTACCAAAGGAGGACAAAGAGTTGCAGTAACCAGATGAAGCTTGCTCTGTGACGGCAGGTCAGACAAGAGGGAATCACAGCCAGGTTGAGCACCACTATCCTGTTGTCCCGGTCTTTGCACCAGTGCAGGAGGAGGAAGGTCAGTCTTCCCATCAGGTCCAGCCTTCAACAAGAGCATCCTAATGAAACATCAAGCAGGGAACCGATAAGACCACCAGTCAAGCACACCCAGAAGCCAAAACTCCAGTGATAAAGACACATGGGCAAGCTTTGAGCCTTTAGACCGCTCTCCAGTCCACTCCAAGAGGCAGTATGACCTCAAAGTTAAACACCATTGGCCTCATCATATACGACGAGGGCATAATCACATTTGGGGAGTTGCCCCAGAGGAGCCGAAAATCCTCCAGCTGGTAAAAGAACGAAGGATGCTTCAAAAATCATGACGTATCATGACCATCAGCAGGAAAGAAGAGCCTGTGGAGCCAGATAAAAACACAGCTCAAACACTCAGAAAGTGGAGGGAGAAAGCAAGGGCTAGCTTCATCTGGGATCCCTTCAAGTATGCTCAGGAACTGTAGGAGGAGAAAAAGTCTGGGATACTGCAGACAACCAAGAAGGAGTTGGAGGAATACTGTAAAGACAGATTCACCCGGCATCGGAACCTTCCTCTAAGTTTGACACCAGCCATATAGATGGTGCCATGACCCGGTCCTGCGCAGTGTGCGGGCTGGAGGCAAGCAGGGCTAGTCTGGCAGCACCACAGTGGCTGATCCAGTTCGTCAGGCAAGGAGGCAGGGCCCGGAGTAGCAGCACAGGGCCATGGTTCCTCCTCTCATCAGGAGCTGAGTGGAACACGAGTGTCGATCTTGAACACCAGTTGAAGTTCCCTCAAGAGACACCACACCTCACTTCGGCCAGACATTGTGCCCTTCTGCTAAGCTGGCCATCTTGCCATGGGAAGAAGGAATGGAGGCTCGGTAGAAGTTGGGAGCAAAGGCGTCATTGGAGCATCCATCCAATGCAGGGAATATGCACAGATTTCTCTAGAAATCTCTTGGAGTCAGAGGCTCTAAACTGAAAAAGGCCCTCAAAGACCTGGCAGAGGAGGCAAAAGAGGGGATCTTTTAGCTCCGGAGGAAAGACAAGATGCGGAAAAAAGATGTATCCTAGGGGGGCGGTAAGGAGACGTCCCCGCAGCTGCGGATTTGACCCTTCGCAGGTAGTTTGATTGACAGGCGATCTGACCAATCATAACCCCGAATCCTCCATTTTGTCCGTCAAAGCGGTCAGGGGAGTTAGTAGATTAACGTTGGTGAACTTGAATCACGTCTTGAAACAACATTCCTTCTGATGTTCATTCATGTTTATTTGATGCTATAAATGAACTAGTATGAAGAGATGATCGGTTCACGAGGAGCTACAGCGATCTGTCACCACACATTAAACACACACTAGACGCTATTTAGTGATTAAACTGCTTTAAAACATTACAATATTTTAAATATGAAACTGTTTCATATGTTGTCAGTGTCTCTTTGCTCCGCGACGTATTTTTCACAGCGTGAGGGCAAGAAAGCGCGTGGCTTGTCGGACATAGCAACAGTAACTAAAGGGGGCGGGTCTTTGCGAACGAATTAAAGGAGTGAAACATCAGTGAAGGTGGCTCTCAGCTGATGAACTTGCACCGGTGGCTGGCAGAAATGTCTTGCAGGTGTACCCACCTGTGCTTCCAACTCCAAACCTCCACTTAGAAGATGGAAACCATTGTCATCTGCTAGATTTGTGGATTTTTTCACAGCAAAAATGTTGTCTGTCAACCCTTCGGAAAGTCCACTCAAAATTGGGCATTCTTCAAGTTTAACACCGATTTCAAATAAACCCACAGACCACATTAATAGATTTTTAAAAATGAAGTCGCTCATCGGAGGACCACATCACCTGAATTCACATATCATGAAGAATGACATGCGATATTACTCTGCTGATTTATAGCCAAAACAAATTCGCAAACTGGTATTTTACGGAGTATGGTGTTGCATAGCTACAGATTTGGACGCGGCACCCATCATACAAGGAAAAACTCACTCACTCGCAGAGCAGAAGAAAGGTCTTGGACTGCTGCACTTCTGGTCATCCCAAAGCCTGTCATCTCGCAAATGTTGTGCTACACATTCTCCTGATCCATCCGGTTGAGCAGAGGCCCAGTTTCTGAAGGAAGACGCATTGTTATCGGACCAGGCGAACGCGTCTTGGAACAGGCCGATGTATGTAACCTGACCGGCAGGGATGAGCTGCTGGATCTGAAGGTTCTCGTCCCGGTTCCTCACGCTGACCAGATCTGTGTGAAACTCTCGGCAGTATCTCTGAGCTTCTCTCCATGACTTTTGCTGCTTAATGTAGATGTATTTGTTTGCATTATTATTCTGACCTGGGAGATAAAAAAGAGAAGAATTTATATTGATCAAAACAGTTACTATGTTCAAAGAATTAACTTGGCAAGCAATTTATCATGAGATAATGGATATAATTGGATAAAAGCTACGAAAATTATATTTCATTCAATGCTTTTGTGTTTGTTCACAAATCCTTTGGATTCCCCTGATAAACGTTTCATTTACTTGTAAAAGCACTGGGATACAAGTTGTCGGCTGCCTCCGAAATCGAATACTTCCCTACTATATAGTATGCGAAAAACAATACGCAAAAAAGTAGTACGTCCAAATTTATAGTATTCGAAAAACAGTTGATGACCTTCTACTTCCGGCGAGATTCTGACGCATTCAATGAGCCGTGGAGCAACGCAACTGATGCTGGCAAGTCACATGACAGTAACAACATGGCGGCTTCTTTCATACTACCCTTATTCATACTATATACTTCTCTAATGATCAAAGTTCAAGTTCAAACTCAAATATAATGCCTACTCAGACAGTATACGATTTCAGATGCACCAAAAAATGATTGGAGTACGTTATACCAAAAATACTACAGCCAACAAAGCCTCTAAAGCAGGGGTATCCAATCCTGCTCCTGGAGGGCCGTTGTCCTGCAGAGTTTAGCTCCAACCCCAATTAAACACACCTGAACCAGCTAATCAAGGTTTTTAGGCATACATGAATCTTCCAGGCAGGTGTGTTGTGGTAAATTGGAGCTAAACTCTGCAGGACAACGGCCCTCCAGGACCGAGTTTGGACACCCCTGCTCTAAAGGGACATGGTGATGGGAAAAAAACAATGATTTTGCGTTCCTTCGCAAATGTTTTGCATTCCTCCAAGAACCTTTGCATTTGCCCGCAAAACGAAAACACAAAGTTTCTGAGGGAAATGCAAATGTTTTGCAAGGCTCTGGGTTTCAAAATTTAGCGTGTTACTAATTAAGTGTGAAATTTACTTGCAATTTCTGAGTGAAAATTGTTCGTACACCAACTTTTCATCCCACTTCATTTTATTTCCATCATAAAAATGTTTGCGAGCAAACACACAGTTTATCGGGATACGAGCAAACCATTGAGATATAATGTTTACTCCATCTCTTTCATTTCTCTTCACCATGATGACCCTTTAGTGGCTCTTTAACACACATCCACAGAAATGCATAAATGTAAATGACGGCTGGCCAGTAATTACCATCGTAGCATACGAAGGTCCTGTACGGCTCACACTGTGTGTCACGAAAGTGCCCTTTATCATCCATTACTGAGCAATATTCATCACCGCCGTTGGTTGGTTCTCGTGGTCCCCAGTTCCTGTATCCAGTTTCTCCTTCCTTGTAAAAGTCTCGGTCAGCCAGAGCCCAACGCCACTGATTTTGACTGGTTTTCTTCAGTCCGATCCAGGCGTATTCAGTGTTCGTGAAGTTTTCAACAGCAAAGAGCTGGTCCATTTCTGCCCGGTCCGATAGAGTCACCAGATCGATGTAATTGTCTCGGCAGAACTGCTGAGCCTCATCAAACGTCTTGGGTTGATTCACGAAGCAGAATTGTTTAAAGGGATTTAAAGTGCCTTGAAAAATATATCATTTTTGGTTATTGTAATTGCCATTTAAAATGCAGATGCAAATGCAATATATATTTGTGACATATATATAAGGCTAATTTACAGCTACAGGCAAAACAAAAATGAGTTCTTTAAGCTCTCGTCTAGCGGTCCAAATGCTCCAAACAGCGATTAAACATCTAAAAGTGTCTTTATTTGTGTGTTTTCTGACAGGAGTGCCTTTCCTTTGACCATGAGAACTGCTGTTTTCTCTTCTCGCTTCTAGACGACTGGCGCTTCCTTTCAGCTCAAGTTTTGTGTCATTTTAAAGCGCAGGATTCCAACTTTGTGAATATTCATACTGAATTCTCGATGGCAGGAGTCTGAACCAATGAAATGTGATTTTCAAACTCACACTGATGTAAACAAAATGATCTCATTAGCGCCGGCTGACAGATCAAGCGCGCACAAAGACGCCTCAGACAGGATCGCAATCCCGATCCTATGGAAGCCCGTTCCCACCACTGTTGGGGAAAAAAAATATTCCGTAAGTCATAATAATGAGAAACTTTCTCATAATAATGACTTAGTATCTCATAATAATGACTTAGCATCTCATAATAATGACTTAGTATCTCATAATAATGACTTAGTATCTCATAATAATGACTTGGCATCTTTAACTTAATCAAAAAAAATTTTTTTTTTAATTTTTTTTTAAGAAACTTTTCTCATGATAATGACTTAGCATCTTTAACTTAATAAAAAAACCTTTTTATTAAAAGTTAAAGATGCTAAGTCATTATTATGAGATACTAAGTCATTATTAAGAGATGTTAAGTCATTATTATGAGATACTAAGTCATTATTAAGAGATGTTAAGTCATTATTATGAGAAAGTTTCTCATTATTATGACTTACGGAATATTTTTTTTTCTCAACAGTGGCGGGAACGGGCTTCCATACGATCCCGATATACACAGAATTACAAAAAAATCTTGGCGAGTGTTCACGCAGACATTATCTGTGACGTGTTTAGTGAGCGTTTGGTGAACTGAAAAACATCTGAAGCGTAACATTATATTAGATCAGTGCGGTACAGTGGGTCTTAATACTATATAGGCTGTCTGATTCATTAATGTTAATCAAACATTTGTAGAATGAAGAAAAATCTATTTTTTTTTCCTATAGACATTGGTTTTGACTTGGTTTGTGCCAAATTAGGTGTTATTAACAGGGATTTTAAGGTATGGTTGTGAAGTGATTTTGTTCTGGATCCTCAAAATTGCTCACTCTATCGACTTCAAACAGTGTAACTCAGTCATTTTTTGTCCGATTCCAACAAATCATACAGCACTTTTAATAGGCAATGTAAGAATATCTCATTTTTCCAGCAAGGGTCACATTTTTATGGACCGTACCTGCTGCATGAGGATGTATAAAATACCCTGATCTAAGTTTACATGAATGTTTTGATCTCACCTGTAACACAATATACACCACAGGTCACAAGGATGAGAAGACGCCTCTGCTCCATGACTGTCCTGTCAACAGCAAATATTCACAAGCTCAAATAATGCCTGAAAATAATAGGATACACAACAAAACATTCTTCCTCAGTATTTTTGTCTTGTTTTCCAGTACAAATATCTAAACACACTTAAATCAACTGAAGAAGTAACATGACACAGAACTCTTGTTTTGAAGAATTAAGCAAAAGTGAGTTTCTCACTTAGTCTCTCTGGATAAAAGCGTCTGATAAATGAATAAATGTACTCATCGATTTTCATGCATCAAGATTTTATGCAAATGCTTGTCAAAATAAGAAAACAAGCCTTAATTATTGGGAGGTAAATGTGCCTCGTTTGAAGCTTTACAGGAAAAAAACTTGTGAACTGCTGATAAAAATGAGAAAGGTTTCTTACGCACCTGTTGTGTTGAACTCAGATCTGTTAAAGCACTCTGACTTCTTTGGTTATGCTTTTTCTTGCTCTCTGGTCTTCTTGTTTGCTCTACGACCCTTCTTAATGACACAGACTGATTTTCATCCTTTATTTGCTTGAAACATGAAGCCTTTTATTCAAAACACATTAAATGAGGTCAAGCAATGGAAAATGCTGACAGGCTGCATGAAGACGGCTGGTGTTTAAAGTGACAAAAAGATAAAAGAGCCAAGAGAATTGTATCAGAGCAAAATGTTATTGCTCTTATATGTCTCAGGATATCAACTTTTTTTCTTCTAAAATTCCTTCAGGGAAATATCAGTTGTGAAAAGTGGACATTCATTAAGAGTACACCGTTTGACTTGTTTTCCAGTACAAATATCTCAACTTTCTTAAATCAAGATGCAAAATAGCTTCAGATATAATATCGTGTTTTCCACAAATGTAATGAAGTGAGTTTTTGATGAAGAACACATATCTGCCAATGGAGTCAGAAAAATAAACAGGTTTTCCCTTTAAATTAAGTTGGTTTTTCTGACCCCATTGGCAGATATTTGTTCTTGAAATCCACTGAATTTCAAAAAAGAAAACATTTACAAACCAAACAAAACATGAAGATGCAGTTCAGGTTAATACATTAATAATTTTCATATGTATTTCATTCCATATTTTCCTGTACAATAAATCATTTTCTTACTGTGTTTGGATGCCACTTGATGTCCAATCTAAAGTCTTAGAGAAATACTGAATTCATTGATTTGGTTTCTGGTCTAATCCGCTCAGAAGGCATTTTCATGACATTTTGTGTACATTTGACTAAAGACCTGGAGAACCTGACTGGAACAAGTGATCTGCATGAGAGATTGTCGCTAGCTTTATCACTCCTTAATCACTTCTGCTTGCATTATTCTTTTTTTTAAATGTTATATAAGTATTTAAATGTGTAAATGAAATACTCCAGGCGCTATATTTTAGTGCACTGTTTAAATATAGGAAGTTGTCGGTGAACCTGCTTGATGAACCACTTCTGATCCGCTCACATAAAGGACCATTTTTGGTTCCACAAAGAACCTTTCAGTGATCAGTTCTTAAAACAACACACCATGCTTTCGATAATTCTAATTGTGACAAAGTCATAATTTATGAAATGAAAAGTTTATGACTTAAGTCCCATTCTTCTTTGCAGGACCTCTCAAGCTCCATCAGGTTGGATGGGGAGCGTCGGTGCACAGCCGAAAATGGAAAACAACCCAGCCAGCCAGATCTGAAAATAGATCTCTCCAGAGATGTTCAATCGGGTTCAAGTCTGGGCCACTGAAGGACATTCACAGAGTTGTCCCGTAGCCACTCCTTTGTTATCGTTGTCCTGTTGGAAGATGAACCTTCACCCCTGGTCCAGAGCGCTCTGGAGCAGGTTTTCATCAAGGATGTCTCTGTACATTGCTGCATTCATGTTTCCCTCGATCCTGACAAGTCTCCCACTTCCTGCCGCTCAAAGACATCCCCACACCATGATGCTGTCACCACCATGCTTCACTGTAGGGATTGGTATTGGTCAGGTGATCAGCGGTGCCTGGTTTCCTCCAGACATGACGCTTGCGCTTCAGGACCAAAGTGTTCAATCTTTGTTACATCAGACCAGAGAATTTTGTTTGAGTCTCCAGACGGGCTGTCATGTGACTTTTACTGAGGAGTGTCTTCCGTCTGGACATACAGGCCTGATTGGTGGAGAGCTGCAGAGATGGTTCTGGAAGGTTCTCCTCTCACCACAGAGAAATGCTGGAGCTCAGTCAAAGTGACCATTGGGTTGGTCACCTCCCTGACTAAAGCCCCTCTCCCCCGATCGCTCAGTTTGGCCCCTAGGGGAAGAGTCCTGGTGGTTCCAAACTTCCTCCATTGATGGATGATGGAGGACACTATGCTCATTGCGACCTTCAATGCTGCAGAAATGTTTCTGTACACTTCCTCAGATCTGTGTCTTGATACAATCCTGTCTCGGAGGTCTACAGACAATTCCCTGAACTTCATGGCTTGGTTTGTGCTCGGACATGTACTGTTAACTGTGGGATCTTATATAGACAGGTGTGTGCCTTTCCAAATCATGTCCAATCCACTAAATTTACCACAAACAAGTTATAGAAACATCTCAAGGGTGATCTGTGGAAACAGGATGAACCTGAGTGTCATGGCAAAGGCTGTGAATACTTATGTTCATGTGATTTTTTTTTTTTTTAACAAATTTGAAAAGATTTCAGACAAACGTCTTTCATGTTGTCATTATGGGGTATTGTTTTTAGAATGTTGAGGAAGATAATGCATTTAATCCATTTTGGAATAAGGCTGTAACAACAAAATGTGGAAAAAGAACCCTGTGAGTTCTTGTATTTAATGTTGATTTTTTCCCCCCCAAATATCCACACATTTGCAAATGTGACATGTGATAAACATTTTAAATGGACTATTGTCAGTGTTGTTTGCTCAATTTTGCAACAAAATAAGTTCTAATGAAAGCCACAGAAGAACTGAATCACGCAGCGATGTTTCACGAATGAATCTGCGGCTTTGAATGAATCGAATATTTAAAGAGTAAATGTTTAATGACACATTCATGAACGCACGCACTTGCTTTGATACTGAATGAATGAATGATGACTCGATGACTCACTCACTAAGACAGCGACTTACCGCCACCTACTGGTACATATACACTCACCTAAAGGATTATTAGTGTAACGGTGTTATATTAATTTATTAATTTCACACAAAATCTCTCCCTATGTTACCAATTATTTTATGTTTACATAATTATTTTGTATTCTGGCAATAATTTATTTTTATATTGAATTATTTGAGATATCATTTGAGCTGTTTTTATACTTATGTTCATTTTCCAGTGATTGTGTCATAATTGTCAAATATGTGACGTGGCCCCTTTAAGGATGAAGTTCCGGTTGCTTTCCTTCAGTTCGCGGCAAGCGCGGCTGGGGAAAGGTGAGTCCTGCCGGAGCTCTTACCAAAAAGCTACAAAATGAGTTCGTTTATAGTAATTTAACAATGTTACAATATGTTTAAATCTTGTTGGAACACAAATAATGTGAGAATATTTGTGTATGTTTAAGTTTTGTGGCTAATATTGTCCCTTTTGACTGGCAGGTCTATGTTCATAGAAAGGCCACAGATTTCTTTTCATTAATTTTCCTTTTTATTCATACAGGTATGTTTTATTTATGTGTTTCTGTTAATATTGTTGTTTTGAATTCATGTAAAATGTTTTATGTTGAGAAAAGTTGAGTATTATTGATTCAATCATAGGCAGTTCATTTGAAAAATTGTAATATGAGTGCAGTTCGCGGCAAGCGTGGCTGGGGAAAGGTCTATGTTCATAGAAAGGCCACAGATTTCTTTTCATTAATTTTCCTTTTTATTCATACAGAATAAAAAAAAGAGGTGGTCCGAGGAAGCTGTTGTCCGGTCTCTTTACTTGAATATACACAACGCAGAGTGAGGTTAGACCGGTCACATTAGGAACACCTGTTAATGCAAATAATGCAATTATCTAATCAACCAATCACATGGCAGTTGCTTCAATGCATTGAGGGGTGTGGTCCTGGTCAAGACAATCTCCTGAACTCCAAACTGAATGTCAGAATGGGAAAGAAAGGTGATTTATGCAATTTTGAGCTTGGCATGATTGTTGGTGCCAGATGGGCCGGTCTGAGTATTTCACAATCTGCTCAGTTACTGGGATTTTCACGCACAACCATTTCTAGGGTTTACAAAGAATGGTGTGAAAAGGGAAAAACATCCAGTATGTGGCAGTCCTGTGGGAGAAAATGCCTTGTTGATGCTAGAGGTCAGAGGAGAATGGGCCGACTGATTCAAGCTGATAGAAGAGCAACTTTGACTGAAATAACCACTCGCTACAACCGAGGTCTGCAATAAAGCATTTGTGAAGCCACAACACGCACAACCTTGAGGCGGATGGGCTACAACAGCAGAAGACCCCACCGGGTACCACTCATATCCACTACAAATAGGAAAAAGAGGCTACGATTTGCACAAGCTCACCAAAATTGGACCGTTGAAGACTGGAAAAATGTTGCCTGGTTTGATGAGTTTGGATTTCTGTTGAGACATTCAGATGGTAGAGTCAGAATTTGGCGTAAACAGAATGAGAACATGGATCCATCATGCCTTGTTACCACTGTGCAGGCTGGTGATGGTGGTGTAATGGTGTGGGGGTGTTTTCTTGACACACTTTAGGCCCCTTAGTGCCAAATGAGCATCGTTTAAATGCCACGGCCTACCTGAGCATTGTTTCTGACCATGTCCATCCCTTCATGACCACCATGTACCCATCCTCTGATGGCTACTTCCAGCAGGATAAGGCACCATGTCACAAAGCTCGAATCATTTCAAATTGGTTTCTTGAACATGACAATGAGTTCACTGTACTAAAATGGCCCCCACAGTCACCAGATCTCAACCCAATAGAGCATCTTTGGGATGTGGTGGAACGGGAGCTTCGTGCCCTGGATGTGCATCCCACAAATCTCCATCAACTGCAAGATGCTCTCCTATCAAAATGGGCCAACATTTCTAAAGAATGCTTTTGTTGAATCAATGCCACGTAGAATTAAGGCAGTTCTGAAGGCGAAAGGCGGTCAAACACAGTATTAGTGTGGTGTTCCTAATAATCCTTTAGGTGAGTGTATATGTGTGTTTCTCTGTTTTGGGACACTTGTTATCTGTTGCTTGTGACAAAGAGAGACAAACATGTTTTGCTCACATGGATTTCTTCTTTTTCCTCTTCTGAGAGCAGAGACCCCTGGTGTTGAGGAGGAGACATTCACAGAGACGAGATAAAGACATTAAAGTGCTCATCTCGTGCTTTCATTCCCCTGAAGTTCATTTATAATGTTGGAAATAATAACATCATCTTCTGCTGCTGCTGTTTCAGTCTTATTTCCTCTAAATGCTTGATTGTGATTGCCTGGAATGTGAACATTAACACATTGTGAATTTTTTTTTTAAGAACTTTTTTAAGAAAATTAATTTTGCTTTTTAATTGTTTTGCTTTTGTTTCATATTCCTGCTGTTTACTGTTTATTTTCGTTTTGTTTATAAGATATGAACACATTTGCATGTAAGCACATCCTCATCTCTCATTTGCTTATTTCCACGACACATTTAGACGTTCAGGATGGACAATATTTACATCTCTGACATGAAACAGGATAAACAGTGAGTGTTATTGTTCTAGTCATATTTCATCCAGTCTTATTCATTAATTAGTTTTATTGCAGAAACAGGAATGTTACACTATAACTGTGTCCCAAATTAGTCCTGTATCCTTTGAGTCCATGAAGGTTGAAGTGAGAGTTGTGAAATGAGGAGATACGAGTCGCTGCAGGTCAGAGTAATGGACGTGCTGGAAGGTAAATTCCAGGCAGTTTTAGTGACCAATGATGAAGATCTTTCTCCACGCCTCCTTCCTTCCAGCACACCCATTACTCCAAACTGCACAATGGTTTTTTTTTCAAGGTTAGTATGATGTTCCTGAAACATTCTTTCAGCTTAATAAAAGCCTTATGAAGTCAAGCGATGCGTTTGTGAAAAAAAAAAAAATCCATATTATGAAGTAAAATATCGAGCGTCTGCCAGACCGCCGTTATGGGTGTGTATCCAGGGAAGAAGCGCACGTTGAAAGGAATCTCAGAATAGAACTTTTAATAATAATGACAGGGAATACATTCAACACCATCTAACATCAATGCAGGACAAGGGACTGAAAGAAACACAGGGCTGAAATACAACGAGACTCATGAATCACACACACCTGACATGAATGAACTCATGATGAAGGAAAAATGATGTATGGAAAAATCAAACAAGGAACACATGTGACAAAATGAAAACAGTCCAGAACAAATATACATGTAACAACCGCCTTCCATATTGAAATTATGAAAAAAATGGAACTGGCGTTTTGTCAGTTCTGTAAGTTGAATACGGAAGGCAGAAGCTTGATATTTTACCACATAATTTGTTAAATACAGATTTTTTTTTTTCGCAAACACATCACTGTCAGACACAGACAGGGAATGGTGGAAAGTTTCAAGTAGTTTATTGCAGACAACAGAGATGAATGGTAATCAGGTGAGTCAAACAGAATACTGAATGCAATAGGTGACTTAGCTGGCCAATAATAGTCAATGTTCTTTTCCTTCCAGGGGAACGCCGTGGTAATACTGAGATCGGATGACACAGTTCAACGAGACGAGGGAACAGAAAGACGAGGATCACAGGAACAAACAGGCAGACAGGTCGGGAACAGGTAAGCAGAAGCAGGAGAGTCTGTAGTGTCGTAGTGAGACAAGACCAGACGCTGAACTGGGCTGAGCGGAGAGTATTTGAAGGAAGTGATGATGATGACAAACAGGTGCAGGTGTTAGAACTCAGGTGACTGTGATCGGGTAATTGTCTCTGGTGCAGATGGTGTGGTGGGCGTGGTGACTGACTCCGTGACAATCACATTACTTCAGAAGGTCTTTATTAACCTTATATTATTATGGAATATACAGTGGGGAGAACAAGTATTTGATACACTGCAGATTTTGCTGGTTTACCCACTTACAAAGTATGTAGAAGTCTGTAATTATTATCATAGGTACTCTTCAACTGTGAGTGACGGAATCTAAAACAAAAATCAGAAAATTACATTGTATGATTTTTAAATAATTAATTTGCATTTTATTGCATGACATAAGTATTTGATCACCTACCAACCAGTAAGACTTCCGGCTCTCACAGACCTGCTAGTTTGTCTTTAAGTCTTCCTGTTCTCCACTCATTACCTGTATTAACTGCACCTGTTTGAACTCATTACCTGTATAAAAGACACCTGTCCACACACTCAATCAAACAGACTCCAACCTCTCCACAATGGCCAAGACCAGAGAGCTGTGTAAGGACATCAGGGATAAAACTGTAGACCTGCACAAGGCTGGGATGGGCTACAGAACAATAGGCAAGAAGCTTGGTGAGAAGGCAACAACTGTTGGTGCAATTATTAGAAAATGGAAGAAGTTCAAGATGACGGTCAATCTCCCTCGGTCTGGGGTTAGATCTCACCTCGTGGGGCATCAATGATCATGAGGAAGGTGAGGGATCAGCCCAGAACTACATGGCAAGACCTGGTCAATGACCTGAAGAGAGCTGGAACCACAGTCTCAAAGAAAACCATTAGTAACACACTACGCCGTCATGGATTAAAATCCTGCAGCACACGCAAGGTCCCCCTGCTCAAAAGAGCACATGTCCAGGCCCGTCTGAAGTTTGCCAATGACCATCTGGATGATCCAGAGAAGAAATGGGAGAAGGTCATGTGGTCTGATGAGACAAAAATCGAGCTTTTTGGTCTAAACTCCACTCGCCGTGTTTGAAGGAAGAAAGATGAGTACAACCCCAAGAACACCATCCCAACCGTGAAGCATGGAGGTGGAAGCATCATTCTTTGGGGATGCTTTTCTGCAAAGGGGACAGGACGACTGCACCGTATTGAGGGGAGGATGGATGGGGCCATGTATCGTGAGATCTTGGCCAACAACTTTATTCCTTCAGTAAGAGCATTGAAGATGGGTTGTGGCTGGGTCTTCCAGCACAACAACGACCTGAAACACACAGGCAGAGCAACTAAGGAGTGGCTCCGTAAGAAGCATCTCAAGGTCCTGGAGTGGCCTAGCCAGTCTCCAGACCTGAACCATGGAGCCTGTGGCCAACGCCTCTGCTGCCGGTCACCAGCGCCACGCCCTCCTCCAAAGCCTCCACCTTCTTTCCTCATCATAAACTCTGTTACGGCGCGAGGACGCGCCTTTTCGGAGGGGGCATAATGTCACATATGTATGTCCTGTTTAGTTCATTCCTGTCTAGTCTGTTTGAGTTCTAGTTAATCACCGTGTTTTTAATTAGTTAAGTCTTGTCAGCTGTCCTTGTCTAATCATCAGTGTATTTAAGTTCCTGTCTGTTTGCTGCCACTTGTCGGTTATTGTCTATGTTGGAAGGTGTGTTACTCTGTTTTATTATTAAAGTCTACTTGTTAATCGTGCATCCGAAGTCTACTGTCATCCATACACGTTCCGCAGCACATCTAGGTTTAGAAGTTGTTGTTTGATTGAAAATGTTTGGTTTGAGATCACTATTATGGTGATCAGTGTTTGCTTTAGTTGAGCTCTTGACGTTTGAACATTAGTTTTTCTCTGGCTGCTGTTTATAGAATATAAACAGAAAGAAAAGAAAAAGAGAAGCAAGAAAACCTGTGTTCATTCAAAGAAGCCTTTGAAATGAAAAGCCTTCATTGTGCCGCTGTGAGTCATTTGTTCTTCAAATGAATCCTCTGAATTGAGACACAGCTCGTGTATCCTCAATATGTTTGAATTACGATTTAAACCATGCTGGATTTTGTCATGTAATGATGTTCTGATATTGGAAAGAGTCAAGAGATCAGATTGCTGGATGTACAGAGTTTATTTGAGCTGCTGTTGTTGACAAGTTCTTTCAACCTTCACTCCTTCATGAATAAACAATATTTCATTTAGCTGAGGCTCATAATGTTGGTGCTCATTGATTCACATTCATCCAGTCATTTCTAATATAAAGTCATGATTAATACATGAAACTCAATATAAGAGAGAGAAGTACACAACAGCATCCAGAGATCCGTACAACACAAATGAAGAATTAAAAAACTCACACTATACTCTTCAGTTACAGGAATTATATCGTGATAAAACAGAAAGAAAACAGTATAAACATATATAATGATGAGTATATGATGCCCTTTAACCCTTCACAAAATTCAGAAGTTAATAAATAATATTCCCAGTGTTTAAAAAAGTCTTGTTTACTGAAATCACGTGACTTCGGCAGTTTGATTCGTGTGCTGAATGATTCACAACAAAAGATTCTCAAATCTTCACGAAACAGTGTTTGACAGCAACCATCACCCTCAGATACTGAAATTATTATCTGTGAAATTATTACTCTACTACCAAGCAATGAATGAAAACGACGTTAAAGGACGTGAACACGCAAGCATTTGTTATCTTACATGAAATGTATGTTTCCATTCACTCATATCTGCTGCAGATGAAGTTGAGTCTGTCAGTCTCAGGACAGCTGATCCAGCGCTGATCTCCTCCAGACTGAACTGCTCCAGATCTCACTCCAGATTCACACTCTTCCTCTCCTGTGCCGTTCCCTGGAGCCCCGTTCTGATAGCACACGGTCTCTCCGCTCACCCAGTACCAGATGCCCAAAATGTGAGAGTGACGTAAACCCAACCACACCGCCTCAGTAGACGCCCGTTTAACCACATTCATCACCTCACGCTGCATCTCTTCTGAATGAACCGAGACCAGATCCACATGATTCTGTCTGCAGTATCTCAGAGCTTCAGTCCACGTCAGATTCTCTTTGATCAGAATCAGTTTATCTGGACACAAAACAAACCACAAGAAACACTAGAGAGAGACTGATCAAAAACAACATGCAGAACAAACACTGTGGAGGAATTTGTCATGTCAGACATGTAGCGTGAACTTTAAGATATCTGGAGGTGATGGATGGATTGTGTGTGTTTTGTGAGGATCTGCTCACCTTCATGACACACAAAAGGAAATCGGTTGTTGCAAGAGATGTCTATCCAATCTCTCAGAGTGTTGGTTTCGATTGCTGTACAGTTTTCATCACCTCCATGATTATTAGGTTCATTAGACCTCCAGTATCTGAATGAGGAGTTACTCTGATCTGACCACTGCCATGAGTCTCTGACTCTGAACAGACCGATCCAGACCTGTGATCCAGATGAAGAATGATCACTGATGAACTTCTCAACCTGTTGATTCTCATTCTGGTTCCTCACACTGACCAGATCAATGTGATTCTGTCTGCAGTGACTCTGAGCGTCTCTCCAGTTCATCTTCTGATTGACAAAGACGAGTCCTGTGTTCGATTTAAGAACAACAAATGGAAACACATTCATGAATCAGTTTGTTCATTATTCTTCTGCTGCTTTATGGTTTGGATGTAAATAAGAGCAGCAGTGAAAACATCAGAAACACGAGTTTCTACAGCTGATGGCACATTAAATGCTCACAATATATTCATGATGATTTTGCTGATGTAACATTAAGTATTATTTGTGATCATTTTAATGAAACTTTATATTTTATATAAAAAGTGTCATATCGCGATATCATAAGATGACGTATGGCACATTCACGTTCCCTGGAGCGCACAAGAACAACAGCTGTCTGAGAGTGAGAGCAGCATGTCAGCATCCGATGACGGTTTAGTACCTAAACAGGAGCTTCTTCAGTAGTGTGGAAGTGGTTTGGTTACAAGAGGTCAGACCTCCAACAATTAAGCACAATATTTAACAAAATATGCAAGAAAACTGTTACTGTTAAAGGTGGAAATACATCAAACTTGTTTCACCACTTTCCTGATGATCATTCCAGATAGGAGAGCGACCCGTCAGTGTCACGTCTGTCCGATTCTGAGCTGATCTGTTTTACCAGCGGCACCAGCAATAACGTCAACCGCGCGTTCTCACTCTCTTCTCTACAATGGCGAAGTGACACACACTAACCCTAACCCTAAATCATCAATAAAACGTTTTTCCATATTTTTTCCATAAATATCGTTATCGCAAATATTCTTGAAATATCGTCATATAATTTTGAGGGTATATCGCCCACCCCTACTTTAAATATATTGAAAAAAATACAGAATTATATATTGTGGTAATATATTACAATATATTGAATAATACATAAGGAATTACCAATTTTGATGTATTGAAAATGTGACATATTTCTGTATATTCTTTTCATGATGTAAATCAAGACGTTCAGATGGTTTATCACAGTCTGTAGCTGATGATCAAAATGATCACAAACCAAAAAAAAAAAAAATCAAAAAATCACATGATCACAAACTCATGTCTAAAATGTTTCATTCCTTTAAACATCTACTGAAAAAAGGATAATTTTGAGAATGACAATCTCCAAAATAAAACAACTATTATTCATTTATTTACACTTGAGACTGAAGTTTGAAGTCTGAAAAATATCCAGTCTTTTTTTACCACATTAAAAAGTAGCAGAATTTAGTATTGCATTCAAATTTTGTACAGAAAGTTCTTTTTATAAATGAATGTTTGTTGTCATTGTATGGAGCTGAACTCACCGTTAGATGAATTGCAGATGAAAGTCCGGCTGTTATCACATGGATAATCGTGCCATTCTCCATTCATCATCATTCCACAATAATCTCTGCCATCAGGTTGTCCAGATCCCCAGTTCTGATAGAGCGCAGGATCACCTGAAGACCACTGCCATTTATCAACACTCGTCTTCTGCAGCCCAATCCAGACATACTGAACACCTTCATCTTTCACACTCTTCTTCAGCTCGTTCATGTCGTCCATGTTGTCAATGGTGGCCAGATCTGTGTAATTCTCTCTGCAGTATCTCTGAGCTTCAGTCCAGGTCTTCTTCACGTTTATAAAGTGATACTGACGCTGAACACATTCAGATACGGAGCAGAGAGCTGTGAAAGAGAGGCTTTGATTTAATGCTTTTCATAACAGAGTCAAACCTGATGAAACTATAAACCAGAAATAAAACAACAAACACACTCACCAATGAGAAGAAGAATGAAATATAGAGTTTGCTCCATTTCTGAGGAAGAAACACATTGAAAAACTCATGAATTCACTGTACATAATCATTCAGACAATATTAAGATCTCAAAGTCTAATAGTGTTTGAAGAATGAACATGTGAGTTCTTCTTACTTTAGAGCTCGTGTGTTTCTGTCCTGAGTCTGATGTTTCTGTCTGCAGCTTTAAACAATATGATTATTATATCTGCTCTCATCCCTCATTCAGCACATCATTTGCGTTTTACTCTGAAAACCACTATATCATATTCACTTCCTCCAGGTTTCTTTCCCTTTATTTGCATCGTGACATCTGTGTCTGTCAGTGTCAGTCTATATGAATATGGACCTTAAGCCCTGAGGGTATTTTCAGGTTTTTTTTTTTGACTGACATACAAAAAATAAAGACTCGTAACTCCAAAACTATAGCAAGCAGAGTCAAAATGTTAGTATCGTTTGAAAGGAATTTTATATTTAAATTTGGACATTGTCTTGCTGAGAAACTACTAATAAAAAGGGGAAAAAAGGGAAAAATTTACATATCTTTCTAAATAAATGTAGTATTATAAATAAAGTAGTGGGATCATTCTTTTTTGATGATGTTCCTCTATATATGAGCCATACCTGTCAAGATTTGGGAAACAAATTCCGGGAGACTGTGATTGTGCCATTGTGTCTACATCATTGCACACATGGCATTGCATTCTGGGTAGTCGCCGCCATGTTTTCAGACACTCTCAGGAATGTACACAATGACAACAAATACAAATGACCAGATGAAAAAACGACTGTATTTAAGTTCATTTTCTTTAAGAGCTCCCGGCACTTGCTTAGAATAAACAGACTAATATTTGATCCTCTTACCTTCATTTGTGAGGCCAGGACACGACTCATACACACGTGCCTTCTATCACACCACATACAGAACCAGAGTGATTTCTCTTTTGCAGTTTTGAATAACTAAGTGGCATTGATATATCTGCCCGATAAAATAAACACAATATAGATTGATCTCAGTGAGCATATCATCATTTCACCCCAATTTCTTAATATTAATGCATTAAGGGATAACATAACAGCATGGCCCTCTGTAATGCAGCTCTGAAATGATTTATATTGTGGAGTCGCTAAAACAAGTAAGTTTTACAGGACTTAAATGGAACAAATACACGATTTCTTACTGAGAGAAGTGGAACAATGTGTCAAAGGAGTGCTGGTTTAACACAGAGAGTGATCGCAACAAGATATATCACAAATAACATTTCTAAATGCGTTTTCGTACATTATTCATGGCGTGAACACTTAACATATTCAAGCGGATCAGAAATTGTGAATCTGTAATAAATAATAAATACAAACGACAAAGCCACATTTTGGTCAAGTTGTCATGGCCGCCAAGCCAGTGTCTTTGGACAAGATGGCCGTTACACCTCAGCCTCAAGCCATCATGGCTGCCACACCAGAACCCCCAGTCATCACAGATGCCACATCAGTGTCTTCAGCCACCACAGACGCTGCGCCAAAGTCTCCATCCACCACGGATGCTGCACCAGAGTCTCCATCCACCACGGATGCCACGCCAGAGTCTCCATCCACCACAGACGCTGCACCAGAGTCTCCATCCACCACGGATGCTGCACCAGAGTCTCCATCCACCACAGACGCTGCACCAGAGTCTCCATCCACCACAGACGCTGCACCAGAGTCTTCAGCCACCACGGATGCTGCACCAGAGTCTTCAGCCACCACGGATGCTGCACCAGAGTCTCCATCCACCACAGACGCTGCACCAGAGTCTTCAGCCACCACGGATGCTGCACCAGAGTCTCCATCCACCACAGACGCTGCACCAGAGTCTTCAGCCACCACGGATGCTGCACCAGAGTCTCCATCCACCACAGATGCTGCACCAGAGTCTCCATCCACCACAGACGCTGCACCAGAGTCTTCAGCCACCATGGATGCTGCACCAGAGTCTTCAGCCACCACGGATGCTGCACCAGAGTCTCCATCCACCACAGATGCTGCACCAGAGTCTCCATCCACCACAGACGCTGCACCAGAGTCTTCAGCCACCATGGATGCTGCACCAGAGTCTTCAGCCACCACAGACGCTGCGCCAGAGTCTTCAGCCACCACGGATGCTGCACCAGAGTCTCCATCCACCACAGACGCTGCGCCAGAGTCTCCATCCACCACGGATGCTGCACCAGAGTCTCCATCCACCACAGACGCTGCACCAGAGTCTCCATCCACCACAGACGCTGCACCAGAGTCTCCATCCACCACGGATGCTGCACCAGAGTCTTCAGCCACCACGGATGCTGCACCAGAGTCTCCATCCACCACAGACGCTGCACCAGAGTCTCCATCCACCACGGATGCTGCACAAGAGTCTTCAGCCACCACGGATGCTGCACCAGAGTCTCCATCCACCACAGACGCTGCGCCAGAGTCTCCATCCACCACGGATGCTGCGCCAGAGTCTCCATCCACCACAGACGCTGCGCCAGAGTCTTCAGCCACCACGGATGCTGCACCAGAGTCTCCATCCACCACGGATGCTGCACCAGAGTCTCCATCCAGCACAGACGCTGCGCCAGAGTCTTCAGCCACCACGGATGGGGCACCAGAGTCTCCATCCACCACGGATGCTGCACCAGAGTCTCCATCCACCACGGATGCTGCACCAGAGTCTCCATCCACCACAGATGCTGCACCAGAGTCTTCAGCCACCAAGGATGCTGCACCAGAGTCTCCATCCACCACAGACGCTGCACCAGAGTCTCCATCCACCACAGACGCTGCACCAGAGTCTTAAGCCACCAATAGACACCATGAACGCTGCATATGAAGAGTGTAAGGCTTTCCTTAGCTATTTGAGACTGGCTTCAAGTGTGCAGGACACACCGCTGATGTTGGTGTGGGCAGCTGGGATCTCTACTGTAGCAGTAAGTCTGGGCGTCGCAGGGGTGGTTCCACTGACAACCGTACTCCCCGTTACAGCAATGGCTGTCTAGTATGTTTGGGCCGTGTACTGTGCTTCAATTGAAGAGTCCACTCTAGAGCCTGATCGAGCCCAGGAGTCCTCTCCAGGGTCCTCCTCAGTCCATGAGTCCACTCCAGAGTTTGCTTCTGAACTATGAACTGCCTGTTGGTCCCGAAATGACCACGAAGGTCATCCCTGAGTTCCATGTCTATCCTGATAAAGCCACAGAGGTCGTTCCTGGGGTTCATGTCTGCCTCGACACAATCGTAGAGGTCTATCAGATCTGCCTGTTTGCCTTGACGTGACAGCAGAAGACATTCCTAAACTGTCCCCTGCCTCAATACGACCTGAGAGGACATTCCAGTCACAGCCTTGGAGGGTGTTCCTGAGCTTGGCCCTAGTGTCCAACACTAACCTATCTTCATGTTTCAGTTTTAAGTTCATTTATAATGTTGGAAATAATAACATCATTTTCTGCTGCTTCTGTTTCAGTCTTATTTCCTCTAAATACTTGATTGTGATTGGCTGGAATGTGAACATTTACACATTGTTAATTTTTTTTAAGAACTCATTTTTTCATGAAAATTAATTTTGCTTTTTAATTTTGTTTTTGTTTCATATTCCTGCTGTTTACTGTTTATTTTTGTTTTCTTCATAAGATATGAACACATTTGCATGTAAACACATCCTCATCACTCATTTGCTTATTTCCACGACACATTTAGACGTTCAGGGTGGACAATATTTACATCTCTGACGTGAAACAGGATAAACAGTGAGTGCTATTGTTCTAGTCATATTTCATGTTTCATCCAGTCTTATTCATCAATTAGTTTTATTGCAGAAACAGGAATGTTACACTATAACTGTGTCCCAAATTAGTCCTGCATCCTTTGAGTCCATGAAGGTTGAAGTGAGAGTTGTGAAATGAGGAGATACGAGTCGCTGCAGGTCAGAGTAATGGACGTGCTGGAAGGTAAATTCCTACAACAGAAATTACGCTTAACCCACACCTGACAGACAGCTTTAGTGACCAATGATGAAGATCTTTCTCCACGCCCCCTTCCTTCCAGCACACCCATTACTCCAAACTGCACATACGCAGCCAGATAAACATTTTTTTTGTTCTAAGATTTTACAAACATTCTGTTTTGGTTAAGGAAATGTTAAAATGTACATTTTCATAATGTTAGAGGAATGGGTTTTTTATCTCAAGGTTAGTATAATGTTCCTGAAACATTCTTTGAACTTAATTTTTATTAATAAGTCAACATTCTAGGAAAGTTGTAATATTCAAAGAACATAAAAAAATTGAGTTTCCTTAATGTAAACATAACATCATTTAAAGGTTTAATATATAATTATATAAGTTTAATATTCCTGAAACATTCAAACTCCTGCTGCTAACAAGCAGAATCACTGAAGGAAAGAGAAACAACAACAAGAGAAACTACAACTGACTTCAGCCAGAGCCTTTGATGAAATCAACTGAAGATAAAACACATTAAATCTCTGAAGATCTCAGAAGAGGAGGATTAAACAACTCCACAAACAGCTTCACTTATTACTAAACCAGACCGACTTTACTTCTGTCAGACGTCTACAGTAATTCATATTGGGAATCAACAGAGGTTTAGATGTTGATGCTTGCTTGACTATTCACTATTGCTTTAGTTTTTCAGCAAACATTTGTGCATTGAATTATTAAAAAGAAGATTGGTATGTCTGTTTAAATTAATATCAAATTACTGGTTTGAATAGCTATGAAAATGAAGCATTAATGAACAAAAAAAATGTAATAAATTCAGTTGTTGTGATGCTGTTGTGCCAACAAAATATTGATGGTGAAACTATTAATATCAATATTTAAATATATTTAATTTCTATTGATATTTAAATCAATAGAATACTTTTGGTGCAGTTAGGAGATTAGTCAATAATTTTTCTTTACGTTGATTAAACCTTTATCATCTGATCTTCTTTGTTGATGACATTCTTTGTAATAAATTATTTGTTTTGGTAAACAGTTACAAAAACCACAAACTGACTTAAAATTAATGAATGAATTCATCTTAATCTTAAACACTACATATTATATTACAAATCAGAAGCACTCTATTCAAGTTCATCATTGATAATATTTAACCATTTTTGCCCCTTAAAGTTCTTCGTTCATGCCTGTTGATCCATTCTTCATTTTTTGGAACACCATTCCATCCGGCTGCTCCCGCCACGCCAACTTAACATCCGCGGCCATTCCCTGCTCTCTCAGTGTCTGCTGGACCTGAGGATTAGAACCGTTTGATTTATTTATAAAATCTGTGATGTATGGAAGCTCATTTCTGCCTCATAAGAAAAATATGCTTTTGTAAGTTGTAATTGTGACAAAAACGTTGATTATGATTATGGTAAAGTGAAATTTTATCATCATTTTATTCATTATTATGATAAAGTGAAATTTATGATTTAGTCATAATGCTGACAAAAAAAGTTAAAATGTCATGATTGTGACATTAGTCTAAATTATGACATAAGAATAAACATGACAAACTAATTTAAAATTGACAAAATAATTTGAAAATATGACAAAATGGAAAGTGACAAATTCTAATAATTCTAACTTTTGATCTTATAAGTATGAATTAGTTAAAATTATGACTTAGTATGTCAATTTAAATTATGACATAAGTCAACAATATGACACACTAAGTTGAAATTGACAAATATGTGAAACGATGACTTAAAATCAGTGATGACAAATAGAAATTATGACAATCATAATTGCAACCTTTCTTCTCAAAATTACAACTTTTGATCTCAATTATGAATGAATCATAATTATGACTTCGTATATCATAATTTTGACTTTGCATCTCATAAACTTAACTTTGTATGTAATAATTATAACTTTCATGTTAAAATTTAAATTTACCAAAGCATTTGTGTGCGTGTTTGTGTGGCAGATTCCATACTAATAACATCTGTATTATATATATTGAATCCACTGCCGCTTCAATATATATTGAATATAAATATATATATATATATATATATATATATATATATATATATATATATATATGTGTGTGTTTTTGGAGACCCCAAACCTCTTTATAGCTCAAATATTGTTAATATAGAAGTATCAAGATACTTATTGTTCAAGTTAGAAGTTGTTCAAGGGTCAAAGCAAAAAAAAAAAAAAATATATATATATATATATATATATAGATATATTTAATAAGATAAGATAATAATAAGATAATTTAGGTTTTTTTGCCTAAAAATAAAGTCAACAGAACTAGATAGCAAGGTCAGAAATATGGCTATAGATATCAGTTACCGCAGTACTGTAGGTGCAGCTCACCTTATGTAACACAGCGGCTGTAATCGCTTGATCATTGACATTATCTCCTGCTTTCACCTCCAGCCTTAAAACCTGCTGCTTCACTCGTGCTGTGGAAAGAAATTAAAGTGATCACTCCATCACTCCAAAATATTTGTGTCTCAGCATGATTTTTTTTTTTCAAATTTTCATGTTTTTGCATTTATATATATTGATAAACATCCCATATATTATTACCGGTGTTCATTTAGTGAAACATCAATCATTTTCAATTTGCGTTTTACAATGTAATGTTCAAAATAGATCTTGCATAAGAAATTTTGAATATGTTTAAAAAAAAAACTTTAATCCATATATTATTCAATGTATATATATATATATATATATATATATATATATATATATATATATATATATATATAGAGAGAGAGAGAGAGAGAGAATACTGATATCTAATATAATCTCTTCTTTGATTTTAGATTGTCTAAAATCTTAAGCAACAACAAAAATATCATGATTTAAATATCACTATACTTGTCTGGCACAAGAAGAAATGCAGATTTGTGCAGGTCACATCATCAATATGACCATAATCGTCTAAAGCGGCACACGCGTCTTGGCCAAACGAATTATCTGGTTGTCCTACAGCCCATCGCAGAGGGAAATAAGGGCTTGTGCTGGTCTGATCTAACCACTTCCACGAGTCCCTGAACAGACCGATCCAGGCACAAGTGTATTCTTTTATCATCGTGGTTAGCTTATCATTCACATCCATGTTCCTCACGGTGAACAGGTCTGTGTAGTTTTGTCTGCAGTAATTCTGAGCGTTGTTCCAGGACATCACTGGATCAGTAACTAGTACTGGGTTTCCATCTGTAAAACATCAGAATAACTATAATTAACTCAATTGAATTGATCAAGCGACATAAAATGTAAAAATCATCAATTTTATAGTTGCATAGTTATTAAAATCAAATGTAATGTTTTTAAGACAAGACTCTAAAGGAAAACCAAAACCCAATTTTGATATTTTGTACTATTTTACTTCCATAACATGTCTTCTTATGACTAGTGGAGAGAAAACATCAAAAGTACAGTGTTTATTTTGTATGCTATCTATTCGTATTTGACTTTTTTTCTCCACTTCAGCAACAGTTACATACACCAAAACTTACAGTTTTATTCATATCTATATGCTGAAGGATTTTACTGTGGGGTTTGTTCATATATCATTCAACCTAATTTGTATAACATTTTATTCCTACAAACATGGTGAAAATGTGTTTTTTTATGTCTATTGACAAAATTTTCTGATTTATTGCGTAATAAAAAGAGAAATCCAGAATCTCCTCAGTAAAAACCTTAAAAGCTAATATGGTAACAAAATGAAACAAGAATTTTGAACCTGGCTTTGTCCAATTTTCAAATTTGTGTTCTGGAAATGTATGCAAATTTGTGCATTTTTAATACAATAATGCATCATTTTCATATTTACATATAAGATTTAGTGTGAAATGTAGACAAATATTGTTTTGTACTTTTATTTCTCGATTAACATATTGGTTTCTGTACCAATTTTGGGACTGATGGCTGAAGTGATATTGAAAATATTTTGTCTAGAGTCTTACCACCATTTTGGCAAAAAAAGGGACATGTCACATTACAGGCTTCATCCCACCAGTATCCAGTTGATCGTAGAGTTACACAATATTGTTTTCCATTCATATTGTTTGGCTGGTCAAAATCCCAGTGAAAGAAAGCAAGAGTTTCATCTTGAAAAGACCAACGCCAGCTCTTTGCATCATCGTACAGCCCGATCCAAATGTAAAACTGTAGTTCAGCTCTTAACTTGTTCAATTCCCTCCACTCTTCATCAGTCTGAACAGTAGCCAACTCAATGTAATTCTGTTGACAGTAATCTTGAGCCTCATCCCATGTTTTATCCTCCTGGATCAGAATATATTCACGTGAGCCGCACAGAATCACAGATATAAACCCTGAGGGGAGTCATTACAAAGTTAGAACAAAAATCCAGTAATTCAAGTTTACAGATGATCAATAAAAAGTGACTTAATGGAGATCACGTTCATACACAAAATACACTCACCTGAGAGCAAAAAGAGATGAATCAACCTTTGCTCCATCGCTGCTGAGATGAGATTAGTGAGATCTTCTTCATAGACTAGCTAAAAATGAATGAACCCTGTATTAAAATATAGTTCTGACCAGGGATAAACACACACCCATCTTCATTTGCGTACTGAAATCACTATTGTCTTTTTTCTTCAACTGCAGCATTAGGGTTTCAGGGTGTAAAAATTTGCTCAGCTAATGATGCACATCAAATGTGTTTACACAAATTTAGAGAGGTTCAATCCAGACAAAAGGGAGTTGCTTGCATGGAAAAGCACAATATCATTGGGTTTGGTTCATGAAAGGCTTTTGAGTTGTGCAGTTGACATCTGTTTGAATCGGTTTAAGATGAAGCACATAATGTAATATCTTATATTTGATTAAGAATGTATATGTAATGAAGTAACTGTTTCACAAAAGCAAGAAGGTCACGGTACTGTAAATATAGTCAATCAAATATCTGTCATGCCTAATAAGACCCTTTAGCCATCATTATTTTCACAAAGTAGTCACAACTGCTTTAAATAATGAATTAGTTACTTTTTGAAAAAGTTTTATTTGGCCGTTTCTGTGCAGTTTCGAAAAGTTAAAAGAGTGTTTTTACCTGCATCTGTCAGCAAGAAGAGCATCATCGACAGCGGGACATTCACAAAAGCAATTCTGTTTGAACGGAAGTCAGTTGTGAGGACGTCTCAGTACAAGAAATAAACTGCATCGTGTGATGGTGGCATTCATTTTACATCATTTCCAGGGTATCCTCTAGTCGTAAAACACTGAAAGCGATTCTGGGATGTCAGGGCCATAGACGTCACGCCTTCTCCATAACACTCCTGCTCCTAAAAGAATATTGAAAAGCTATTAGTTTTACAACAAAACTAACAAAGTAAATGTAGCTTTTATTAGTAAATTGTAATATATAGAACATGTGTAAAAAGAAGCAATCCCATTTTTATTTATTTATTGCATTTTAAGAGTAAAGGCAGGCATTCATGTAGGTATATATAATTTCCTCAAATAAAAATGCATTTACACAAATGCAGAATAATCACTGCCAAGGATTAAGGGAATTATTTGCATGGGAAATCCTGTTGTTATCAGTATTTGTTCGGGAAAAGCTTTTGAGTGTACAACCTTTATTTTATTTTATTTATTCTGCTCTCATATTTTTTTCTTGGTCTTAATTTGGTGTATTAATATTCTGTTTATATTTTCTTCCTGTCCTTTACATCAACCTGCCAAAAGGGACTACGGATGAAAATTAGCCAGTGTTGGCTAAATCTGGGAGAGGCTACTCACTGCAGAGCCACAACCTCCAGCTCCTCCTCTCTTGACCCACTATGGGCATGATGGGTGGAGCTGCATCCCCCAACCACACCCTAACACTACCCATAACTCTATCTCTCCACCCATTTAACCGGTTAAGCTCCACCCTTGAGCTCTAGAGAACTCTGCAGCGAGCACTACTTGAAATCTGGTGCATTTAACATATTGTATGTATTATTAATGTGCATGTCCCTGATTATATGATTATATAATGAAACACAACTTGGACAATTATACAAAATAACATGCTGGTGACCATCTAATTGTTTTTTTTTTTTAGCAACGCATCTAATAATTGTGAAAATTTAAAGCAATGTCAAACAATGTGTCATAATATTCTCCACATTATTCAATCACTGCGCAGGCTGATACACGAGATCACAAAACCTTGGAAGATCCAAGAAAGTGTAATGCACACACGAGTACATGGCAGTAAAGTCACTCAGATTTATTTCAACAGTGCAGGAGATATTTATTTATGTTTTTTATAGAAAAAAAGATATTTATTATTATGTAAATTCACTTTACCATTTATTTTCTTTAAATATAGTAGACCTTATTATAGAACGCTAATGAACCTGACGTATAATGGACACAGTTTACATAAAATTGATAAATCATTAAAACGCAATTTGCATATTTAATTTCACTTTAACAATCAATGGGAAAAGCTATTAAAAATGCTAAAAATCTTAAAGACAATCGATACGTCACAACTTAACAAGAGGATATTTTATACATTTAGTCAAAGCGAGTCCTCTCTACACTCTAGTTTAGCCTTTCACCACCTTCATTCACAGTAATGTTTTAAACTATTTCTTTGTAACTACTTTTGCTGAATTGGTGGCTAATTTTGTATGAATTTATATGATCTGTTCCAGCAATGGTTATGCTTAGATGGTTATATATTTTTTCTGGGGGAAAAAAAGTACATTTTCATTCGATTCCCATTGTATAAATTCATATGAAATCACCACCTCAGAAAATAGAAACATTTTCTTGTAAGATCAGGTTGAATAAAAAATAAATCTTCTAATAAAATCTAAAAATGCAATTAAGTGACAAAAATATATTGGTTCTTTCAGATATAATGCAAATAAAAAGGTTATTTTGTTCTGCTGATAATTTTTGATGAATTTTTTTTTCTCATTTATAATTGTCCTTGATTTTTTGGAACACTATTCCATTCGGCTGCTCCCGCCACACCAACTTAACATCTGCTGCCAGCTTCTGCTGAACCTGAGGACAGACGGAAGTCAGACAGAACCACTGTAAAACTACAAGGATTTAACTAGAAAAACATTGCAAAGAAGTGAAAAGAACATTGGAGTGTCAGAGATTAAAATTAACCTCAAAGAACATGTTGGTTAGCGAGATAACATAAAACACTACTGCAGATTGTAGGTGTCGTGAGAAGCACATGGCTCACCTCCATCAACACCGCGTCTGTAATCGCTTGATCATTGACATCATCACCGGCTTTCACCTCCAGCCTTAATATCTGTTTCTTCGGCCATACTGAGACAAGCAAAGAAACACATGAAAATACAGACAGTTAGACAGTTATTTTCAAGAGAACCTGAAGCAAAGATTTTGATATTGTAATATTATAGATTTATTGTAATATTTTAAAATTACAGTAACATGAAGACAATTTTGAGATGTTAATCTATTTTGTTTCCATAACACATCTTATTTAAAGACTAGTGGAAGGAAAACATCCAAAATACACATTTTAGTGTTTTTTACACTTTGCATCTGTTGATGACAATACATATTTTTAAAGGTCATTTTCACGAAATTAGTTTTTTCTCCACTTCAGTAAAACTTACATACACCAAAACTTACAGTTTTATTCATATCTATATTCTGAAGGATTTTATAGAAGGGTTTGTTCAAATATTATTCGCCTGAACATATAACATTTTATTTCTAAAAACAAAAAGTGTTAAAATGTGATTTTTTTCTGTATGTTTCTCCTGATTTATGCAGTACTAAAAAGACAAATCCAAAATCCTTTCGGTAAAAACCTTAACTCTATTATGTGTGAATTGAGCCTGGCTTTAACCATGAAGATGTATGCAAATGAGTGAATGTTTAATTAAATACATCACTTTGCATATTTAAACATAACATTTAAAAATAAAACTTCAATGTTTAGTGTTATTCAAATCCTAAACTCTTAGTATGATCAATAACAATTAGACCTAGATTACTTATATACAGGTCCAGCCATTTTCAAACAGCTTGTTTGTATTTTACAGCTAAAGAAGTATAAAAATAGAACCTGGAAACAACCACAAAATGCTCTAAAATAAAAACAGTTAAACTTACCATTGCAAAAGAAGAAAAACTGTTTTGAGCAGCGCTCATCAGCAATATGACCATCATTGTCTACAGCACCACAGATTTCACTGCCAAATGAATTATCTGGTTGTCCTGCAGCCCATTGCACAAGGCTTGTGCTGGTCTGATCCGACCACTTCCACGAGTCCCTGAACAGACCAATCCAGGCACAAGGGTAATTTTGGGTCATCAAGGTTAGCTGTTGATTCTCATCACTGTTCTTTACGGTGAACAGGTCATCGTAGTTTTTTCTACAGTAACTCTGAGCTTTGTTCCAGGACATCAGTAAGCCACTAACTAGTACCGGCTGTCCTTCTGCAAAACAGAATAACTGATTAAGTTTGTTGGCAAAGACTATTTAACTAACTAAACACACCCATATCGAAAACGCTTATTTCAAAGCTATTATTTTTATTTACATTTTTTTTTTGGTAATAGATAAGAATAATTGGTAAACAGTGTACAATAAAATCATTAGTTAACATGAACTAATAATGAACTTCACTTCTACAGCATTTATTAATCTTTGTTAATGTTAATTTCAACATTTACTAATACATTATTAAAATCTTGTTATCATTAGTTAATGCACTGTGAACTAACATGAACAAACAATGAACATTAACGAAGATTAGTAAATACAGTAAGAAATTATTTGGTTAGTTCATGTTAGTTAATATACATTGTTTAACTAATGAACCTTTTTGTAGCATTACCGAATAATTAGACAATTAGATAAGAATATTTGCAGTGTAAGTTTCTGCAGTTGTTGTAAAAAACGAGATTATACTATATTTGTTGCCATTTATACTTGGCGCAACACTCTGTACCATTACACTTAAAAAAATGATTTACTTTGAAACAATTCTCATTTATAAATTGCAAGTAACATGGAATTAAAAGTGAAATGTTGAAATAACATTTTCATGTATAAGTATACGAGTCATACCGCTTTGACAAACAATGACACATCTGTGATAACAGCCTTTGTCACGCCAGTATCCATTTGAATGAAGCATTACACAATTTTGGTTCCCTTCAAAATTATCTGGCTGGAACGCATCCCATTTCGTAAATGTGATGCTTTCATCTCGAAAAGACCAACGCCAGCTGTTTACATCATCATACAGTCCAATCCAAGTGTAAAACTGTAGTTCAGCTCTTAATGTGTTTAATTCGCTCCACTCTTCATCAGTCTGAACCGTGGCCAAGTCAACGTAGTTCTGTCGACAGTAATCTTGAGCCTCGTCCCACGTTTTACGCTCTCGGATCAGAATGTATTCATGTGAGCCGCACACAATCACTGAGAGAAACCCTGCTGAAGAAACAGAACAAAAAAACAACACAAATACAATTACTCAGCAATCTGATGTGACTTACTATAGAGAGAAAATTCATTCAGAGTCCATCTTGCATGTGAAAAATGAAGACAAAAATGTAGGTAGCATTTAAAAATAAAAATGTTTATTGTTATAGCATGTTCCATTTAAAATGGCAATTCAAATTTCTTATTTAAAATATGTAAAATAAAAATATGAGCAAAATAATCATGATAGATGATTAATTAAAAATGTATTTAAAATATAAATTAAAAAATAAGAAAAGGGAATAAATATGATGCTGTGCATTTAAAAGATATAAAAACTCACCTGAAAACACAAGCTGAATCAATCTTTGTTCCATCACTGTTGAGGTTAGATTATTTTAGCGAGTTCCTCTCATCTTCTGCCAAAAATTGAAGTTTCTGAAGATGTTTTGAAATATAGCCATGAGTGAGTGGTGAAACACACCCATTTTCATTTGCATATTTAAATCAACATCATCTTTAGTCTTAAAATGCATCAACATTAAAAATTCATGGTGTAAAAAATTTGCTCAGCTAATGACGCGCATCAATGTGTTTTTACACAAATGCAAAAAAAAAAATTCTGAGAAAGAAGGGGGTTTTTTGCATGGAAAATCATCAGTACTTGTTTGGAAGAAGCTTTGGCCCATCTCAATATGAGAATCACCGCTGGCTCTCATTACTCTTCCCGTGAAGAGAGCGTCATGTAGTTGTAGTATTTGTAACGTGTCGGTCACACAACAGAAGGACGCAGGTGATGATGCAGCTGCGGTGAATCAGATTTCCGGGGAGAGTGAACGAGTGGGCAGAGCGTGCAGATCTGGTGACGAGGGTGTGTGTGGCTTGTGATGGTTGTGACTTTGTGGTAGTACGACGATGACGACATGGCCTACCCAACAGGACAACGACGACAGGGCCTACCTCACCCTCTGGGAGCTGGGTGATCTGGATGTTCTGAGTGGTATTGAGTGAGGCCTGTTGGATCGAAGATGTCATGACAAACAACCCAGGAGTGCTTCTCGGGACCGTAGTCCTCGCAGTCAACGAGGTACTCCGGCCTGGGGCCCTGTCGCAGCGAATCGAGGATGGCCCGGACCCGGTAGATGGCTTCCTTGTCGGTAATCTCGGCAGGAGGAGGTACCACATTGCCACCAGATTCTGTGTGTGAAAACAACAGAGGATCAGTGTGAGGCTTAAGGAGGGACACATCGAATGGATTAAATATTTTGACTCCAATCGGACTTATGACCTGTAACTCTGCCTGAGTATCGGACAAGTGTTCACTGTTGGCCAGAGGAGAACTGGCCCCCCGACTAAGCCTGGTTTCTTTTCTCCATTTGTTGGAGTTTTGGTTCTTGCCGCTGTTGCCTTTGGCTTGCTTAAGTTGGGGACACTTGCTTGATATTCAGGAGTGTTTTTGATATGCCTGCATTGGTGCCGTTGTATGTGAACTGAGCTGAGCCGGACGATTACGTCACTGTTTTCTCCAGTGCTGATATACATAAATTAACTAGACTAATAACTATTGATCTTTGCAACGAAATGAATCAATAATATATAGAATAAGCTGGACAATGACACCATTTTCTTTGGGAGCTGCTGTGCAGCCAAAATTATTTGCCAATTATTAATAAAAAGCTGCTTTGCCACAATTTGCATTGTACAAAGCGCTATATAAGTAAAGCTGACTTGACTTGACACATGAAATGTGGCAGTGTGGTGGAAGGTTTAGCCTGTATCTGACCTCGTTGAGCTGCCTCTGCACTGTAAATGGATCTATGTACCGGGGACTCCGTTTACGGAAGGGCAGGCGGAGACGGATGTCCCGTGTCGAGAGCCACACCCTCTGGCTTGGTTGGTAGCGAGGGGTTGATGTTCTCTTGGTGTCAGCCTGTCCCTTGTGTCTCCACACTGGCCGTTGGAGATGGGCATGAGCTGAGTCCCACACTCTCCAGCTCTGCTGGAACCAGTGGTTGACAGCTGGAACCTCCGAGGGCTCACCTGACCAGAGGAATAGCGGAGGTTGGTATCCTAAGATACATTGGAACCGGGTGGGCCGTGTGGTGGAAGGAATTGGCTTCAGTTGTCCTGGTTCTGGTGGCAGTAGGACCTCAGGTACCTCCTGATTTCCTGGATCTTCTGTTCAGTCTGGCCGTTAGTTTGAGGATGGGAACCAGAGGAGAGGCTTACTGAAACTCCCAACAGTTTGTAGAATGCCTGCAAGACCCTGGTCCGACTCAATGTCCTCTGGAATGCCATGGTGACAGAACACACTGTGGAACAGGGTGGTGGCAGCTTCGAAGGCCTTTGTTTTCAGAGGGCGGGAGGTCGGTCATGAAGTCGATACCCAGATGAGACCAGGGACGGTGTGGAATGGGCAGAGGAACCAACTTTCCATCAGGAAGTCTCCAGGGAGTGTTGGTAAGAGGGTACGTTGATTACCTGCGTGCCCAGAGCCCGGAGACGTACGAGTTGAATCCATGAGGGGCAGAAAGGTTGGTGGTACATAAAGGAGGTTGGTGGACCTCCCGGAGGAGCAGGTTCAGAGCGGTTAACTTGGAGAATTTTTTAATCGATGGACCATTGGATAGGGCTGACAATCATGGCTTGAGGGAGGAGCATTTTAGAGATCCGTTTGGTGAAGGCGTGAGAGGGCATCCGCCCTTCAGTTCTTATCTCCAGGTCGATAAGACACAGTAAAGTCAATTCTGGTGAAGAATAAAGCCCAATATATGCAATATTCACATAATAGAAGAAACAAGAAATGATAAACCGGGGGAGAAGGACACAAGCGGCATCAAAAAAACAAAACAAAACCTAACTCAAGTTCAACCTAACTAATGAAAAGAAAAATAATAAAGAGTTTTGAGAGTGTACGCCATAACTCACCTGTCCTAACAAAACAAAACATACAAATGTGGCTCTCCATTCTACACTGGTGTGTCTATACATTATAGTCACCAGGTGTTGCAACACGTACGTCAAGTGACATCTAATTCCCCCTGGGGTGAGGAGAAGATCGGCTACACAATATCAAAGATTACAAATGATAAGGAAACAAAAATGGCAAAAAGAAAAATGAAAAAACAACTCTAAACTATACAAAGAATATCCCTAAGCATAACAAAAACTAACAAAAGGGCAGATCAAACAACAACCACAAAGAAACAGGAGAGCAAAGCTGTCTAATAAAGATTGACAGCTTCCCGAACCAATACCCGCTGTGTGTAGGTGTGCATAAGAAATTTACTGGGAAGAGAGAGGAAAAAACCCACAGAGGCTCACACAACTACTGGGACGTAACAGTGTAGGTAAATGTCAGTGTCTTATAAAAGTTATTAAGAATTTTTATTGCCAATGCCAGCTGATACACGTAAACGGCACACAATAAAATAAATAATTTGTCATCTTCGACTTCACTAGGTTCTTATTTGTATAATGGTGATAAACTAAAACTCTTCTCTCATGCAAAAGTGCAGGGAAATGAGCCTCAAGTGCTCATGCAAAGTAAATGGATGATTCAAGGTAGATCTGAACTCAACATATGCTATCATTGCACAAAAATAAAACAAACAAAATGAGTGCATATATTCTGTGCTTTTCAACATTGAAACAGGAGGGAGGATGCTTGTCCAACAGATTGTTGAAAAATAATTAAATGTAGGGCGGGGACTTGGTTTTATTTGTCAGTTCTTGATTGGATGTTAAGATGTGGGTGTGGCACTCGACAGCAGAGGCGGATCTGAATGCAAACTTGCAGTCGATTGTGGGTGGGGTTTGAGCAGACTACATGATTGGAGATGTTATTTTTTTTAAAAAAGAAACATGCACAGATGAATCGTTCACAGTAAGACCAATCATATGCATTCAGTTACTGGGTTTCCATGATTGGCCACATCAAAACAAGCTGTGAGAAACGGCACGTCTTCACTGATGTAGTGCAAACGTATGAACCTTTTCTACAAGAACATGAATTATTTGTTTATGTTTATGTAAAAGTCCATGATAACTCTTTTACTTGGGAGTGAAATGACTGAAAAAACCCTCTAAAAACTAAAATCCAATGGCATTGATACTCCAGGTAAACTCTTGTGTTGGTCATACAGCCCATGTTGGGTGTAACTCATTACAAGTACATTTGAGTTGCATAATCAGATTACATTTTTAAGAGTGATTGAAGTAAGGCATTACTTTTAAATTTGCATTTCCTCATCTAGAATTTTAGTGTGATAAGGCCTATAAATTTTGCCAAAAATATATATATATATTTTTTAATTTTATTAAAAAACGAGCAAGCAAGCCCAACCCAGATGACCAAAATTGCAAAAGGAACATAACGCATTACTTTTAACGAAAAAAAGTAGCGT
This sequence comes from Zacco platypus, assembly GCA_038088235.1. Taxonomy (NCBI): domain Eukaryota; kingdom Metazoa; phylum Chordata; class Actinopteri; order Cypriniformes; family Xenocyprididae; genus Zacco; species Zacco platypus. The sequence continues at coordinate 45,820,874 of CM076085.1, read as the reverse complement.
AATTAGTTACTTTAACACAATATTGAAACACTACTTTTAAAAGTAACTTTCCCCAACACTGTACGTACAAATTTGTGATATTCTCGCCTTGATTTTACCATCCATTTTCATACTGACGCTATTTGAATAAAGAGCCTCATACTGCAGCAAAATCAGAATGTAAATCAGTAATCAGTCTCGGTGATTTATATACAGTATTAGACGAAAGGTTTTGCATAACGCATTGAATAAAGAGCAAGTAAAAAGACTTTTGAGAGCAGAAACTTAATATACTTGTGAGCAGCAGCTGGAAGCATCACGCTTCAGTCGTCCGTAGCAGGTAAATTGGGGTCTGTTGGGATTTTTTGCATTTCCACTTTGCATTTTTCAAATATAATACCGTTTCTATATTATCAACGCGAGGCTTTGAATTAAGACGTATACAATGACATCTATATCATGATTTCCAGTGTGATTTTTCTACTTGATCATTAAAAAATGGCTTTGCTTAAACAATCTTTGACTTGGATGAAGCTGGTTCATTTAATGTTCGTGTATGAAACGTTTGAACGCGTATCAAAAACCTTGACTAGAAGCAACGATTGCACTTTTAGTAGCAGAAAACTATCCAGCATTTTGTATTCTTGTCGTTTCTTTCTTTCAGTGAATAAACCTGTGAAGATGATCCTGCACATGATTCAGCTTGTTTTCGTGCTCGGTGAGTGATAGTGTGGGAAACTACAGAATGAAACTGTCAGATCAACTGATTTACGTCTGATCCCATCGACAGGAATCCTCTCGAAGACCTTGTGTGACCCGTACCGCTTCATTCTGATCCAAGAGACAAAGACCTGGTTGGACTCACAGTTGTACTGCAGAGAGAAACACTCGGACCTGGCTACGGTTCAGAGCGATGAAGACCGAGCCAAATTAAAGGAGGCGGCAGACGCAGTGAGCTTCAACTCTTTTGCCTGGATTGGTTTCTACAACGGCGTCCTCACTTGGCGTTGGTCTTATCAAAATGAGGTGATAAGCTATGCTAAGTGGGAGTCCTGGGAGCCGGACACGCAACGCACAATCGAGGCCTGTGCATTTACAAACACAAACGAACGATGGGGTGATGCATCCTGTCTTCAAGAGAAACACTTTCTTTGCCAAACTGGTAAGAATGAATGCAACACGTTCACTTATAATCGGATGTCTGTGTAGTTTTCCCTCATAACATTCATCTAAACCCAACCTAAAGGTGTTCTTGAAATCTTGTTTTTCTCGATTCATTTAACTTAGAAGTAAAACTGCATTGGATATTGACACTTATATTGTATATATTAATATATTATATTGACACTTTCAGAGAAAATCTCAAATAAAATTAAATTTTTCCACTTGTTTATGCTCGAAGTGAAAAAACTTGGCAGTTCACTTGAATCTTGTTTTCCAGAGAAAATACACTTAACACTTGTAATTTGAGAAAATGTAGAAGAATATGTGCAAGTTTACCACTTAATTCTTGAAAATTTGCCAGTGCAACGGAGTAAAAATAGTCACAATATAAGACCTTCACCTTCTCAGTCTTATTTTTCATTAAGTTAAGCTTGAAATATTCCTCAAAACCTATTTTGCATCATGTCAGGGGGTTAAAAGCTCATGCAAACAAACAGCAACGTGAATCAGTAGCATATCATTTCATTTATGCTTTTAAAGCATTAAAAACTTTCAGCATTTTTTCCAAAGTAATATACAATTGATGCAAGTAATTTATCATGAGAGCTAACAATATTTGCACAATGTCAGGCTGCAAGTACGAGCTCGATTAGTATTAAAGATCAGACGCTTCTGGTCTAATTCAGCCATTAATCAGGATCCAAAGGTGAATAACACCTTTGACACACAGAAAAAAACTATTTTCTGAGCAAGCTTTCTCTTTTGAGGACAAATTTTAGGTCATGTTTTACGCTTTCTTTAACACTTCAGATTGACGAATGGGTTTCAATGTTCTGACCTCAAATCTGAATCCTTTACAGACAAGAACAAAATCGGGGACAAGTTTAAGTACATCCAAATAAGCATGAACTGGCGTGACGCTCAACTTTACTGCAGATCTAATTACATAGACCTGGCCACGATTAAAGACGACTCTGAGAACAAGGGCGTCGCAGACATCATTTCTCACGATCACGGTCAGGACGCTTGGATCGGCTTGTCCAAGAACTTGTGGCTTTGGTCAGACCAGACCAACGTGTCGTGGTCACTGATCAAATGGCAAGAGGGACAGCCGGACAACATCGACGGCCATGAAGAGTGTGCGTGTGCCGGTACTGAAGGACAGATGGCTGACGTCCTTTGCTCGGCTCAACGGTTCTTCTACTGCAAAGCCCGTGAGCTCCTGTATTTCTCTCATCTGCAGATCAACTGCACTCTGCTTGCAATATGAATTAAACATTTTTTTTGTAATTAATGTTTCTCTCAGCTGAAGATCCACCAGTTAGGAAAATAAAGCTTGTCAGAGTTGCAGTGAAATCAGCTGGATATCTGAACGAATATGCAGTGATGGCGGCCATTGAAAAGAAGGTGAGATGCATGAACATTCATGTACTGTGTAAAAGTTTTTGAGCATTTAGAATGGGTTTTTATTTTTGTATGTTCCATTGTAGTTTGAAAATTAGTTATTTGTATACACACACACACACACATATACAATATATATATATATATATATATATATATATATATAATAAAATTAATTTTAGTAATTTTAGTTCTTAACCTTAAACTAAACTGTGATTAAAATGTTTAATCTAATTAATCACATGATGTGCCTATTAATTAATCGCACATCAAATTTAAAGTCATTTAAAGTCATTATTGTGTTAAATACGAAAGTATTAAATATACATTACAAAAAGTAGCTTTAGAAAGAAATATTTTATGTGATTCAACAGAATTTATTACACAAACGTTTCGGCTTCAACAGCCATGATTTTTTTCCCTGAATCTGCATCTGAATTGGTATTTAGATATATTTACGAAACAGTTTGATTACTAACATTCTACAAAATATCTTTTATGTTCCGCAAAAGGAAGAAAAACAGTCATACAGGTTTGAAACGACATGTGGGCGAGTAAATGCAAATAAACAGAATTTTTTGGTATATATATATATATATATATACACATATATTTCAAGCTTAACTTTATGAAAAATAAGACTGAGAAGGTGAAGGCCTTATATTGTGACTATTTTGACTCTGTTGCACTGGCAAATATTTTTCAAGAATTAAGTGGTAAACTTGCACATATTCTTCTATATTTTCTCTAATGACAAGTGTTAATTTGCATGTTAAGAATATTTTCTCTGGAAAACAAGATTCTAGTGAACTGCCAATTTTTTTCACTTCGAGCATAAACAAGTGGAAAAATTTAATTTTATTTGAGATTTTCTCTGAAAATAAGTTTCAATAATATATATATATATATATATATATATAATCTATTTTTTTTTTTTTTTTGAAAGTGGTGCTCTAAATAAGAAACTAAAACTGGCAGTAGGTGGCGTTAAACGTCTCAAAGAGTGAGTCATTTCATTCTATTTGTTAAAACAGCTGATTCATTCAGAAGTGAAGTAAATGGCTCTCTTTATGAACAAATCATTGAATCATTGGTTCAACACGATTGATTTGCTCAAAACACGAATTAATTCAGAAACGAATCACCATCGGAGGAGCATCTGCTCTTGCTCTACAGGTTATAGGATTAGCAAAATTGGGCAAAACCGGACAATATTATGTCTAAAATAACAATATTACATTTCTAATTATTGATCTGTTGTATAAAATCAATCTCACATTTGCACTAGAGATATTCAGGACAGAAACAGCACTTGTGTGATATTGGTTAGCTATATCATATGATATAAATGTAAGACAAACTCATGCAGGGGCATTTTTGCCCCGATATCTTGAATTTTAGGGTCATTCTAACTGAATCATGCAGCGAGTTGTTGTCCTGCATTATGTCCGTAACCATCAACTGTATAAAATGTAAGAGGATCTAATAGGTCTGGGGCAGGGCGGCTGCGTTATTTTTTTAATAACAAATTAATTAATGCATTTAAGTAATTAAGTAATTGTATATTCACTCCTGAACTCTCGTCTCCAGCTGAATCAGATGCTCTCGGAGCAGAAGATGGACACTGGATCTAATGTAACATGGCAAGTCCATCCTGATGGGAAGATCTTCCACCAGCAAGAAAGTGACACACAAAAAACGACAACAGCACGTGAAGAGAATGAGCCAATGAAACGTTAGACACTGAAACGTACAACAAACATTTATGAAACTTTACATATAATAAATGGGATTAATATATTCACTACATCACATTTAATGTTAATGCTTTGATGCGTTACATGCTCAAATACTTATTTTTATTCATAAGAACTTATGAATAATATCAAATGCATTTCAAGTTACTTATTAATTTTTTTATTTCTCATTATTTAATTGAAAACTGAAATATATTTAGTGCTCATACACGCATTGATTTCAATATATTGCTATAATGTATTTTGTTCAGAAAAATGATGGGTTAAGTACTAAGTAATTTAGCGTTAAATTATATTGAAACACTGGATAGCAATTGAAAATAATAAGAAATGGTTTAGAAAATAAGATCGTTTTTTGATTGATTGTTGATGATTCTTTTCTAGTGTCTTTTATCAGTGCATACAACAAAACTGTATTCTTTGAAATGTGTATATTTAAGGAACGAGGTCTTTTAGTAAATGACAGATTATGGAAATTAACATGTAAACTACTCTACAGTAATCACACAACTCTCGATATAAAGCTGCATATGAATCCTAATGTATGTGCGTACATCCAGTAAACTCATGTAAAGCAATACCATAAAGCAAATCTAAACAGCTTGATTGTTTATTTCATTGCAAAATGTAACTATTATCGTCCAGCTCTAATCTGATAAATGCAACAAGAAGGCATGAAGATGTTATAACTGTTATAACCATGTATAAACCTTAATTAAACTATCAGGTAAATCTGTTTGATATTATGCTGTAGCTGCACTGGACCAGCGGTTTAGACAATGGATGATGAATCATCTGTGGTCGCCATCTTCTGGTCAGACATGGGAATTCATTCAGACATGTTTTTGTGTACTTCTGAGCAGAAGATGTGACAGGAGAAAGGGTTTATCACTTTGGGAACCCCAAGCAAAGTCAGAACCTCCTCATCTCAAACATCTCTCAAAGAAACAACTTCATTCATATCAAGTGTTTTTCTGAAAGCAAAACCCAAACCAAACCACAACCCTGTTAGTTCAGCCAAAAATGTAATTTCAGTCATTAATTCCTCTCTCTCATGTGGTTCTACACCCGTAAGATCTTCATCATCTTCAGAACACAAATGAAGATATTTTTGATGAAATCCGATGATTCAGTGAGTCTCTATTGACAGCAAGATCATTAAAGATACTAAAACATATTTAAAACAGGTCATGTGACTACAGTGGTTCAACCTTAATGTTATAATGCGACGAAATAACAAAAACAAAATAACGACTTAATTCAACAATATCTAGTGATGGACGATTTCAAAACACTGATTCATGAAGCTTCACGAATCTTTTGATTCGAATCAGTGGTTCGGAGCGTGAATCAAACTGCCAAAGTCACGTGAACTATTACTATTATTGAACTACTAAGTTTCGAAACACTTCTGACGTAACAAAGTCTCTTTTACTGAAATCCCGTGACTTTGTTGTTCCGAACCACTGATTCGAAACAAATGATCCGTAAAGCTTCCTGAAGCAGTGTTTTGAAATCTTAGAATAAAGTCTTTATTTTGTTTTCTTAGCGGACAAAAAGTATTCTTGTCTCTTTATATTATTAAGGTTGAACGACTGTAGTCACATGACCTGTTTTATGTTTTAGTGTCTTTCTGGGCATTGAAAGTGTTCATTATCTTGCTGTCAATAGAGACTCACTGAACCATCGGATTTCATCAAAAATATCTTCATTTGTGTTCTGAAGATGATGAAGATCTTACAGGTGTAGAACCACATGAGGGAGAGGAACTAATGACAGAAACTTCATTTTTGAGTGAACTAACACTTAAAAGCTACTTTATCCAGCTCATTTGGCCTCCATACAGTTGCTGACTAAATCAAACACTTCTAAACGACTCAATCAAAACAACATTTTATTAATAGATCTCATTATAAACCCCTGGTTGAGAACAACCAAATGATCTCTCGACTGATCATGTGCTTCTGAACAAAGATCATTTCCATGTTTTTGCTTTTGCCTAATGGCCTTCAGATTGGAGGAAAGAGATCCATCACTGCCATCAGGTGAAGAAACGCTTTGCATGAGGACTAGATCATTACAGGAAGCCTTATGTGGTACAAAACTCAAGAACAAATGACCACTGCCAGTTACTTCAGGCAAAAGACACTTCAGTCAGCCGTTCTGAGATGAATGGCATTGCTACACCACTTCTCTTTACAAGTTTGAAGGCTCAGATAAAAATACAAATATATGTTTTTGCTAACGTTCTCAGAGTTATTGAAATGTTCCCTCTGAACAGTCAACATTTATTTTGTAATGTTTTTTTCTTGGTAATGGGAACGTTAAATGAACATTCCATTTTCCTTCAAACATTATGAACGTTCTGAAACAAGTAGTAACATTTAAAAACAGACGGACATTTCAGAAAAAATGATCCATGAATGACACAATCATATCTTGAATTTGGTTTTATCACTATTTATACACGTCTGGTTCAACAGAAGAGGAAAAACTGAAGAAGAGTGGGGCATTTGTTCCTTCCTCACCGTTTCCACAGATTTGAACACTAGCGGTGCAGATACAAATAACTGAAGAAGAATCTCAGATACAGGAAGTAACATTCCATTCCAAAGAAACAACGTCACAAAATTTGTTACTTTTTTTTTAGAATGAGCATTAACATTCTACTTTAAAAGTAACAGTGTTCCACCATCCTCCATCACTGCCGTCATACGCTGGAAACCATCCGGTGTAGGACTTCTACTTTGAAACCATTTTTGCTCAAAGATTGCTAGTAAATTTCATGACTATTAACTATTATCACATTAAAAAGTACAATTTTGAAGTTGAAAAACTGAAATGTGACCCTGGAGCACAAAACCAGTCATAAGTCACACAGGTATATTTGTAGCAATAGCCAACAACACACTGTGTGGATCAAAATGATTGAGTTGTCTATTATGCAAAAAAAATCATTAGGATATTAAGTATAGATCATGTTCCATGAAGATATTTTGTAAATTTCATACAGAAAATATATCAAATGTATTTTTGAGAGAGGATATGCATTGCTAAGGACTTCATTTGGATAACTTTAAAGGCGATTTTCACAATATTTAGATTTTTTTTTTTTGCACCCTCAGATTTTCAAATATCCTATCCTAAGAAACCATACATCAATGGAAAGATTATTTCAATTTTAAAAAACCCTATATCTGGTTTTGTGGTCCAGGGTCATAAATAGTATTTTCTTGTAAAATGCACTCTTTGAAAAATCGTTTTTTACACCGTATCCGAATGACTCACTCGTGATTTTGCATAAAGGCGAGAGGCAGGTGCCAACTTTTCATCATTATTCAAATGCGTTCTGACAGGTGAAAGTGAGGCTTTTCATTTTACATGGAGGGCAGATGAGGTGTGCACAGCGCTCCGGCCTAATGGTTCATTCACTTCAGATTATTCAGTGTTTATTACAGCCTTCTGATGTTCACTAAGAAATGCAAAAACGATTTATAAAAAAATGCATGGTGTAAAAATAACTTTTGTATAAATCGTGCATGAGCCTTTTGAGTGCACAAGTGTTGGAGATGAACATAAAATCAACTTACAAAACGGAGTAACCGTTTCACCACGTTGCATATGTATGTTTTCTGAACTACAGATGTGTTTTGAAACGGTCCAGTTCGCTGGTTTAAATCACTGACAATAAAGGTGACATGAGGACAGCTGACGCTTTGCATGCGGGTAAAGAGAATATTAAAGCTTAGGAAGACTCAAAACCATGAGAGAAGAAAAGAGGAGGAGATCACATCACACAGGTGTGCGTTTTTGAAAACATATTGGACAATAATAAGTAGTGCATTTATGCTGATATTGAAAAGAAATGCAATCTTGTCGTTTCAGATGATGGAGCACAAACTGTTTACAGTCCTCGCTGTCATTGGTAGGTTCCAGTCAATGTATGTTTAATGTACAAATATGTTCCAAGAGTGTTTTGCCATGAAAAAGTTATTTCTGAAATGTTCTCTCCATGTTTTTTTTTTTGGATTATGTGACCGATAAGAGAACATTCCATTTTGCGAACATTATGGAAACGTTACTTTTGAATGTTCTCCAAAATTCCGAAACTTGTAACATTTAAAAAACATTTAAAGAACGAATGTTCTATTAACATAACTGGAAGAAAGTTAGTTCATAACTTTGAGAACCTTTCCAGAACGTTCCCTCAATGTTAATTTTATTTTTTTTCCTTTATTGATTGGTATTGGTGGGTTTTTTTTTCCCTAGGTTTTTCCACCTCACCAGTCTATCAGGAGACTATAAATGTCTTTTACTTTGTGTCAGAATTTAAAACGCACTCTGAAGCGCAGCAGTACTGCAGAGCGACGTACACAGACCTGGCAACTTTTGAAAACATGCGTGATCTGTGGACACTACAGACCGAAGAGGTCCCTTACAGCGGAGCGTGGATCGGGCTGACGGAAGAAGACACTCTCTCCTGGCACTGGGCTCTGGCAGACGGACGCTTCTATAGAGACGGAGAGAGAGAATACAGAAACTGGGCACCTTTAGAGCCCGACAAAGGACTCGACCAAGACTGTGTCGTCATGACTTACAAAGGACAGTTTGAAAACACCAACTGCATCAACATCTTCAACTTCATCTGTTATGACGGTGAGTTCAGGTGGGCCTAAATTATTATATCAGGATTGTTTCCATGCAGGATCATGTTGGTTTTTAAGACGGTTGTGCTGAGCAGTACAGCCAAAATAATTCCCCTTATGAAAAATTGTTGCTCAGCAAAACAATCTCATTAATTAATTAATTATTCTTTTGGAGGGGGTGCAAAAATTTGTTCAATACATTTATTAGTATTATTAAATTATTATTATTCTAAACCCGACTGTAAACTTTACATCCCAATTGTAAGCCAGACCTGAGACTGACCTGCTTATACGCAACAAGCAGCATTAAAAACAAAACAATAACATTTTCATTTATTAGTAGCATACAATTTCTAACCAGCTGTATTTCCAATACTTCTGTTCCATATTTAAGAGCGATCAGGATCATGTGACCAACAACAGTTGATGATGTATACAGGAGGGGGAGGATGTTCAATACATTTATTAGTATTATTAACTACAACTACCCCCCCCCACCAAAAAAATCATTACTTAAAAATAAAATTCTTCATCCAAAATACAAAATACCTCATTTTATTTTAGCTCAAGTACTGAAATATATAACTGAAATAAAACTAAAATACACTAAAAATAAAATAATAATAATAATAATAATAATAATAATAATAATAATAATAATAATAATAATAATAAGTGACTAATTTGGGAAATCATTTACATTTAAACATTTAGCAGAAGCTTTTATCCAAAGCGACTTACAAGTGAGGAATAAAAAGAAGCGATTCATCATGAAGAGGCAAATAGACACAGGAAGTGCTCACAATACAAGTTTCAGATATTGCTCAGTAACTTAAGCTAGAGTAGGAAGGGAAAAGTGAGGAAGGATGGAATTTTTTTTTTATGAAGGGGTTAAGGGTTCGCGAAAGAGATGAGTTTTCAGCTGTCTCTTGAATATTGCCAGGGATTCTGCGTTCCTGATGAAAGTAGGGAGATCATTCCACCAGCAAGGAGCAGTGAACGAGAATGTTCTGGAGAGTGATTTTGTGCCTCTCTGTGACGGTACCACAAGCCTTCACTCCTTTAGTGATCGCAGTCTTCTGGTGGGGACGTAGCGTTGTAGCAGTGTGTGGAGGTAGGAAGGTGCAGAGCCTGTGGTGGATCTGTAAGCAAGCATCAGCGCCTTGAACTTGATGCGAGCAGCACAGAGATGAAGAGGGGCGTGACGTGGGCTCTCTTAGGCTCGTTGAAGACAAGACGTGCAGCAGCGTTCTGGATCATTTGAAGAGGTTTGATTGCACTTGACGGCAGACCAGCCAGAAGAGCATTGCAGTAATCAACCCTTGAAATGACCAGGGCCTGGACAAGCAGTTGTGTTGCATGCTCAGTCAGGAAGGGCCGGATTTTCCTGATGTTGCGAAATGCAAATCTGCATGGCCTCGCAGTCTTTGAGATGTGGTCACTGAAAGTCAGTTGGTCATCGAAGATAACTCCAAGATTTCTGGCCGACTTTGATGGGGTAATGGTGGTTGTACCAAGCTGTATGTTGATGTCTTGTTGTAGAGTAGGAGTGGCAGGGAAGACTAGAAGCTCAGTCTTTGCCAGGTTGAGCTGCAGGTGGTGTTCTTCCATCCATGTGGAGATGTCCGCCAGACAGCTTGAGATCCGTGCAGCTACTGTGGAATCATCTGGTTGGAAGGACAGGTAGAGTTGAGTGTCATCAGCATAGCAGTGGTAGGAGAAACCATGTGCCTGTATGATGGGACCCAGTGATGTAGTATAAATGGAGAATAGGAGAGGACCAAGAACTGAACCCTGAGGAACCCCCGTGATCAGTTCATGAGGTTTGGATACCTCCCCTCCCCAGGCGACTCTGAAAGACCTACCTGTGAGATAGAACTCAAACCACTGAAGCGCAGTACCTGAGATGCCCAGTGACGAGAGGGTGGTCAGAAGAATTTGATGGTTTGCGGTGTCGAAGGCAGCAGATAGATCCAGTAGAATGAGAACAGATGATTTGCAATCCGCAGGGATTCTGTGACAAACAGTAGAACGGCCGCTCTTGAATCCAGATTGGTTGACGTCCAGACGGTTGTTCTGTGAGAGGAATGATGACATCTGGTTGAACACAACTCGTTCAAGTGTTTTTGCTATGAATGGTAGGAGAGAGACAGGTCTGTAATTGTCTTCAAGTGATGTGTTTAACGTGGGTTGTTTTAGCAGTGGGGTTACTCGAGCGTGCTTGAATGTGGTAGGGAAAGTGCCTGTGTGGAGAGACGAGTTAATAATGTGTGTAAGTGCTGGTAAAAGAGTGGGAGAGATGGCTTGTAGAAGGTGTGAGGGGATGGGGTCTAGAGGGCAGGTGGTGGGATGAGTGGAGAGGAGAAGTTTTGTCACTTCCGCCTCCGTGAGAAGAGAGAAGGAAGAGAGAAGATTAGTGGATGTTGCCAGATTTGTGGGTGCTTGTGGTGATGAGTCGGTTGAGATCAAATGAGGCTAGGAGAGAGAGGAAGTCAGAAGCAAAAGGTTTATCAAGGTGAATGTTGAAATTGTCCAGGAGTACAAGTGGTCTGCCATCGTCTGGGAATGAGGACAGCAGCATGTCCAATTCCTCGACAGAGGTACCCAATTGACCTGGGGGGCGATAGAGGAGTACAAGATGAATTTTGACAGGGTATGTAATTGTAATGGCATGAACTCAAACGAGTAGTTGTTGCATAGAGAAGAGTGAGTTGAGTATTACCAATTGTTAGAAATGAGAAAACCCGACTGGCGAGGGGTATGAGTAAAAGTGAAGTTGTTCAAGAGAGCAGTGGGGGTTACTGAGTCCTCTGGACGAATCCATGTCTCAGTCAAGCCTAAGATATTGAAAGTAGAGTTAGTGGCAAAGGCTGGAATAAAGTCAGCTTTGATAACAGCTGACTGACAATTCCATAGGCCTACAGAAACAGATAGAGGTTGGTTAGAGGAGGAGTAAATAGGATGCAGGTTAGTAGTGTTGCGCTGCCTTCTACGGGTGATAGTGGTGCGTAGGCGAGCAACAACAGGAATGTGTTGAAAGCACATGTTGAGTATGAAAGCAGAAAAGAAGGGGGAAGGGAGATACTGAAGTGCCCTGTCGGTGTCCTCGCTCGGTGGAGTCGTGCAGGTAGAGTCGCAGGTCTTTACCAGAGTCGGCCTTCACACGAGGAGGCTGAACACAACGGCTGAACGCTTCCGCGCACACACTAAATAAATATCTTACTTACCAACGTATGAGTGAAAACAGCTGTGTCCGCCCTGACAATTAGCTCAGCAAAACCGTAACGCTGTGAATGGGTCAAATCAAAACTATTGCAGGAAGCGCACGTACAGCACTTAAGTGGGAAACCCAGCAATACCAAAACTGACAACCGCTGCAATTATTCTAAATGGCAGCGAATACAATTACAAACAGATTAAAGTCAAAGCACAAACATACAAATAAGCAGAGAATCAAAATTAATCCAAATAATAATTAAGCAATAGAGCAGAAACGGGTATCAAAAAACCCTTGCGCTCTCGCCGTCTTCAGTGACCTCACGCTTGTCCGCTAGGGTAGTCGTGGCCTAGTGGTGAGGGAGTCGGGCTTGTAATCTGAGGGTTGCTGGTTCGATTCCCATGCCAGCAGGAATTGAAGGTGGGGATTGTGAATGAACAGCACTCTCTCCACCTTTGATACCATGACTAAAGTGCCCTTGAGCAAGACACCTAACCCCTAATTGCTCCCCTTGTAAGTCGCTTTGGATAAAAGCGTCTGCTAAATGATGAAAATTGAAAATTGAAATTGAAAAATTGTCCTAAAAAAAACTAGATTATGAAAAAAAAACTAAATAAAATTTAACAGAACATAAAAATCACTTTTAACATTAAAAGTACATCTACAAACATTCATTACTTAATTAAATAAATATTACATTAAAGTATAAAAAAAAACATTTTCCAAGGCAACATTTATAGTTCATTTAGTTGAAGTACCAAAATAACACTGATTGAGATCCTATTAGCTTTTATTAATATTCTGAATTCGTTTTTTTTACTTGCTAATCTTTGTAAAAGTTTTAGTAATTTTGTTGCGTTTGTCATTTTTATTAATTACATATTAAGTTCAACTGAAATATTTCAGCTAAATAACGCATGATTTCTCATTTTCATTTATTTTATTTCAAGCAACAAAAGTTTGTTTCTAGTTGTAGTTTAACTTCTATACCTGCTTCTCCTGCTCCTTTAGCAAGCAGTACTGAGCAGCAATACGTCTACATCAGCTTTCTGTACACATGGAGAGAAGCTCAGAGACACTGCAGAGAGTTTTACACAGATCTGGTCAGCGTGAGGAACCTGGACGAGAACCAAGAGATCGAGCAGCTCATTCCCAGACTACACGTCGCATACATCGGCCTGTTCAGAGACCCTTACGTCTGGTCCGACGGCAGCAAGTCTTCCCTCAGAAACTGGGATTTGTTTCAGCCAGACTTGTTTGGAAGATGTGTCGCGTTACTGTATGACGGATTTTGGAGGACTGAGCTCTGCATTAAAACGAAACCATTCTTCTGCTATCGCAGTGAGTGTTTCGTCATTTACGACACTTATTAATGTTATGTACCATGTCATAACTGTTATGCCATAATTTACATCAGAAAAATCAAAGTCATACAAGCTTGAATATCAAGCATCAATATCACAACTGCAGATATAATCCAAAATAATTTATTATATCCAGTTTTGTTGAGGATGAAACTTTGGGATTGTGTGCTTTTGTTCAGGTGAAGTTGTTATGGAGAGGCAAATACTGAGACTGCAGTTGAAATCCGGTCTGAATGTGAATGATCCTCATATAAAGACATCCATCTTAACTGAGGTGAGTCGCTTTAGCACAGACAACACAAACGTCTTATGACTCCTAAGATATAAACATGAGATGTTTAAATGCATAACTATAATGCACACAACAACTATACACATTACTTTAGAGTGCTTATAATCTACAAGCCAAGTCTTTCCTTACTAACTAATGGAGCAACTAAATTATAAAAGTTTAGTAGTTTCTAAACCCGACTGTAAACTTTACATCCCAATTGTAAGTCAGACCTGAGACTGACCTGCTTATACGCAACAAACATTTTCATTTATTAGTAGCATACAATTTCTAACCAGCTATATTTCCAATACTTCTGTCACATATTTAAGGGCGATCAGGATCATGTGGCCAGCAACAACTGATGTTGATGTTTTACTATTGATTAAACTGTTATTTTTTGTTATATATATATATATATATATATATATATATATATATATATATATATATATATATATATATATATACACACATATATACACACACACACACATTATTTGTCAAAGACAGTAAAAGACATTTGTTACAAAAGAGTCTATTTAAAATAAATGCCGTTCTTTCAAACTTTCTATTCAAAGATTCCTGAAAACTAAAATGTATCACGGTTTACACAAAAACATGAAGCTGTTTTGAATTATAAATGTTTGAGCATCAAATCATCATATCAGAATAATTTCTGAAGGATCATGTGACTCTGAAGACTGGAGTAATGATGCTGAAAATTCAGCTTTGACCACTGGATATAAATTATTACTGTATTTTTGATTAAATAAATGCAGCCTTGATGAGCAGAAGAGACTTCTTTCAAAAATATTAAATCATCTTACCAACCCCAAATGTCTGCTCGGATAGAGCCGTAAGAGTGTGTCATGGTTTTCAGATCCAGCAGAGGCTGCAGAAACTGGGAGTGACGAACATCACCAGACTGGAGTGGAGAGCAGCTGCAGACGGATCGGTCTTCCAGAAGAACCAGAGCGAAATAAGTGCAGAGTAGATCAAAACGAAGAGATGAACTATAAGGGCTTTTTTTTGTTTTGTTACCATACTTGTAAACGCTTTTAAAATATTGTATTGCTGCATCTCTGTTTTGCTTTTATTTACCATCTGTGAAGAATCAGAATAATTTTAACAACTTCAGTTAAGCTTGTATTTAAAACAAACGTAGTGTTGCACTATGATTTCTGGTTACGGTTGTTCTTTGTAATAAAGTATGGGAGTAATTTCATTGTCTTGTGTCCAGATACTACATGGGATGTAGAGTTGAAAAACAATGCTGAATGCAAATAATAAAATGTAACAAACCAGATAACAGGCATATACTGTTCCTAAAAGCATTTTGCTTCTACATTATTTACATTAAGGCATTTAGCAGATGCCTTTATACATAAATTACAAAAGAGGAACAAAAGCAATTTGTAACAGAGCTGTGGATGTGCACAGCCAAAAGTATATTCACAGTCATTTGTCGCCACCTATTGACAAAGATGTAACCTGCAGAAAGAGTCACTGTAAGTGTGAGTCTGGATCAAACACACAAACACACACCAAGCAGAGTGGTACAAACAGTAAAACTCCAGTGCTGTCGGATTCTATACAAAGATTGCAAAAAACAAAAATAAATAAATAAAAATAAAACATTCTCAAGTTTAACTATATAGAGAGTCAGACACATTTTGAGTTCAGTTATACCTGGAAATAAATCCTGTTCTAAGATACAAGTGAACATCACATACCTGACATTTGGTGTTTCTGCACTTGAGAGAAAAACACAAAACAATAAAACACACTTTCCTGCTTCCAGTCAGTGATCTCAGTATCATACAGATCCAGTCCAATGTGGGCAAACATCTGGTCAAACATCTGGTCAAACATCTGGTCACTATGATTCTCAAATGTGTGAGAAAAAAGAAAAGAAAAAACCCTCTATGAGCATGATGATAATAGGATCATATCAGCTATTGTCATTTTTCTGATATTATGCATGCACGTATAATAATTGCACATCATGTGAAGATTTTTTATGTCTATTATATTTTAAATTCCAGTACCGGTCAAAAGATTGGACGCATGACTATTTTTAATGTTTTTGATAGAAGTCTTGTGCTCATCAAGTCTGCATTTATTTGATCAAAAATATAGAAAAAAAAGCAATACTGTGAAATATTACCATTTAAAATGGTTTTCTATTTTAATAGAATTTAAAAAAGAATAAAAGCTGAATTTTCATTATTCATTGTGAACAAAAGCTTCACTGATATGACTAAACACGTGTGAATGTGTTATTCACTACTGTTAAGTGAAGTGACTGGCACATGAATGTCAATTTTTCATTCCTTGAAAAAAAAAATAAAAAAAAAAAAAATTGTTGTTTCAATAATATGTAGCACTACCACTACTACAACTCCATAATAGTAATAGATTTCTATCACCAAACCAAACTTATTTTGGCAGGTTGTGGTGAAGAGCTGTGAGTTTGTGTGTATCTGATGACAGTTTTCTGAACTGGTATTTTGGCAGGTAGTGGAGAAGAGCTGTGAGTTTGTGTGTATCTGATGATAGTTTTCTGAACTTGTATTTTGGCAGGTAGTGGAGAAGAGCTGTGAGTTTGTGTGTGTGTCTGATGACAGTTTTCTGAACTTGTATTTGGCAGGTGGTGGTGAAGAGCTGTGAGTTTGTGTGTGTCTGATGACAGTTTTCTGAACTGGTATTTTGGCAGGTAGTGGAGAAGAGCTGTGAGTTTGTGTGTGTGTCTGATGACAGTTTTCTGAACTTGTATTTGGCAGGTGGTGGTGAAGAGCTGTGAGTTTGTGTGTGTCTGATGACAGTTTTCTGAACTTGTATTTGGCAGGTGGTGGTGAAGAGCTGTGAGTTTGTGTGTGTCTGATGACAGTTTTCTGAACTTGTATTTGGCAGGTGGTGGTGAAGAGCTGTGAGTTTGTGTGTGTCTGATGACAGTTTTCTGAACTTGTATTTGGCAGGTGGTGGAGAAGAGCTGTGAGTTTGTGTGTGTATCTGATGACAGTTTTCTGAACTGGTATTTTGGCAGGTAGTGGAGAAGAGCTGTGAGTTTGTGTGTGTCTGATGACAGTTTTCTGAACTGGTATTTTGGCAGGTTGTGGTGAAGAGCTGTGAGTTTGTGTGTGTGTCTGATGACAGTTTTCTGAACTGGTATTTTGGCAGGTTGTGGTGAAGAGCTGTGAGTTTGTGTGTGTCTGATGACAGTTTTCTGAACTGGTATTTTGGCAGGTAGTGGAGAAGAGCTGTGAGTTTGTGTGTGTCTGATGACAGTTTTCTGAACTGGTATTTTGGCAGGTTGTGGTGAAGAGCTGTGAGTTTGTGTGTGTGTCTGATGACAGTTTTCTGAACTTGTATTTGGCAGGTGGTGGTGAAGAGCTGTGAGTTTGTGTGTGTCTGATGACAGTTTTCTGAACTTGTATTTGGCAGGTGGTGGTGAAGAGCTGTGAGTTTGTGTGTGTCTGATGACAGTTTTCTGAACTTGTATTTGGCAGGTGGTGGTGAAGAGCTGTGAGTTTGTGTGTGTCTGATGACAGTTTTCTGAACTGGTATTTTGGCAGGTAGTGGAGAAGAGCTGTGAGTTTGTGTGTGTCTGATGACAGTTTTCTGAACTGGTATTTTGGCAGGTAGTGGAGAAGAGCTGTGAGTTTGTGTGTGTCTGATGACAGTTTTCTGAACTGGTATTTTGGCAGGTAGTGGTGAAGAGCTGTGAGTTTGTGTGTGTGTCTGATGACAGTTTTCTGAACTTGTATTTGGCAGGTGGTGGTGAAGAGCTGTGAGTTTGTGTGTGTCTGATGACAGTTTTCTGAACTTGTATTTGGCAGGTAGTGGTGAAGAGCTGTGAGTTTGTGTGTGTCTGATGACAGTTTTCTGAACTGGTATTTTGGCAGGTAGTGGAGAAGAGCTGTGAGTTTGTGTGTGTCTGATGACAGTTTTCTGAACTGGTATTTTGGCAGGTAGTGGTGAAGAGCTGTGAGTTTGTGTGTGTGTCTGATGACAGTTTTCTGAACTTGTATTTGGCAGGTGGTGGTGAAGAGCTGTGAGTTTGTGTGTGTCTGATGACAGTTTTCTGAACTTGTATTTGGCAGGTGGTGGTGAAGAGCTGTGAGTTTGTGTGTGTCTGATGACAGTTTTCTGAACTGGTATTTTGGCAGGTAGTGGAGAAGAGCTGTGAGTTTGTGTGTGTCTGATGACAGTTTTCTGAACTGGTATTTTGGCAGGTAGTGGAGAAGAGCTGTGAGTTTGTGTGTGTCTGATGACAGTTTTCTGAACTTGTATTTGGCAGGTGGTGGTGAAGAGCTGTGAGTTTGTGTGTGTCTGATGACAGTTTTCTGAACTGGTATTTTGGCAGGTTGTGGTGAAGAGCTGTGAGTTTGTGTGTGTCTGATGACAGTTTTCTGAACTGGTATTTTGGCAGGTTGTGGTGAAGAGCTGTGAGTTTGTGTGTATCTGATGATAGTTTTCTGAACTTGTATTTTGGCAGGTAGTGGTGAAGAGCTGCGAGTTTGTGTGTGTCTGATGACAGTTTTCTGAACTTGTATTTGGCAGGTGGTGGTGAAGAGCTGTGAGTTTGTGTGTGTCTGATGACAGTTTTCTGAACTGGTATTTTGGCAGGTTGTGGTGAAGAGCTGTGAGTTTGTGTGTGTCTGATGACAGTTTTCTGAACTTGTATTTTGGCAGGTAGTGGTGAAGAGCTGTGAGTTTGTGTGTATCTGATGACAGTTTTCTGAACTGGTATTTTGGCAGGTTGTGGTGAAGAGCTGTGAGTTTGTGTGTGTCTGATGACAGTTTTCTGAACTGGTATTTTGGCAGGTTGTGGTGAAGAGCTGTGAGTTTGTGTGTGTCTGATGACAGTTTTCTGAACTGGTATTTTGGCAGGTTGTGGTGAAGAGCTGTGAGTTTGTGTGTATCTGATGACAGTTTTCTGAACTGGTATTTTGGCAGGTTGTGGTGAAGAGCTGTGAGTTTGTGTGTGTCTGATGACAGTTTTCTGAACTTGTATTTGGCAGGTTGTGGTGAAGAGCTGTGAGTTTGTGTGTGTCTGATGACAGTTTTCTGAACTTGTATTTTGGCAGGTAGTGGTGAAGAGCTGTGAGTTTGTGTGTGTCTGATGACAGTTTTCTGAACTGGTATTTTGGCAGGTTGTGGTGAAGAGCTGTGAGTTTGTGTGTGTCTGATGACAGTTTTCTGAACTGGTATTTTGGCAGGTTGTGGTGAAGAGCTGTGAGTTTGTGTGTGTCTGATGACAGTTTTCTGAACTGGTATTTTGCAGAGTTACAGTGTGTGAGTGCGTGTGTGTATCTGCTGTGACAAAGTGACCTGTCCCTGTTGGTTAGCGCATCAGTTACACCCCCTGTGGGGGTATCAGAAGTGGGATGGCTACTCGAAAGACTGCAAAAAGAGGCAGGAAGCCAAGGGTGGGACTTCATTCTCAGACCAAAGCTATCACTGAGGAGGATGTGGCCTGGGACTGTTCACATCTACGGAGGAGAGAGGGGAGGATCTCCCACCAGTTCATCCCAAGTCCACGTCACCTCGAGCCAGACCCCTCTCTCCTGCTGCAATCTGCAATGTGGAGTTTGCTGTGATGTGTGACTTCCTGAGCGGAGAAGAGCAGAGAGAGCAACGCTATCTACTGAAGCTACAGAATCTGCGAGAATCAATTCTGCAAGCTCTCTGACCAGTTGAGGTGAGTGATGCAGATAGCCCACGGATGGAGCTCCCAGTGCCAGCTCAGCGCAGAAGCACAGCTTACCAGAGATTCATCTACCGACATGGGGTCCAATAGCCAGCCAATGCCATGATAAGAGAAGCCAGTCTTCCAGCAGGGGAGGACATCGAGAACTTATTGCGTTGCTTTGAGCATCTTGCCAGAATCTGGTGGTGTCCAGAGGACAAGTGGAGTTATCGTCTTATTCCATTGTTAACTGGGCAATCGCTGAAGGCGTACCTGATCAGGACTGGGCAGCGATCTACAGTATGCTGACCTGAAGATGCTGCTCTTGGAAAACTTCAACATCTCTCCAGAACCACCAGCCTAAGAGTCACTGACTGAAACTTACCATCGACCTTGGAACCTATACCAATGCTGAGCGAGACCTGAGCTGGACACAAAGGAGGAGAATGGTGAGACAATAGTCCTGGAACAGTTTCTCTGTGTTCTTCCCTAAGAAATTCAAGTCTGGGTGAAGCAGCATGAGCTAGCAACTGGACTTGATGCTGCTAAATTGACAGTGCTCTCAACCCACGAAAGGTAACTATAGAAGTCCTCCCAGTAGCTCCGGGGAACCTCACATTGTCTCTGATGTTACTCATGGTCATAAATTAGCTCCTGAGAAAAGACTGGTTTGTTTTTCACTGCCAACAACTGGGTCACAAAGCAAAAGTGTGTCCGGTACATACATCTAAATTGACAGGTTTATGCCATGTCCCAAAAAAGGAAGACATTCAAGCAAACAATGTGCGTAAATACAGCTTGTTCAAGTGACTGTGAATGGACAAAGCTTGAATGCTCTATTGGAAACTCAAAGCTCATTGTCATTGCTCAAAAGAAGTCATATGTCCCTTTTGCTAACCTGGTCAGTGTAGAATGTGTGTACAAGACCAAACTTACCTGTTGAATGTGTCTACTGTAGATAGTGATTTTAGGGAGAGACTTACCAGTGCTTACTGAACTTACTGGCTGTAGAAAGACACATCGTCAACGACACTTGGATAAAGGTCTTGTACCCCAGTCCCTGAGATCCAAATTGAGGGTCTTGAAGCTCATGGCTGGAAGCTCCCAGAAAACATTTCAGAACTGCAAAAAAGCTGATGAATCCTTAAAACCATTGTTTAATAAAGTGTCTGAGGGGAAAGAAGCTGACTTTTGTGGGGAAAAGTATGTTATTACTAACAATGTTTTATACATCTACATGTTGTCGATCCACTGTTTTACAATTAGCACACAGCATTTACTTCTCTACCACTGCTGTCTCCTTGACCAACCTGCTCTCCAAAAGTGTTAGGCAACCAATTTGCTGGGCAGAGTGTGAGACAGCCTTCAACACTTTGAAAGGACAAATGTGTTCACAAGTATCTAGTCTTCTAAAAAGGAGTTCGTCGTTCAGGTAGATCCTTCTGCTGTGGGGATCGGAGAAGTCTTGGTCCAGGAAGAGGCAGGTGAAGAGAAGCCCATTACAGACGTGAGCAGGAAGTAACTGCCAAGAGAGACCCGGTACTCCACAGTGGAGAAGGAAGGCCTGGTGATCAAGTGAGCATTGGAGAGCCTGAGGTACTACTTGATGGGGAGGGAGTTTACCTTGGAAACAGATCACCCTGACGTAGATCCACACATTGAAGGATCACAACTCTCATGTGACCTGTATCTGTACCTGCAACCCTATCAGTTTAAAGTCAGACATCAGCCCAGACCCTAGAATAAGATAGCCCACTACCTGTCTCAGTTCCCGTTCAGTTCACGGCGTGGAGAGGGGGGAGGTGATGTGACAAAGTGACCTGTCCCTGTTGGATAGCGCATCACTGTATATGTGAAATGTATTTTTATTTCTTTTGATTTCCATTTTGTTTTGTTACGTAAATACTTACCTCTCTTCGGTGTTTGTCAGCATCTGTGTTGCCAGTTGCTTTTCCTCCATCAGCCGGACAAACCCGAGCACCACCCAGCGGCCTGGATAAAAAGTGCCAGTGTCGGCGCAAAGCAACCTGAAGCCGGAATGGGGGATTTTGAAAATGTGGCATTATTGTTATGCGTTTATTATTATTTCTCTATTTTTGTATTTGTTATTCTGACTGAATTTTGTTTCTGTAAATATATTTTATCTCAAAGGGTGTATATAATCATATATAATTGCAGTTATGTATATACAACCTCATCAATGTTCACTATGGTTTTATCCAAAGGGACGGGGCTTGGACTATAAAAAAGGAGCTCTAAACCAGTGTGCTTTTGTCAGTTAACCTGGTGTGCGAGTGTGCATCTGCGGTGCCTTGAGCAATTATCATTGACGAAGTTTGAGTTAGGTATGAGTTTATTTGAAATTCTAAAATGTTTTAATGTGGTGTTTGTTTTAGGTAACATAATAAGGATGTTTTAATGTACGTGTTTCAGTCCTATGGAGTCTATTGTGTCGTTTGCAAGGTGCTGTCTTTTGGATCTCTGATATAGGTATCAAATTGTACAAAAATGTTTTAAAAAATGGTGTTTGCTTGATTAGGAATAATAGAGGTATTTTAATGTGCGTTTCAGCTCTACGGAGCCCATTTGTTGCTCTTATTATAGTTGAGTTTCCTTTTTTTGGTTTGAGTGTTTGATTTTGGTTATGTTGTCTAGTCCACCCAGATACTTTAATTGGTAATTAAATGAGGAATGGCATTTTGGGCGCACTAGTTTTTTTTTTTTTTTTTTTCCTTTTGTTTGTATTTTGTTTGTCTTCCCAATTGTTTATGTATACTTTGCAAGCTGACCATTTGCTTAGTATTTAAACAGACTTGAGCTATTTTTGCAAGTAACCTGCTTTTTGAGTTATTGCGTGATTCACAAGGTTTATTTTTGGTATTAACTTAATGTTTTTTTGTGTGTGATTTATTTTTGCTTTTTTTGGTATGGTTTGATGCTCAACTCATGCTTGGTTAACTTACGTTTGTGTGTCCTGCCAATATTATATTCTGTAAAGCCATCAATAAATTTTGGGGAATTTATTTAAATGAACCTGAGTTTTGAATGTTTATTTTTTAAGCTGGACCCTGTAACATATAGCTTTGGATGTTTTTCTTCTTTACTGAGACTGTTCACCTTGAACACTGTAAATAAACATCACTGCTAGTATTGCCATTTTTTATGGGGAATTTTTGGGTCTAGACCCATTGTCTCACATCTGCTGATAGTTTTCTTAACTAGTATTTAGGCAGGTGGTGAAGAGCTTTGAGTGTGTGTGTGTGTGAGAGAGTTTTAAAAACTTATTTTGGTGGGTTGTGGTGAAGAGCTGTGTGTCTGAATAAGTGTGCAGCCCGACTTTTGATGTTTCAGTACAGCATTCATTCGTCAGCAAATAACCCACAATCTCATTGGCTGTGAATTTGTACAGACTTTAACGTGTCCTTGACTTGACCTTCACAAGGACACTCCTGGGCGCTTTATTCAAAGACAAGAAGCAAATAATCACTAAAATCACACCAAGCTGGGTGAGTTATGGAAATGAGTTAACTAGCAAACTGAAGCGGTCATTCCAGAACACTGATAAACATTTCTGAACAAATCCATTATATGTAATAATGTTTGCTTGGTTTAATACACAAATTTTGCTTATGAATAGCTATACGACAGAGCTAAAAATATTTATATCAGTGGTGTGCAGTTGTGTTCTGAAATGAGGAAAATGTCACATTTTACTGATTGAATTAACATTACTTCATATTACATAAAAAAATAATTCTATTTGTATTTTTAAATTAATATAATTGATGTTATCGTTATTAAATCAAAGCATAAATCTTCAAGTCAAGTCAAGTTAGAATTTTCTGCACTTTTGACGTGACAGAAGTGAAATCTAAGTGGTTGAACGGTTTACTTTTTGACATTAACGCCATAACATTGTTCATTCAGACCGATTCACGAACATCCACAAAAACAAGAGGTGGGATTTATTGCACCAACCGATCATGGCGTAATGGAGGCATTGCCTCCTCTCATGTGACTTTCCCCCATTCATCAAACGGTTAGGGGGTCTTTTTAAACTCAATGGGTTCAGGGGAGGCAAGCATCCTCCAAGCATTGTGCACAGTATAAAACAAGTTAAGTTTCCAAGTAGAATTTAAAAGGAAAATGGATTTCATGAATAAAAACATCTGTAAATGTTTCTACATGTAGTACTATCTTTTTGAGGTGACACCGTAGGTGCGTCCCAATTTGTGTACATATGCACTATTCTATGACATTTTTAAGTACAAATAGTGCGAGTAGTGCATTCACAGAAAATTACAAAAGAAAAAAAAATTGCACTTTAAATACCCGGATGATGCACTAAATTAATGGAAAAAACGAAGTGTGAAATGTATGACACTTCAAGCACTCAACTGTCACAGCTTTAATTACGTATAAAAATCATACACTACATGGAGTACATAGTGCATAAGTACATAGTGTAAAGTGCGTCATTTGGGATGCAACTTGTTTTTGTCCTTCATTTACATGCTCCAAGAACATTGAAAGTGAAAAATAATAAAAAATAAATAAATTACACACACCACAAAGCCACCCAAAACAACTGAAGTCTGTTTGTCAATTTATATCATTTCTTTATGTCAAAATTTCAGGAAAGACATGCTCTGGTTGTGTTATACTAGTTGAGAATCATGACTACTCTAACTATGGGATCAATCTGAAATCAAGCGTTATTTTTCAGGTACTAAATCAAGGAACATTTAACTAATAAACACATATGATGCCATGATGACTGATATTCTTGTATATTAAACTAATAGACTAGTTTAAAATGTGTAACATCGGTTTCGAAGTATAATGATGACTCATGATGGTCTACAAAAGACTCCTGTAGGAGGAGCCTCAAAGAAATGATATAATACGCGCTTTGCATATTTGACAGTGAGATTCCCTTCTTAACATAGAAAACCCATTTAAAGAGGACAAGATTGAGAACTTCGAAGATATCCTGATGACTCGCCATCACTACAGGTAGGCCAAAACCTCTTCAGTCCTCCATCTGAGAATTCAGTTTATCCGTTTAATGGTAATTCAGAATTAGTAATTATGCTGTACTTATGCATGTTTTGTTATTAATCTAGTGTTATGATTTTTTGAGCATCACCTGGTCTTGTAGATTTGTGTCATTTTACTGCATTATTTTCTTCTATTTTCATAATTTGGCAACACCGCAAACAACATGTCGATAAAACATGAAAATATGCCCTTTTTTCTTATACAAATACATTTAAATAGTCAATTTGTCAACTATGCTTATGTGTAATATTTTTTCAGTGACAAAACTACTGGCAAAATGATGGACCAAACTTGGCTTCATCTTCTTTCTCTTTCAGGTAAAACATTGTGCAAAACATTAAAATAGCATTAAAAAAAAGAGAGAGAGAGAGAAATTACACCAAAGTATTTGCATATTTTTGCTGTTTTACATACAGTGATGTTACAAGAGACTGTACTGTGAAATGTCCTACAAATCTTTGTAGAGGACAGTGAGCTTTGTCCTCTAGACAAGGAGAATCAAGGTTAATGTAATCAAAGCAATACTAATTTATATTGTCTACTAAGAAATCATCAACCAAAAAGAGCGAAAGAAAACAGACTTCTGACTCGAGGCAAGAGCTGACACTAAAGGGTTAATATTCTAAGGTTAATCACGAACTCAAATGAACAACAGCATTGCATGGTTTTATTTTAAAGAATGGAAAATACTTTGTTAAAATAAAAAAAGAAGCCTTAATTTAAAATATATACACTATAACAACTTGGCAATAATGACTGTATCCAAAAAAAGGAACAAAAACAGTATTATTGAACAAAATTTAAAATACAACGTGCATTGAAAGTTTCATAGTTTATGTAATCATTACTGTAATCATTACATACTCGTCATATAATCATTACTGTGATGAAGATGATGATGATAATAATAATAATAATAATGTGGTTGAACTTGCACTGCAATTGTTGTTTTAGAGTTCAAAAGAATTATATTAAAATCAAATCTTTATTTAATATTGGTCAAACTATATTTTAAGTGCCCCAATTAAGCTATTTTAAAAGATTCCTTGTCTCGGTTTCACCTACAACAGTTTTACATCAAGGTCAAAAAAAACTAATTTTCTCATAAATGTCTCAAATTACAGCATCAGATATTTTCTCTCAGTGTCTGAAACAGTTCGATCAAAGATTTAGTCTCCCTAAACCCCGCCTTTCTGAGAGCTGCTCTGCTCTGATTGGCCAGATGGCCCAGTCTGCTATGATTGGTCAAATCAAACGCTCATTATCATATCTGAATCTCAGCTCTTGATTCACAGTGATACAAACAGTAACGATGACATCAGTTTTACAGTATCAATCTCAAAATGGATTTGCTTTGGCAGCAGAAAACAGCGTTTTAACATGAACAACACGAACCAAACTCAGATAAACTACAGTGATTGAGGGCGGGGCAAAGAGACGCTGTTCAGCCAATGAAGAGCAGAGACTGGCATTATGCAAATTAGTTACAAACAGACGTAGATTCTGAGACCGAATTATTGACGGCTCGTTTCAGTTCAGAATCAATTTCTTTTGGGAGAAAAAAAAAATCCATTTTGATCTTTGAAACTTTGCAGACCTTTTATATTCACAAACAGCTCCATAACACACAACATGAAATAACATCTGAAAAAGCATAATAGGGACACTTTAAAATCAATCAATCTCCAATATTTTACCAGTGCTTTAAAGCAGAAATACTACAGAGACTAACTTCTTAAACATCAAACTTGTGAAAATCAGAGACAATGACCAAAGGTGTCAGAATATAAAAATAGAAAAATTCATTGAGTGGATTAAGCGAGCTAAAAACGTCTGTATTCTCTCGACAGGACTCCTGTCACTAACTCTGTGTAAACCACACGAGTATGTTCTGATCCGAGAGTTAATGTCGTGGGAAAATGCGCAAGATTACTGCAGGACAAACCACATCGACCTGGCCACAGTTCAAAGCGATGAAGACTGGACGAATCTGCAAGAAGTTGCGTATGAAGAAGGGTTTTCTGCATTTGCCTGGATTGGACTCTACGATGACATCAACAGCTGGCGATGGTCGCATCAAGATGAGAGTCTAGAGTTTAAGAACTGGTATCTCGGCCAGCCGGATAACTACGGTGCGGGACCGCAGTGTGTCGCGATTTATTCTGACGGATCCTGGAGTGATTATACGTGCGATAGCACAAGATATTTTGTGTGTAGCGACGGTGAGAAACTCTTTATTGATGCTCATTATTTCAGTGTATGCATTTATTACATTCATTTATTTATTTATTTATTTAGCAGACGCTTAACAATATACAGGAATATACAGTGGGGCAAAAAAGTTTAGTCACCAATTGTGCAAGTTCTCCCACTTAAAAAGATGAGAGAGGCCTGGAATTTCCATCATAGGTACACTTCAACTATGAGAGACAGAATGAGGAAAAAAATCCAGAAAAATCACATTATCTGATTTTTAAAGAATTTATTTCCAAATTATGGTGAAAAATAAGTATTTGTTCACCTACAAAAAAAGCAAGATTTCTGGCTCTCACAGACCTGTAACTTCTTTAACCCTCTGAGGTCGGCCGTCACGCCGGCGTGATTTACTCACTTTTTTCTTGTCAGTGTGAAAGAGACTCAAAATGCTCCGTCAATTTTGAACATACAATCAAGAGATATATACCATTGCAATCTGTGAAATGTCTACTTTTACTTGTGCACACTCATAGTAAAAACAAAATGTTGTGCTTTTTGCAAAATAAACAAAACTAACATGATGCGTGAGCTGCGATCTCTCTCCGAATGAAATCCATTCTGATAGTCATAAGAAAATGAACGGTAACTTCGTGAATACTATTCACACAAATATGAAACGCATGTCTAAATAAACGTTGAAATGTCAGGTTTTAAATCATGTAAGTCAAATCTAAAACAAATATTCTCTGTTTATGTAATCTGTTTGAAAACGGAGAGAAATCAGTCGTTCGCGAGCCAGCTCATTATCTGTAATGTGACCACGCCCACGGAGAGCGCGCGCTATTCAAACACAAATTCTGAGGCGATTACTGTAACAGAGTTAACGCCCACATATGCATCTCACACGCCCCCCGGTCAATGCCATAAAAAACATGAAGTTTCTTCATAAGATTCACTGAACGTTCATCGCGTTTTGAGGATGGCACGCTACTCTGGTAATGAAGCCCTTCAGATGATTCTGGACAGCGAGGAAGAATTCACCTTTTCCTCAGAGGACGATTGTAAAGAGTAAAGAAGTAAAGTAAAGACTTGTTAGGAAAGATTTTTATTCTGAATAAATGCTGTTCTTTTTAACTTATTATTGATCAATAAATCTTGCAAAAAGTACCACAACTGTTTCCAACATTGATAATAAAGCAGCACATTAGAACGATTTCTGAAGGATCATGTGACACATAAAGTAAATACAATAAAACAGATTAAATTCTGTGAATCTCCTTACATTCTTAGTTCAAGATGCTTCACAGCTTTGGCCTTTGGATGGGCCGTTAGCCACTGGGGGAGTGTCTTTTGTCTCCCCTGGTGTGAATTGCTAATGTATTCATGGCCATCACCACTCCCACGCATACAGCAGTGGTGACACAAAAACTGATTTACAAAATTTAAATCATTATATTGCTCTTTGTGTTGAAGCATTCAGAATGATTTCCACATCATTGTGTAGTAAAAATTCTAGCCTACAAGCTTGATAACTCAAAAGTCTTGTGAACAACTATTCAGTATGTGTTTTATGGCCTTATTGCAAGGGCATTTTTTTTGCCAAAACTTACTAACCACGCATAATCTTTATTTTTAAAATAATGCAAACATGTACATCTATTTTGCTCACATATTATTGTAGCAGAGTTTGTGCTGAATACAGCAAAATTACATGTTGGCCAATAGTATGTTATTAGTAGCTGAAATAAGCACAAATGTCAGAGCATGTAAAACTACTCCAGGACCCCAAATCAGCCTCAGACCCCAGAGGGTTAAGAGGCTCCTCTGTCCTCCACTCGTTACCTGTATTAATGGCACCTGTTGGAACTCGTTATCAGTGTAAAAGACACCTGTCCATGTGAAGGAAATTTCAATATTGAGGGGTAATTTCTGCCATGACAGTCCACAACCTCAAACAGTCAGACTCCAAACTCCACCATGGCCAAGACTAAAGAGCTGTCAAAGGACACCAGAAACAAAATTGTAGACCTGCACCAGGCTGGGAAGACTGAATCTGCAATAGGTAAGCAGCTTGGTGTGAAGAAATCAATTGTGGGAGCAAATATCAGAAAATGGAAGACCACTGATAATCTCCCTCGATCTGGGGCTCCACGCAAGATCTCACCCTGTGGGGTCAAAATGATAACGAGAACGGTGAGCAAAAATCCCAGAACCACACGGGGGGACTTTGTTACTTTGGTCCAGCTCTCTGCAGGTCATTCACTAAGGCTACCATCAGTAACACACTACACCGCCAGAGACTCAAATCCTGCAGTGCCAGACGTGTCCCCCTGCTTAAGCCAGTACATGTCCGGGGCCATCTGAAGTTTGCTAGAGAGCATTCGGATGAGCCACAAGAGGATTGGGAGAATGTCATATGGCCAGATGAAACCAAAATAGAACTTTAGTAAAAACTCAACTTGTGTTTGGAGGAGAAAGAATGCTGAGTTGCAGCCAAAGAACACCATACCTACTGTGAATCATGGGGGTGGAAACGTCAAGCTTTGGGCCCGTTTTTCTGCAAAGGGACCAGGACGACTGATAAGGAAATAATGAATGGGGCCATGTATTGGGAGACCTCCTTCCATCAGCAAGGGCATTGAAGATGAAACGTGGCTGGGTCTTTCAGCATGACAATGATCCCAAACACACCGCCCGGGCAACGAAGGAGAGGCTTCGTAAGAAGCATTTCAGATCATCTCCAGATCTCAACACCATAGAAAGTCTTTGGAGGGAGTTGAAAATCAGTGTTGCCCAGCAAGAGCCCCAAAACATTACTGCTCTAGAGGAGATCTGCATGAAGGAATGGGCCAAACTACCAGAAACAGTGTAAAAACCTTGTGGAGACGTACAGAAAACGTTTGACCTCTGTCATTGTCAACAAAGGGTATACAACAAAGTATTGAGATGAACTTTTGTTATTGACCAAATACTTATTTTTCCACCATAATTTGCTAATAAATTCTTTAAAAATCAGATAATGTGATTTTCTGGATTTTATTTCTCATTCTGTCTCTCATAGTTGAAGTGTACCTATGATGAAAATTACAGGCCTCTCTCATTTAAGTGGGAGAACTTGCACAATTGGTTGCTTTTTTGCCCCACTGTATGCTGTGCATGAAGACATTAATATAATGACATGAGAGGCGGGCGATACAAGTTAAAAGTTATCCAAATTAGGCCTGTCGGGGTCATGAATTCTGTGGTGGCAATTAATTGTCATACAAATAGAATTAAATCTTTAATCTCAACTATTTTGTTCATGTCTCTTACAGTGTAAACAAATACATTAATTACTTACAGTGTTTGTAAGTAAACAATGAGAGAGTTTTTAATTTTATCCTTATAAACTCCCATTGCTTGTTCCATGTAAACTATGGAAAGGTCACTTAAAATCTGAAAATTTTGTCAGGTTTAAGAGGCTCACACTCATTTAACTAGAGAGGCTTGTCATGGTTTTCACAGAAAATACCAATGCAACAGAGAAAATGGTTAAAATCAAAATGGAAAAGACATGGCCTGAAGCTCAGAAGTACTGCAGAGAGCATCACACAGACCTGGTCACCATTACGAGTCAGGATGACAACGATAAGGCAACCAACTTGCTAGGTTTCATGTCTGAGGCCTGGATCGGACTGTACAGGGACTCCTGGAAGTGGTCAGATCAGGCCAACATTACTTCCTCAATCCAACTCGCTGTTCAGAAACTTTCCGGGGCCAAAGAAGACTGTGCCGGAACAGATTATTCTCGTACTATAAACGATAAATACTGCACTGCACTGAATTACTTCTACTGTAGCACAGGTAGGTCTGAGCTGGATGGTTTTGTACGTTTGTTCTTCTGTTTGTAGACAAAAACGGAATTATATAATACGATTTGATTTAATAAGGGTTTCCCAAACTGGAGGTTCATGAGGGAACTGTGAAAGCTAATATTAAATCATAAAAATACAAAATTAAAATTGTAATTTAATTTTAAAATAAAACAAAAAAAGATGAAATGTGTTCAACTACATGTCATGTGACCATTAACCAACATCAGAGAAGTGTGAAAAAATATTTGCATGTTATGTTATTATTATAAATGAACTTATTATTACTATAAATACAGTGGGGAGAACAAGCATTTGATACACTGTTGATTTTGCAGGTTTGCCCACTTACAAAGCATGTAGAAGTCTGTAATTTTTATCATTGGTACTCTTCAACTGTGAATGACGGAATCTAAAACAAAAACCCATAAAATCACATTGTATGATTTTTAAGTAATTCATTTGATTTTTATTCCATGACATCAGTATTTGATACATCAGAAAAGCCGAACTTGATATTTGGTGCAGAAACCTTTGTTTGCAATTACAGAGATCACACGTTTCCTGTAGTTCTTGACCAGGTTTGCACACACTGCTGGATTTTGGCCCACTCCTCCATACAGACCTTCTCCAGATCCTTCAGGTTTCGGGGCTGTTGCTGGGCAATACGGACTTTCAGCTCCCTCCAAAGATTTTCTATTGGGTTCAGGTCTGGAGACTGGCTAGGCCACTCCAGGACCTTGAGATGCTTCTTACGGAGCCACTCCTTAGTTGCTCTGGCTGTGTGTTTCGGGTCGTTGTCATGCTGGAAGACCCAGCCACGACCCATCTTCAATGCTCTTCCTGAGGGAAGGAGGTTGTTGGCCAAGATCTGGCGATACATGGCCCCATCCATCCTCCCCTCAATACAGTGCAGTCGTCCTGTCCCCTTTGCAGAAAAGCATCCCCAAAGAATGATGCTTCCACCTCCATGCTTCACGGTTGGGATGGTGTTCTTGGGGTTGTACTCATCCTTCTTCCTCCAAACATAGTGAGTGGAGTTTAGACCAAAAAGCTCTATTTTTGTCTCATCAGACCACATGACCTTCCCCCATTCCTCCTCTGGATCATTCTGACTCACAGACCTGTTAGTTTGTCTTTAAGAAGACTTCCTGTTCTCCACTCATTACCTGTATTAACTGCACCTGTTTGAACTCGTTACCTGTGTAAAAGTCACCTGTCCACACACTCCATCAAACAGACTCCAACCTTTCCACAATGGCCAAGACCAGAGAGCTGTGTAAGGACATCAGGGATAAAAATGTAGACCTGCACAAGGCTGGGATGGGCTACAGAACAATAGGCAAGCAGCTTGGTGAGAAGGCAACAACTGTTGGTACAATTATTAGAAAATGGAAGAAGTTCAAGATGACAGTCAATCTCCCTCGGTCTGGGGCATCCATGCAAGATCTCACCTCGTGGGGCATCAATAATCACGAGGAAGGTGAGGGATCAGCCCAGAACTACACGGCAGGACCTGGTCAATGACCTGAAGAGAGCTGGGACCACAGTCTCAAAGAAAACCATTAGTAACACACTACGCCGTCATGGATTAAAATCCTGCAGCACACGCAAGGTCCCCCTGCTCAAGTCAGCGCATGTCCAGGCCTGTCTGACCATCTGGATGATCCAGAGGAGGAATGGGGGAAGGTCATGTGGTCTGATCAGACATAAATAGAGCTTTTTGGTCTAAACTCCATTCGCCATGTTTGGAGGAAGAAGGATAAGTACAACCCCAAGAACACCATCCCAACCGTGAAGCATGGAGGTGGAAACATCATTCTTTGGGGATGCTTTTCTGCAAAGGGGACAGGACGACTGCACTGTATTGAGGGGAGGATGGATGGGGCCATATATCGCCAGATCTTGGCCAACAACCTCCTTTCCTCAGGAAGAGCATTGAAGATGGGTCGCGGCTGGGTCTTCCAGCATGACAACGACCTGAAACACACAGTCAGAGCAACTAAGGAGTGGCTCCGTAAGAAGCATCTCAAGGTCCTGGAGTGGCCTAGCCAGTCTCCAGACCTGAACCCAATAGAAAATCTTTGGAGGGAGCTGAAAGTCCGTATTGCCCCGCAACAGCCCCGAAACCTGAAGGATCTGGAGAAGGTCTGTATGGAGGAGTGGGCCAAAATCCAGCAGGGTGTGCAAACCTGGTCAAGAACTACAGGAAACGTGTGATCTCTATAATTGCAAACAAAGGTTTCTGTCCCAAATATCAAGTTCTGCTTTTCTGATGTATCAAATACTGATGTCATGCAATAAAATGCTAATTAATTACTTAAAAATCATACAATGTGATTTTATGGATTTTTGTTTTAGATTCCGTCACTCACAGTTGAAGAGTACCAATGATAAAAATGACAGACTTTACATGCTTTGTAAGTGGGCAAACCTGCAAAATCAGCAGTGTATCAAATACTTGTTCTCCCCACTGTAGTAAACATTTAAATGAAGATACAATGTGTGCTTGTCCTGCAGTGAAGAGGAAGCAGCAGGTGATCCGAGTGCAGGTGAAAGCCAGCGAGAACGCAGACGACGCTACACTGAGTGCACTCTTCTTACGCAAGGTGGATTTTATATACTCATCTGTTTAAAATTAATTATGGAACGTGTTACAATTCAATACTGACCAACAATGCTGGCGGGATGATTCTCATTAATGCATTACAGTAGTGAGAGTCTAATGAGGATCATCACGCATTTTAAAAAAACATTACATTGGACAAGATTTGACAGTTGATTTTGATGATGAATGTTCAGATTTGGAAAAACAATCCATGGTGAAACATCCTCATGGATGATGATCCTACGGGAGTTTGCAGTGAAAACCATTGTGGACGTGACTGTAGAAATCATGAGTTTAACTTGCAGTTTGAATGTAAAATAGAATTTAATTTAGCATTTATTTAATGAGTTGGTCAGTCATTCAAGTCATCCCATGCTTTGTGTTTTGAGCTTCAGTTTTTGCACTTTTGGCAAGTTTTTATAAAGTATAAGAGATAATTTTGCATCAAACTCATTTAATCAAAGCCTGTTTTTGTGGTTCAGTTACAGCAGACGCTGAGCGATCAGGACGTCACACTGACATGGAACAAACAACCGAACGGAAAAGTCTTCCAGAAGAAAAAAACTGTGCGGAAAAGTAGTAGTGCTAATACTCCAGCTTGCTAAGTCACATGTTGTAAAGTTTATCTTAAATTAATGCTTCATTTCTTTCTCAGTTACAGATATCTGAATTAAACTAGATTAATCACAACTTACAGTAATTAGCCAAAAATACAGATACTTATATTGCATTTATTCATTTAGCAGACAGATGTACAACAAATGTAAGCACGTTTCAGCTCTGTACAATCTTCATGAAGAATAAATAAAGGCCTAAAAATCTTCCTCGGATCTTCAAACGCACTTCACAACAGCACGAACCGAAAACACTAGTGAGCTTCACACAAAGGCCCTGCAGCGTGACATCTGATAAAACACAGAGTTGAATTCAGAAACGCGTGTGAAAACACATTTACAGAAACATCTGAGACGATGACGCCACAATGTTCATTCACAAAGTGTGTTGATGGTTCTGACACAATGACTGTTACCACAATTACTCCAAACTCCATTTACTGATTATTTAAGATGAGAAATGAATTAAATCACAGAATTTAAACGACAATTCGGTGATAAATAACAGCAATACAGTTAAAAGATGGAAAGCCACTGCTTGTGTGAAGAGAGTACTTTTACTGGAAAAGGAAATCCAGTGACTCAATTGCTTTATATGATGAACAGATTTAATATCTCTAATGTTGTTATTCTGGTCTGTTTACTACAGGGCCCCTGAAGGGACATGGTAAAGGAAAAAAATGTATGATGGGAGGAAAATATATATTTTATATACTATATATATATATATATATAGTTTTTGCACTCCCAAGAGAAATTGTGTTCGCTCGTAAAAGAACTCAAACATATTGAGAGTCAATGCAAAGTTTCTTGAGGGAACGTAAAATGACCAGAGGAATATTCCTCCACAAGTCACTTGTTTTATTCTAAAGTTACATAGTGTCGGTTTAATTTCAGGGCTTGAATTTTGGCGAGGGATTGCCCGTCTTGGTGAGTGTCCTCATAAACACAATCTTATCTTAAGTGAAGGTAAAGTCGGTGTGTACCACTATTGGATCCGTTTTAAAGTATTTAACTTCTGTAGTACTGCTGCACCTGAATACTGTTAGACCTGAAAACCTTCAAGTAGTCTTTATTTCATCTGTATTCTTTACTCTATTGTATTTATTTGTGTTTTTACAATGGGGTTACAATTATTATGCTTGTTGACACACAAGACAAGAAAGCTTGATTTAAACTTAAAAATATCAAGTATATTAATAATATTCAAGGCCTAAATTTTCGATTTTTAATTAAATCTGCTGTGTATGGAAGCTTGCTTCCATTTTGCATTTTGGCGGGCTGAAGTGAGCTGAGAGTTCGTGTGTATCTGCTGATAGTTTTCTGAACTTTTATTTGGTGGGTTGTAGTGAAGACCTGTAAGTTTGTGTGTATGTATAATACAGCCCTAATTTTTGATGTATCCATCCAAAATTTGCCAAATTTTGTAACATTCTGTGTTATACAGTAAATTTCATGTGAAGGACTTCAGCTTTTTTCACATCATAGTTAAAAACATTTATTCCTGCACAATGTTTCAGTACAGCATTCATTAGTCAGCAAATAACCCACAATCTCACTGGCTGTGGAAAAAATTTCCATCTTGACCACATTGATTTACCCTTCACAAGGACACTCCTGGTACACTTTATTCAAAATCAAGAAGCAAATAATCACTAAATCACACCAAGCTGGGTGAGTTATGGAAATGAGTTAACTAGCAAACTGAAGCGGTCATTCCAGAACACTGATAAACATTTCTGATCAAATCCATTATATGAAATAATGTTTTCCAGGTTTAATACACAAATTTTGCGTATCAATAGCTGTATTGAGCTACACATTTATATCGGTGGCGTGCAGCTGTGACATTTTCCTCATTTCAGAACACATTTTACTGACGAAATAATAATACTAACTTGATGAGGTTTATACTTTTTCAATAAATAGAACATCGATGAAAAATAAAATTAAGCATTTTTAAATTATTTTAAAATAACAATAAAAATGTTAATAAAAAAAAAACAAAAACAAATTATATATAAATATAAATAAAAATAAAATTGTAATAATTTAAACAATGTATTTGTGAACTAGACATGAAGTTGGCCCTTTAACTTCACCAAGCTGATTGCTCACTAAAACGGTCATCATGTGTTCACGTTTGACTTTGATGTGACAAAGAGGTGAAATCTGAGTGGCTGAATGGTTTACTTATTAAATAGTCTTCCCATTAACGTCATAACATTGTTCATTAAGACCAATTCACGTATGCTCACAAAAATAAGAGGCGGGATTTATCGCACCAACCAATCATGGCGTAATGGAGGCATTGCCTCCTCTCATGTGACATTCACAATCACACCCCATCAAACCCAACACACGGTTTAGGGGGGCTTTTTAAACCTAATGGGTTCAGGGGAGGCAAGCATCCCGCTGTACCTTTACCTCTTTTTTCTGTAATATGGATCATCTCAGCCAGCTCTTTTTTTGTTTGTTTGTTTGTTTGAGGAGGCACTGGCTCTCTTGACTCCTCAGAGGAAACGTTCCTGATTGATAGAGCCCAACATTACAGAAGATCTGTTATTTATAGTTTCTATTTTGTAATACCCAAGTCTGACACCACTAGTTAAACATTTCGGCATTCTTTTCTAATTTAATAAATTACATATTAAATTTAAAACATTTGAGTGAAAATAAACATGAATGTGAGATGATCCGAAGAGCTTCAAATGGAGGAACATCTGATTGTCATGATCATTTACTTACATTAGATTACATCTTGAATGTTTCTTTGTTTTATTTTTCAAATTTAAAGTTCAGATTTTTACACCACTTTTCATACCGAATTAACCCAAGGAAGTTACCAAAAACATCATAAGCAGACTTTCCTTTATATTTCCTAATGAAGATTACTACAGAAGATACTGAGTTAATTTAATAACAAGTTAATTTAGAAGTATAATTAAAAAGAATTATTTCATGAATACAAAAACATCTGTAAATGTTTCTACATGAAGTACTATCTTTCTGAAGTGACATTATTTGTTTTGCATATCACTTTGTCCCTTCATTTACATGATCCACAAGGACATTCAAACAGAAAAATAAACATATATTAAAATAATTCAAAATAATTAAAGTGTGTTTCTTTGTCAAAATGACAGGAAAGACTTGCTCTGGTTGTGTGATACTAGCTGAGAATCATGACTACTATCACCCGTTCAATGACTTGATGCAGATTAATGTCTGATCTGAAAATATTCACTATGGGATCAATCTGAAATCAATCGTTATTTTGCAGGTACTAAATCAAGGAACATTTAACTAATAAACACATATGATGCCATGATGACTGATATTCTTGTATATTAAACTAATAGACTAGTTAAAGTATAATGATGACTCGTATGATAATTTGTTTTCCTAACATGGTCTAGCAAAAGACTCCTGTAGGAGGAGCCTCAAAGAAATGATATAATACGCGCTTTGCATATTTGACAGTGAGATTCCCTTCTTAACATAGAAAACCCATTTAAAGAGGACAAGATTGAGAACGTTGAAGATATCTGATGACTCGCCATCACTACAGGTAGGCCAAAACCTCTTCAGTCCTTCGTCTGAGACTTGTGTGGTAATTCAGAAGGGAAAAAGTAATTATGTTGTACTTTTAGAGATGCAAGTTTATACTTTCTCGACTGGCTAATAATGCTGTACTTAATAATGACAATTCCATCAACAGATTTTATGGATGTTTTGTTATTAATCTAGTGTTTCTCTTCTCTGGGCATCACCTGTTCTTGTTGTAGATAGACGTCACTTTACTGCATTATTTTTTTACATTTTCATAATTCTGCAAATTTTTAATCAGTTAAAAAAAAAAAAGGTAACCATGTATTCGCAAAATATGTATAATAGTGAACTAATTTGGATTTTTTTGTGTATTTGTAAATTTTTCCAGTGACAAAACTACAGGCAAAATGAACCAACTTTGGCTTCATCTTCTTTCTCTTTCAGGTAAAACATTATGCAACACATTAAAATAACATTACAAAAAAACATAAAAACGAAAGAAATTACACCAAATGATTTGCATATTTTTGCTGTTATTAGTGATATCGCAACAAACTATTGTGAAATGTACTTAAAAAAATCTTTGTAAAGGACAGTGAGCTTTGGCGCTCTAGACAAGGAGAATTAACGTTAATGTAATCAAACCAACAATAATTCAGGTTGCCTAATATCAACTATTAAAGAAGGCATCTACCAAACATCAAAAAGCTGTCCAGACAAGAGCTGCCACTATCGGACGATTATTTTGAAGGTCAATTAAGTTAACATAGCATGCTTTCATTTTTAAGAATGGAAAATACTTTGAGTTAAGGCTTCTTTTTTTTCCAACAAGGTTCCTAGTTTTGTTTTGTAGTCTCCAACAACAGGTTTACATGCATCTAAGGTAAAAAAAACAAAAACAAAAAAAATTGTTCTCTCATAATATCCATCGGTGTCATTTCTCTCAGTGTCAGAAACAGGTCGATCAAGGATTCGGTCTCTCTAAACCCCGCCTCTCTGAGAGCTGCTCTGCTCTGATTAGTCAGAAACCAAACGCTCATTATCATTTACATTTACATTTAGTCATTTAGCAGACGCTTTTATCCAAAGCGACTTACAAGTGAGGAAAACAAACAAGCGATTCTTCATGAATTGGCAAATAACACAGGAAGTGCTCACAATACAAGTTTCATACATTGCTCAGTACCATAAGCTAGAGTAGGAAGGGAAAAAGGGGGAAGGATAGGGTTTTTTTTTTTTTTATGAGGGGATTAAGTGTTCACGGAAGAGGTGAGTTTTCAGCTGTCTCTTGAATATTGCCAGGGATCATATCATATCTGAATCTCAGCTCTTGCTTCACTGTGATATGAACAGTAACGATGGCGTCGGTTTTACCGCATCAATCTCAAAGATTTGCTTTGGCAGCAGAAAAAAGCGTTTTAACAACACAAACCAAATTCTTCCAGTCTCGGCAAACAGACGTTTACTACAGTGATTGAGGGCGGGGCAAAGAGACACTGTTCAGCCAATGAACAGCAGAGACTGGCGTTATGCAAATTACAAACCTACGTTGGTTCAGAAGGAAGTGAGATTGAATTACGGCCGACTCGTTTCAGTTCAGAATCACTTCTTTTTGAGGGAAGACAATAAGTTTATTCATCTACACTTTGAAAACTTTTTTGATCTTTGAAACTTTGCAGAGCTTTTCAATCAACGCCTACTTCATCATTGCAGCGTTAGCGCCACCCACTGGTGTGTTCGTGAGATGAGGAGGAGAGAGGTACAGGACTAGAAATGCAACTAACAATTATTTTTTTCTGTCGACTAATCTAACGATTATTTTTTAATTTTTTTTTATTTTTATTTTATTTTTTTTCCTCCGATTAGTCGACTAATCTAACAATTATTTTTATTGAGTTTTTTTTAATCTAGTGATTTTTTTTTTACGTAAGAGGTTAGAACTAATTTAGCAGTTCATTGAGGTGTAGAAACACTGGGACACGCCATTATGTAATAATGCGATTTGATTTTGATTAAAAAGAAGTCATTATGTGTGTTCGTCCAGTGGAAGACATTTGAACTTTAACATGAAGAGTGTCAAAGACTTTCTCTACAGTCTTAAAGGAACTTTGATAGTGTTCAAGCCATTGAACAAACGTCTCCTGAACCATGTGTTTTTCCTCT
Source organism: Zacco platypus (assembly GCA_038088235.1). Classification (NCBI taxonomy): domain Eukaryota; kingdom Metazoa; phylum Chordata; class Actinopteri; order Cypriniformes; family Xenocyprididae; genus Zacco; species Zacco platypus. Next base: position 45,781,332 of record CM076085.1, on the reverse strand, counting down.
TGTTCTGTCTGTGATGCAGCGAGTCTTAGCGAGCGCGCGGGGCGGGAATCAGGAGCGCCAGCAACTCAAACCTTACACGTGTGAAAGAGAACGTCTGCGCACATCCAAATAAACTTCTTTGAAATGCAAAACTGATTTTCGTTCTCTCTAAATATTTTCTTATTTGCGAGACGAAGATTTTCTCCTTAACTCAGTTCACTCGAGCGTGAAATGCCCTTTTGAGCTCAAAATATGATCTTGCGCATGCAAAAATTTGTCAGAGATCCAATTCCACAGGTGGTACGCCATTTCGGTTCTGCAAAGGGAACAAAGGAGCGTTTTATTTGGCCTCTGTTTAAAGTATTCCCATACTTTTGAACATCGTGGTCTGGGTTTTTGACCATTACGCCAGATGAATTTAAACAGTGTGACGCGTCGACACATTTCACGCACGTCGGCGTATTTCCGTAGTCAACGTAATCGATGACGTCGACGCGTCGTTGCAGCACTATACAGGACTGAAATAACATTACCTTTCAAAGGATCATAATGCTATGAATATTTATTTTCAACAATGTGAAAGTCTCAGTTGAGCTTCATTTATTTGTATTCGGTATTTCACTGTGGATTCTTTGGTAATTGCATTTCGGCGCAGGCTTTTCAAACAGACGTTTACGATATGGACTCGACAGTAATGCAACACTATGTGAGTAAGTGTTAATTATAACTCCTGATATGATTCATGTACAGTCAGATGATCTTCAAACCAGTGACTAAAGGCTCAACTTCATGTTGTTTCTCTTAGTAGGAAGAAAATAATCTTATTTAAACTGTGATTAAATCATATATAGAAAGAGATGAAAGTACGCGTCCTTCACAGTCGCTGGAGCTGTCAATCAAACAGGACAAGTTTATCAGCGACTGAGTTCTGGATTTGCTCAAGTTTTATTCAGAGAATCTTAGTTACATCGTATTTGCACTTAAGATGACCGCATTCGTTAGTGTGCAGGAACTGAGTTACAATGCTTTCATGCGCTCAACAACATCTCTGTGATCGTCTACAATGTTCAACACTGTAACCTTTCACACCACGATCTGAATGTAATGCTCCAGGGTCATTCCGTATCACCTCAGCGGCGATTATTAAGTGCTTCAGGGCTTACTTAAAGCTTTTTAACAGGTATAGCGTCAACTATGGTCGGATCTCCATAATAGTTAACATGTTTCTTTAGAATCGCATGTTGCATATGCTCATGTAATTTCATTAAAGGGTTAGATCACGCAAAAATTAAATTTCTGTTAATAATTGTCGTTCCACACCTGAAAAACCTTCAGAAACCAATGAGAGGTTTATGACTCGTCGATAGACAGCAATATAAACACTTTCAAGGTCCACATTGGCCTCCGTTAACTTCTTAAGGTCGGCAAAGTCGCCAGCACCTTTTCTTTCTTTCTTTCCTTTTAAAGAAAAGCATGAGGCGCAATCTACCGTCTCTATTTCAGGCAGATCGGGGCAATAATTTATCAATGTCTCCCCAAATTGAGACCCACAATCTGGCCAAGTTTCAAGCCTCTACGGTTCGGTCTGCACGGTCACTTTTAGGAGAGAATGCTGATCTTTGAAAATCCCAATGCAATAGGGTTACAGTGCTACGTGCTTGAAAAACGACTGTCTTCTCTCGACAGGACTCCTGTCACTAACTCTGTGTAAACCACACGAGTATGTTCTGATCCGAGAGTTAGTGACGTGGAAAAAAGCGCAAGATTACTGCAGGACAAACCACATCGACCTGGCCACAGTTCAAAGCGATGAAGACTGGACCAATCTGCAAGAAGTCGCAGGCAAAGTAGAGTTTCATGGATTTGCCTGGATTGGACTCTACGATGACATCAACAGCTGGCGATGGTCGCATCAAGATGAGAGTCTAGAGTTTAAGAACTGGTATCTCGGCCAGCCGGATAACTACGGTGGAGCACCGCAGTGCGTCACCATATACTCTGACGGATACTGGAAAGATTTCAAGTGCGATGGCACAAGATATTTTGTGTGTAGCGATGGTGAGAAGCTCATTATTCATATTTACATTTACTTATTTAGCAGAAGGTTTTATCCAAAGTGGCTTTCAAATGAGGAATACTGTGTGCGCATGAATGCATTAATTAGGGACGCGCCGATCCAATCCTCTGTATCGGTTCTGATACTGCCATTTATATATCCAAATCTGATATTATTCATACTGCGTTATTGTTAACCCCACAAAAGGCACAAAAACATTATATCACCATAAAGTTTTCATGCACTATATTCTAAGTGAAGCCATTCCATAGTTTAAATGGTTAGTTCATTCAAAAATGAAATTTTTGGTTCAGTGAGTCTCTATAAACAGCAAGATAATTTACACTTTCAAACGCCCAGAAAGATACTAAAACATATTTAAAACAGGTCATGTGACTACAGTGGTTCAACCTCAATATTATAAAGCGACGATAAATAACTTTATTCAACAATGATGGGCGATTTCAAAAAGCTTTACGAATCTTTTGTTTTGAATCAGTGGTTCGGATCGTGAATCAAACTGCCAAAGTCACGTGAACTAAATTTCGAAACGCCGATGACGTAACGAAGTCTTGTTTACTGAAATCACGTGACTTTGGCAGTTTGATACACGCTCCGAACCAAAAAAATGGATACCGATCCGATACTATGGATAGTGTATTCCTAGCATTAATATAATGACATTAGGTGTGGGAAATTTATATCACAATTAGGATGATGAATTTTGTGTCTGCGATTGTCATACAAATAATTGCGATTAAAGATTTAATTCTGTTTTGATGTCTCTTATGGTGTCGGCCATTACATTATTTACCTCGAAGCTTATATAATATAATATATAAAATACAATATAGGCCCATGAGATTTACTTTAATGCTGTGAAAATTATAGTATAATGTAATATTTAATATAATTTACTATGATTAAACCAACAAACCTTAATTTCAAATGAAAGACGACCTTAGTGTATTTTATAATAGTGTTTTTTTATTGCAAAATATTATTGAAATTTAAACTGCACAATTATTGTGGTTCTCAAATAACATTTGGTTTAATACTTTTCACTAAGAAATTGCTAGCAAATCTCACAATTACAAAGCTATTAAACATGAAATTTTGAACTCGAATAACTGAAATAGTTTTGTTTTGTAAAACATGCTTAGTCCATGTAATCTATGGAAATTTTATTTAAAAATGGAGTTCTGGAAACAATCTCATGCCTTTGACGTATTGACTGTTTTTCACAGAAAGTACCAACGCAACAGAGAAAATAATTTTAATCAAAACGGAAAAGACATGGCTTGACGCTCAGACGTACTGCAGACAGCATCACACGGACCTGGTCACCATTACGAATCAAGCGGACAACAGTAAGATAGCCGTCATGACACAATCGATCTGTGAGCCCTGGATCGGACTGTACAGGGACTTCTGGAAGTGGTCAGATCAGGCCAACTTTACTTCCTCAACTCAACTCGCTGTTCAGAAACTTATCGCGATGGGCGAAGACTGTGGTTCTGCAAATTATTATCACACTATAGACGATGTCAACTGCCTTGGACCTCTTTACTTCTTCTGTAGCACAGGTACGTCTGAGCTGAGCTTTTGTTGTTTTATGACAAAACCTGAATTAGGACAACATGACTGTTGATTTTAAGTGTTCGTTCACCCAAAAATGTAAGTTCAGTCATTAATTCCTCTCTCTCATGTGGTTCTACACCCGTAAGATCTTCGTTCATCTTCAGAACACAAATGAAGATATTTTTGATGAAATCCGATGGTTCAGTGAGTCTCTATTGACAGCAAGATAATGAACACTTTCAATGCCCAGAAAGATACTAAAACATAAAACAGGTCATGTGACTACCTTAATATTATAAAGCGACGAGAATACTTTGTGCGTCAAAAAACAAAATAACGACTTTATTCAACAATATCTAATGATGGACGATTTCAAAACACTGATTCATGAAGCTTCACGAATCTTTTGATTCGAATCAGTGGTTCGGAGCGTTAAACTGTGAATCATTGAAATTTCGAAACGTTTCTAAACACTTATGACGTAACGAAGCCTCATTTACTGAAATCACGTGACTTTGGCAACGATAACCGTTAAGAGATAAATGATGGTGTGCGCGATTAGCCGCTCTCATGTGACGCTCTACGAACACAGAATACATCACTAGAGTCTTAGGGTGTGTTCACACTTGTCATGTTCGGTTCGATTAAAACGAACCCTGGTGCGATTGCTCAGTTAGTGCGGTTCACATGTGAACGCTGCCATCAGAACCCTGGTGTGGACCGGGACCGCTAAAAAGATGGGTCTCGGTCCGCTTCCAAACGAACTCTGGTGCGGTTCGATTGATATATGAACGCAACACGGACCAAAGACATGTAAACCAACCAAAAACAGGACGTGATGTCACAAGATGCGACGCTACAAGTCAGCTGATTTGAAGATCGGTGTATCCAAAATGAGTCGAGGGCAAACGTGGAGCAACGAGGAGGTGAAGTTTCTGTTTCTGTGAACAACGGAGGAAATCCTGCTGCTGTTCTGAATGTTTTGAACATTTTATGAGCTCTTCGTGAGTTCTCAGCTGGTGAAAATAAAGCATAAAATGATGGCGTTTAATCCAGAACACAGCGTTGTTTTGAATGTTCGGTAAGCGAACTCCGTCGCCAAATATACGTCATAAAAGCCGACCAATCAGGTCGTGACCGTATCCCTACGCCTTTGGTTCGGTAACTTCAGGTTCACTGTTAAAAATGCCAGTGTGAACGCTAAGCGGACCAGGACTATATGCTTTGTTTTTGTTATTTGGTCCGGACCAAACGAACCAAACCAACCGAACCAACCGAACAAGTGTGAACGCAGCCTTAGGGGCCGTTCACATGTCGCGCCTAAAAAAGCGTGGAAAGCGCGGCTGCGTCGCTTCTTCCTTCTTTTGCAAGCGTTCAGGAGCGTCTGTCGTTGCTATGCAATCATGAACTGTGCTGTACACGACCATGAGGAAGTTTCAGCAAGGGATAAATTGATTTTTAGCCCTTGCTTTAGCTTTACTACTAGATATATTTATGGAGCTGAGATGTAACAACCCCCTGTACAGCTATGATCCATGTTTTGTTACGGAAAGGTCGAAGCTGATCGGTTAGTTCTTGTCACATGACCTGCGGTGCGCTTGCGGCATTCTGAAAAGTTGAGATTTTCATCTTGCCGCGGCAAGAAACGGTGCGCCGCACCGCTCACCTACATTGTAAATAATGAAAATGCGCGCGCAAAAGACGCGATATGTGAACGGCCCCGTAAGCGGCTGTTGTTCACTCAGAAATGCGTTAAATGACATGCGGGCAGTGGAATGGGGAAAAAAGCAAAGTTATTAAACACAAGTTTAACTTGACCGCTGCGTTTTTTGAATGTGGTTTCATGGGTGAGACGCTGCAAAAGACACGAGACATGAATGCAACAGCCAAACACAAAAACAATACAAAACAAAAAAAAATTACCGCAATGAAATGAAAAAACCTACAAGGAACTACGACTGTATGTTTGATACTTCATGTTCGCATGACGGTGACCGGCTGAAAGCTGCTGTTATTTCCTGTTTTCACAAAGCATTTGCAATTAATAATAGCCTATTACTGGTGTTATTTATAGCCATTACTTTTTAGCTAATAAATATTTAGCGTTTTTCTCATTTTATATTATTTCTAAGTATATATGATGTTTAAGATAAGATATTTCATGTATATTTTCTGCAAAGATATTTACCAAATAAACCATTTGTTTTACATTTACACCACGTTGATCTCTTCAGGTGTGATGCGCCAGATGTTTAAGAGAATGTTACTAGAATCATATTGTAGTTAAGGTTTAAGTTGACTAGTTAGCCATATCGCCCAGCCCTAATCTACATATTCATAAAGTAAAATATAATGTGTGTTTGTCCTGCAGTGAAGAGGAAGCAGCAGGTGATCCGAGTGCAGGTGAAAGCCAGCGAGAACGCAGACGACGCTACGCTGAGCGAACTCGTCTTACACAAGGTGGATTTTATTAATACTTATGCGATTAAAATTAATTATGGAACGTGTTACAATTCAATACTGACCAGCAATGCTGGCGGGATGATTCTCAATGTATTACAGTAGTGAGAGTCTAATGAGGATCATCACGCATTTAAAAAAAAAAAAAAAACATTACATTGGACAAAATTTGGAAAAACAATCCATGGTGAAACATCCTCATGCATGATGATCCTACGGGAGTTTGCAATGAAAACCATTGTGGACGTGACTGCAGAAACCATCAATTTAACTTGCAGTTTGAATGTAAAATAGAATTTAATTTAGCATTTATTTAATGAGTTGGTCAGTCATTCCTCACGTAATGACGAAATGTCATGCTTTGTGTTTTGAGCTTCAGTTTTTGCACTTTTGGCAAGTTTTTATAAAGTATAAGAGGTAATTTTGCATCAAACTCATTTAATCAAAGCCTGTTTTTGTGGTTCAGTTACAGCAGACGCTGAGCGATCAGGACGTCACACTGACATGGAACAAACAACCGAACGGAAAAGTCTTCCAGAAGAAAAAAACTGTGCGGAAAAGTAGTAGTGCTAATACTCCAGCTTGCTAAGTCACATGTTGTAAAGTTCATCTCAAATTAATGCTTCATTTCTTTCTGAGTTACAGATATCTGAATTAAACTAGATTAATCACAACTTACAGTAAACATTTCCATATATTACTTTGTTTTCATTTAGCAGACAGATGTGAATGTACAGCTGAACAACAAATGTAAACATTTCAGCTCTGTACAATCTTCATGAAGAATAAATAAAGGCCTAAAAATCTTCCTCAGATCTTCAAACGCACTTCACAACTGTTGTGTATTTTGTTAACGCTGTTATTTAACTACATTTCCCATGATGCACGTTGTTACCTGTATTTCCGGAAATGTTCCGGTGTTACCTATCTGACACATGGGAGTAAAAAAACGAAGCGGCCACGCACGAACCGAAAACACTAGTGAGCTTCACACAAAGGCCCTGCAGCGTGACATCTGCTAAAACACAGAGTTGAATTCAGAAACGCGTGTGAAAACACATTTACAGTCACATCTGAGACGATGACGCCACAATGTTCATTCACAAAGTGTGTTGATGGTTCTGACACAATGACTGTTACCACAATTACTCCAAACTCCTTCATTTACTGATTATCTAACATGAGAAATGAATTAAATCACAGAATTTAAATGACAATTGTGTTAAAATAAATTCAGCAATATATGAAAAGATTTACTATAGATTTTTAAAGTTAACTTCTATTTAAAAACATTTTTTTATTTTATATATCCGCTCCCTATCCACTATATCGGGTGTCGGCCATTTTGTAGTGCTGTCCGAATTCTGACTGCATTCCCTACATTCGTTCACTACTTTTACCCACAATCCTCTCTGATTTTGAGTGTACATTCGACGTTCACTCGTTAAAGCGCCATTACCTAAAATCCAACGCGATAAGACGATCGAGCGCGAAAGAAAAATAAATATGGCGGACGGCAATACGGGAAGCGGCAACTTCTACAAATGTAAGTGTCATTTTTTATTAATTAGAACATCTTTGTAAAGATATTTTAAAGCGAAATGATACAGGTTTACATCATAATATATAAATTTTTAAAATGTTTATATTGTATTTATTTACTATATTTTTTATAAACATGTGACAGTGTAGTGTGTTTGTTCTGTTATTTTTAAATATAAATCTACTAAATAGCATGACACAGGTGTTTTTATTCTCAATAAACATGACAAATAAACAGTAATATACAAATTTCAAACATCTGATAAACATCCTAGACGTGTTACAGATGAGTAAACACATCAAATAGACGTCGCCGAGATGTAATTACATAGTTATGGTTTAATTTTTTTTTTTTAAAAAGTGAATATTAATCTCGCAATTCTGACTTTTTTTCTCAACTGCGAGTTTACATCTAAAAATTCTGACTGCTTATTAGATATTTCTGAGATATAAACTCGCAAAAGTCCAATTCTGAGAAAAATAAGACCCGCCCCGTTTAGTTACTGTTGCCATGCGCTCTCACGCCACACATCATGTTCTCACGAAGTGAAAAATACATCGGAGCAAAGAGACACTGACAACAAGACAGTTACTTTTGATATGAAAAGTTAAGATGCGTTTCATATTTAAAATATTGTAATGTTTTAAAGAAGTTTAATCAATAAATAGCGTCTAGTGTGTGTTTAATGTGTGGTGACAGATCGCTGTAGCTCCTCGTGAAGCGATCATCTCTTCATACTAGTTCATTTATAGCATCAAATAAACATGAATGAACATCAGAAGGAATGTTGTTTCAAGACGTGATTCAAGTTCACCAACGTTAATCTACTAACTCCCCTGACCGCTTTGATGACAAAATGGCGGATTCGGGGCTATGATTGGTCAGATCGCCTGTCAATCAAACTGTTTGAGAAGGATCAATTGCGAGGGAAAAGACACTTTAAGATAAACACCTTTTTTTAAAATTCAACGGAGGAACAAGCTTTCATTGCTGTTGGTTTAGTCAACATGTATTAATCTATAAAAATCCAAAACCACTTCATACTTTAATCTGTTTCCGCTCCATTCGTGTGGATTTATGCGTGAACAGACTTTCAATGGAGGGACATTAAAAACATCCTTATTTGTGTGGCGAAGATAGACAAAAAAAAAAACCTTTTACATCAAATTTAAAAGTTAACCCTTCCCAAATAACACTGTAAACATATTTTGAACAAAAAACGGCGGAACTCACCTAGAAATCTTCGAGTAAACCAGAACGGATTTCGTTACCTCAACTCTCCAGGTTCACAGACGAGGTTTCATGGCGTTTGGTTCGTCATGATTTATCCATTATCCGTCTATAGACAACAAACCGAGGCATGTTCATTAAATTCAAAGTTAATTTCTAACGCTTAATGATTCTCTCAGCCGTTTAACCGCGCGTGAACTTCTGACTGAACTAGAAACTTCTGCTTCGGTGGGCGGAGCGATTTAATTACCGCGCTTAATCTGATTGGCGTGTGAACATCGCCTGATCATATTTATTTGCTGATTGGTCCTTTTTTTGCTGCACGTACTTAAAGTTATTTTTAAATTATAATAATAATAATAATAATAATAACGTTTGCATTTATTTTGCTGTTTATTTTATCCATTTAATGCCATTTCTTTGGCCTTACCAAAAAAGACACTACATTAGGTGGCCTTAAACTCTCATTTGCATACACTTTTTTTAGGACCACACTGTAAATTTATCAAAAATTGTTATCAAAATGTTTTTCTGAAGCAACATGAAATGTAGTGAACTCATCTATTATTTAAGGAGGGGGGGGGGTCAACACAAACAGGCTTACAAACAGTACATGTTTTATAATTTATACATATATTATATACATATATAATACATTCATGATTTCATATTTGAAACCTGCATTTTCCAGCATTAATATACTGATGCATATGTTCAAAAAGCACAGCGAAAGAAATAACGGCTTTCATTGAGAGCAAAGTCATGTTTATTGCGGTGTTTGGAAGAGGCAGAGACACGAACACACGGACAGAACGTGAGAGCATATGTGTACTTTGTTAAAACAGGACGAGAACGAGTGAAAACATTGCTGAATTTTACTGTCGGTGGGGAACTTTGGCAGAACTCAGAAGGACAGGCTCCGTTCCAAACCCTGGAGCGCTTCCCTGTCGAGCTGTTTTGTATAACATACAATATTCAGACAACATGCAGATATTTGAGAAAACCCTACACTTGACCACACCATAATCATCTGTGGGGAATCGATTGGATGGTTTGCTATTGGTGGATCTCATGTGAGTGACAAATCACTTTAAAGGGTTAATTCACCCAAAAATGTCATTTCAGTCATTAATTCCTCTCCCTCATGTGGTTCTACACCCGTTAGACCTTCGTTCATCTTCAGAACACGAATGAAGATATTTTTGATGAAATCCGACAGCTTTCTGGCCTCCCATAGGACGTTCTCAACACTTTCAAGGTCCAGAAAGGAACTAAAGACATGGTTAAAACAGTCGACGTGATGCAGTGAATCAACCTGAATGTGATGAAGAGACCAGAATACTTTTAGTGCGCAAAAACAAAACAAAAATAACTGTAAGTTGCATGGTCTATTATCGCTGCACACATGGACTATTATAACAATGTCTTTACTACCTTTTCTGGGCCTTGAAATTTGTTATGACTTTGTCGCTACATGATCCCAGATGAGGAATAAGTGTCAAAACTATCGGCCATTTTCTAAAAAAAATAAACATTATATAGTTTTTAAGCACAAATGCTGGTCTTGCACTGCTCTGATGCGCCACACATCACGTCATCACGCTGGAAAGGTCACGTGATGTAGGAGGAAGTACCGATCCAGTGTTTACAAAGAGAACGTTCAAAGACTCAAAGTCAAACGCCTTTATAAAAAAAAAAGGTAAAACAACGATGTCGGATGATTTTAAAGTTGGAGGAGAAAATGAGATGTTTTACCGCGGTACTTCCTCCTACGTCACGTGACCTTTCCAGCGTGATGACGTGATGTGTGGAGCATCAGAGCAGTGCAAGACCAGCATTTGTGCTTAAAAAGTGTTATTTTTGTATAAAATGTGTGATGGTTTCTCTAGATCAGACTCTTATTCCTCGTCTGGATCATGTAGATCTTTGAAGCTGCACTGAAACTGACATTTGGACCCGTTGAACCCCATTGAAGTCCACTATATGGAGAACAATCCTGGAATGAGTTCCTCTTCATTTCTTTTCCACTGAAGAAAGAAAGACATGAACATCTTGGATGACATGAGGAGAAGTAATCCTTAAACTAAAATGAAAATGGAAAGTCTAAAAAAAAATAAAACTAATTGAAAATATTAATAAAAATTAAAATAGCATCTCAATGATACAAAAATAACACTGGTGTATGTGTGTGTGGGAATGTTGGGAAGTGTGATGGGATGGCAGATGGTCTCTTCATGAGGGACGTCTCGTCCAGATGGCACGTGTGTGTGTGTGTGTGTGTGTGGTGATACAGTGACTTACGCAGTGATCTCACAACACACAGACACGCTGAAGTGCGAAATAACCCAATGTCTCATGTAACCGCACACAATCAGACTCGCTCTGCGCTGAGATCTGGACTCTGGTTCATTAGTGGGTCACCGCTGGATATTTGCACCCGTCTGCGTTGGATTCGGACCTACAGGAGAAGCAGGTGAAACCCACGGCGAGACGTCAACGTCCTCAAACGCTCAAGTGGATCAGGATCGTCCAGGATGGGCGGCTCACGGTTTGCCCGCTGCACCTCACTGCTCGCTGGGCTCCTCTGTCTGACCGGCCCCCTGCTGGTTCGGGGCCAGAATGACACGGAGCCCATCGTGCTGGAGGGAAAGTGTTTAGTCGTGTGCGACTCCACTCCGACCACAGAGCCGGCCGGGAACGCTTTGGGAATGTCGGTGCGCTCCGGAAGCGGCCGCATTGCCTTCTCGGCCGTCCGGAACAACAACCACGAACCGTCTGAGATGAGCAACAGAACCATGACCATATACTTTGACCAGGTAAGGATGCGTGAAATACGAGCCGTTTCATCAGCATTGCGTGAAGCCACAAGTGTCTTTTCTGTGTCCCGTCGAAGGTTCTGGTGAACGTCGGGAGTCATTTCGATCCGGCACGGAGCGTTTTCCTGGCTCCTAGAAAAGGAGTGTACAGCTTCAGTTTCAATGTGGTCAAAGTCTACAACAGACAAACAGTACAGGTGAGTCCAGTCGGTCATTTTTATGTCCTTTTCTACTCAAGCCAGCTTTAATTATTGAACATCGCAAAGTCTTTACTTTCTGACTCTCCGTCCAGGTGAGTCTCATGTTGAACGGCTGGCCGGTGATCTCCGCCTTCGCTGGCGATCAGGATGTGACACGTGAGGCGGCGACCAACGCCGGTCTGGTTACCATGGAGAGAGGAGATAAGGCCTACCTCAAACTGGAGAGAGGAAACCTGATGGGCGGCTGGAAATACTCCACCTTCTCCGGGTTCCTTGTTTTTCCTCTATAGAAATAGAAGTTTATGTGGAAAAGAGAGACATTGATAGAAAGGTTTGCAGGAGAAGGAGATTTCATGTAGACCTACTTACCTATGCTGATGGTCTTCTTTTTTCTTTATGCATGAACCTGCTTGTTAATACATGATTAAAGAGGCGATATGTAGAATTCAGAAACCCTTCTAATTAGTGTCCGTTCAGTGAAATGCAGGAGCAACACAAGAGACTATGGCAAGCCGTTTTGGCTTTTATTCATTCTCAGGATATGAACTTGTGATGTTAACAATTACATTTTCACTAGTTAAAATGTTCATTCTTGATATCAGGAATTAGATTTCCACTAGTAACAACATTAATTCTTGATATCAACAATACAATTTCCACTAGTATAAACTATAATTGTTGATATCTGTAATTGTATTTTCACTAGTGAAATCTCACCATAGGCTGCCATTCAAATTCAATTGTTGATATCAAGAATTCATTTCTTACTAGTTGAAATTCCAGTTTCACATATCAGGAATACAATTCTTACTAGTAAAAATGTAAATTTCTGATATCAACAATTACATTGTTACTAGGGCAAATGTCTATTCTTGATATCAACAATTGAATTTCTACTAGTAAAATGTTATTTTCTGATATCATGAATGTGATTGTTACTAGAAAGAAAGCCGTTTTAGATATCAGAAATTATATTGATATCAGGAATTCATTTCAGATATCAGAAATGAACATTTTTACTAGTAGAAATTCAATTGTTGATATCAAGAATAGACATTTGCCCTAGTAACAATGTAATTGTTGATATCAGAAATTTGCATTTTTACTAGTAAGAATTGTATTCCTGATATGTGAAACTGGAATTTTAACTAGTAAGAAATGAATTCTTGATTTCAACAACTGAATTTGAATGGCAGCCTATGGTGAGATTTCACTAGTAAAAATACAATTACAGATATCAACAATTATAGTTTATACTACTGGAAATTGAATTGTTGATATCAAGAATGAACATTGTTACTAGTAGAAATGTAATTCTTGATATTAAAAATTGCCATTGTTACTAGTGGAAATGTAATTCCTGATATCAAGAATTAACATTTTAACTAGTGAAAATGTAATTGTTGATATCCCAAGTTCATATCCTGAGAATGAATAAAAAAAGTCAAAACGGCTTGCCATAAGAGACTGGTCTTGTTTTTTAAGTTTCATTACAAGCGGGTCACGCATTGTTATTAAAAAAAGCAATTAATGCATGAAAATGTGTACATATAGCCCCTTTAACATGTTATATTGCACTTTCAGGGTATAAAATGGGATACAAAAATACTTTTTCAACAAATAGTCAGTGAAAGGTGCTGAACCTTCAGAATGTGCAGATCATAACCTCAGGATGTCAAACTAAATATTATTTGAGCTCTTCTGTTTTCATTTTGTGTGGGATTTGTAACGTCATAACCTCCTTTTTGTCATTTTCAAAAAAACATTTTAAAACAGAAATAAAATATCAAGAAAGAAAAAAACGGTTGGCAGGGGAAACAAAGACACACACAGAAAGTATGTGGATTGCACACAAAATGTGGAACTTGGATATTATGTTTTTGATAATTAAACCGAATAATTAAAAATATTTTCAAATATCAGTTCAACAGATTGTCACAATGATTTTAATTGTTAGATGCAGTTGAGTCATCTGAACTTGGACAGGCCACCAAAGTAAGGGAGGGATACAGACATTTTGTGAGTTAACAATCATTTTATTAAATCTTTTTAATTTAATAATCTTTTCAACTATACAATAAAATTTTGATGTCTTGAAGCATGAAAGACTCTAGATTGTAACTTCCTTTGTTTTTGAAAGAATATAGGTTAATAATATCGCCCATCATATCGACAATTTGTAATTATAAAAATAATCATCCATTTTCATGATATTCTGATGAATCCCTGCATCTATAAAACATCTTGAGGACAGACTCTACAGGCAAAACCATTGGGTTTTTTTTCTCATGCATTGGACAGTTTTGAGATTTTTGCTTCCATAGTAGAAAAAAACATTAAATATGTATTTTGGATTTTATTTTATTGCACTTTATCCATTTGCTTCTGTCGATTACAATGCATATTTATAAAGGGTGTTTTCAGGAAATTAGTTTTTTCTCCACTTCACTAAAACCTACATACACCAAAACTTACAGTTTTATTCCTATCTATATTCTGAAGGTTTTTACCGTGGGGTTTGTTCATATATCACTCGCCTGATTTTATATGACATTTTATATTCCTCTTTTTGTCTGTTGACAGTATATTCTGATTTATGGAGTGATAAAAAAAGAAATCCCAAATCCTTTCTGTAAAAACCTTTCATTTTAAGAATTTATTATCCAGTGTTCATATTTCAGTTCTGTAAATTTATGCAAACGTGTGCATATTTAATTAGAGGTCTCATTTGCATACAACATTTCAGAAAACCTGTAATTAAAAACAATTATCTTAATGTACAGTAACGAATCAATCAGGTTGCATTTCTTCCCCTTTTCACCTGTAGTGTCTTGCCTTAAAATCGACTCATGATTCATCTGTTTTCATTCTGCCATGAAGGTCAGGGTGTAAACGGACACAAGTGGCTGCAGCGTCTATTTATCATCATTATCTGCCATCTGTTGTTCTGGCTACAGACGTCAGAGGCAAAGAAGCAACTTCCTCCAGACCGTACGAGGACAGCAGGTCTGAGAGTTGATGCTGGCGGCACAATAAAACTCACGCTTTTTTTCTGGCATTGCATGTTCTCCGTTTGTCAAGAGGCACCTAACAGAATTATTTTGCATATTAAAAGCGAAAGTTAGAGCTAGGGATATGCACTATTTTATGAGGTGGCGATTTTGTATGAAATGGCATGATGTGAATCAAACTTTTAGAGCGTTTAAGTCAGTAGGTAGGGATTCGAGGAAATGTCCTCAAATGGTTTTCTTCTTATTTATAGGACAGAAGTTCTATAGAACAATTGGGAAATTATTTTTCTGATTCTGCAGTCTGTGTTCCTCAAGGATCAATTCTGGGACCCATGTTGATTTCTTTGTACATGCAACCACTTTTACTTTTACAAAATGCAGCAACTAGGCTTTTGACAGGACAGGAAGCAGGTCAGAGTTTCTCCAGTGCTAGCCTCATTGCAATGGTTCCTAGTTTTAATGTATTTTTGGTTTGGTGTTTTATTTTGTTATTTATGATGTAGTTTTGAAGGAACTCACTTTGGCCAACTTGAATTGTTTTTAACCCCTTTAACTTTTTGAGCATTGATGTGAAAATGCACTATCCAAACATGGTTGTAATTCATGAATGCTTTGGAAGCACTTCAAAAACAGAAAGTGTAAAGAATTTATCGAAGTTTACTGTAAAACAAATGTACTGTACAAAACATTTTGGTAACACTATTTTACAGTGTCATTGTTACATATGTTTCATGTATTTAACCCTAAACCAAACCCGGTAACACTTTATTTTACAGTGTCATTGTTTCATATGTTACATGTATTTACTATAGTAATACCTAGAAATGATGCTTAATTACATGCAATTAACCCTAAACCAAACCCTCATCCTAACCCTAACCCTACAGTAAGTACATGTAGTTAATCGTCATTACTCAGTACTTAAACTATAATTACACTGAAATACTGACACCTTAAAATAAAGTGTGACCGCAAACCCTCATCCTAGTAATGCACTCACTTCTAAAACACCAGAGACTCGGGTTCAATCCCCACCAAGGGCAACTTCTCACTTATAAGTTGTTTTGGATAAAAGCTAACTTAAATGTATAATTACACTGTAATGTTGACACCTTAAAATAAAGTCTAACCAACATTTTTATTTTATTCAAAATATATATTTTACAAAATAATTTTTCTTTAAAATTGTTATAAAGTCAAGGACATATGTCTAACCAAGTTTGTTCCAAATGTGACGTTCCTATGAGATTGTGTTTAGGCGTAGTACCAAAATTATCCACCGCGTGACACCCATATTCTATTGAATTTATGTGTTCTCCTGTAACAAATAAATACATTTCTGTCACAATATCACTTCTGTTGCCAAATATGGAACCGTGAGTCTCAGACCTTTCAGATGATTTGTGCTTTGTCCAGATTATTTTTATTATAAAATATTTAAAATAAATTTTGTAATTTGAAACATGACACCACCCACTAGGGGGAGGTGTTCACTAAAAGGTTTTGAAGAACTGCTGGTACTTGTCCATAATCGATTTCAAAACTGATTTCGCAGGATGAATTTTGAGTTTTAAGAAAAGTAAGCTTTCAAACGATACCTAATTTATGATGATTACTAAAATATTTTGATAGGCAATAAAAAGCGTCCTGAAAATAGAATGGTGACAGTTGCTATACAAATAACTAAATACATATATATATATATATATATATATATATATATATATATATATATATATATATGAAAATGAAAGATTTTTAGGAGAAAAAAACAAAATCACGTCATTCCAATTTGAACCTTGCATGGAAAATTACGTTGAAATGGCTTTAGTTGCCAACTTGTTGAAATGAAGTTACGAATTGCAACAAACACATTTTTTAATAAGTTGGTTGGTTGTTTCAGTGCAATCAGAATCACCTTTGCTTGACGAAATCCAGTCATTCCAGTAGGAAACTGCGCAATCTCGAAGTTTGCTCATATTTAAATTCGCGGTTTTATTCTGATTTCTAACGACTGGGCTTTATTTTTGGCTATTATATTGTGTTTCTCTTCAGGTTTATATATCTATAGTGGGCAAAAAAAGGCTATAAAGTATTTTCCAGTCAATATTGTACATGTATTGAATATGTCTTGTGTAAATGCGGTTGAAGACTTGACATTGGTTTTCAAGGGGACTACCGTAGGTTTCTATTATTACCGCAGCCACCCACCCGTTCCACGGCATTTTGTCCAGAACACCAGGAGAGATGCGGCGCCGTGCTGATGATACGGCTCAGATTCCGGAGAGACAGATGGAAGATGGGATTGGGAAGGTTATGATGCCAGGAGCCTGCTGACTAAAGCACACGCACCGTCACTCCTGATCAGAGCCACGGATCGTCCTCGTCACGTGACGGCACGCGCTTCATCTGATCATAAAGAGCTACACACGGAGTCACGGCATGGAAAAAAATATAAAAATTTAATGAAAGGTAAGAAAAGTACTTCGATATTGTAGATACAATATAGTTACAGCAGTTGATTGTTAAAACAGTCACATGTCCCAAAGTCTTCAGCTAAAGCAGTTCTGATCCGAATCTCATATATTCACCCATTCATATTTCTATAAAAACCCATTTCTGCCAGAAATCCTAAGATTTGAAGAAATCCTGCTTTGATAATTCTTAATTATGACATAAAAAGTTGAAATTATGACACATTAAGTGATAATTATGACAAACTAAGTAATGATGAGATATTAATATTATTATTATTATTAATAATAATATTAATTAGATAAACTAAATTGAGTCATACATATGAGTAAATCATAGTTATAAGATTAAAAAGTCAATATTCCGTCAAATTAATGACTTTTGACTGTCAATTTCGTTTTGTTTTTGCCACAATTTTGACCTTTCACCTCATAATTATGACTTAATATGTCATAATTTTGGCATTTTTGTCATAATACATAATACGTGTCTTACGTATATTTCACTTCAAAATCAAAAGAAAGATTAAAATAACATATATATATATATTGAATAAAGAAAATTAAACTTCTTTTAGGAGCATGATTTTTTTTGATAAATATTAGATTTTTTTGCAGTTTAACATCTTCACAATTTACTCTCATTAATGTACAGCAAAAAAATCTAATATTTATGACTGAATTAATATTTATCATTTATCACTGTTTTCAGTCATGATAACCAGCATAAATAAAATCCAGTACAATAAACATTAACTTACAGTAATACTTAAAAATGCAAATATATTTTTTATATTATATTTTTTCAACATTACAGTAATGAAACCTTACTATGTCTATAATTGTTTTCTCCATCGCAGAGATTTATGCAAAAGAAAAAGATTCTCTGCATGCAAAATATGCATCTTTCTTTTGATTTTGAAGTGAAGTTTGTTTGTTTCACCTCCGTTCAGCCAGACTGAATCCTTCGTCTCTGTTATCGTTTGGCGTCTGAAACAAACTCCTCCAGCTCCAGCTGATGAAGAGTACAGAGTCAAAATGGCTTTTTCTGAGCGCTCTCGGACATGTTGACTCTAGAGGGCGCCGTCTGGTGCCTTTGCCGGGCTTTCTGAACTATGTTCATGCTGTTGTAGTTGCCGAACTGAAGTCCAGAGACGTTGGACATGTGGATGTGGATGCCGCCTGAGAGAGAAGCAGGAAACAGACGAGTGAGTCAATGTCACTGCTGAGGATCAGACAGTTTCACTGCAGGTGTACGATCATCAACACAGAGCGTTATTTATTGTGTTTTGTTAACATGCAATGTGCATCATTTATGCATTTTATGGCCTAAAAATTAAAGTTGGCAATCAATTTCCCTACTTAAAAGTGAACGTTAATCATTAAAACGTGTAAAGTGTAAAAAGGAATTGTTGAGAGAATGTAGAAATTCAACTCATTTAGATTTTTAAGTTCTCTCGACTTGAAAACTCAAATTAACGCCTCATTTCTGTTTCGGCAAATTTTTGATTAGTACCACAATAATTTGATCTACAATTTTAGTAGCATTTTGGTATTTGTCTATATAAACTTATATTGTATATTTTATATTTTTATAAAGGACATTTAATATGTGAAGCTGTATAAACACAATATATATTTTATGTTTTATAGGACACTTAAAGTTTAGTATTAAATATAATAATATATTTTAATAACATCTTAACAGCTTTTGAATAATAAAATTTAATAAAATTAATATTTAATAATAAAATAATAATAGATTTCAATAACATCTTATCAGCAATTGAATAATAAAATTTAATAAAATTAATATTTAATAATAAAATAATAATAGATTTTAATAACATAACAGCATTTGAATAATAAAATTTAATAAAATTAATAATACATTTAATAATAAAGTATAATAATATATTTTAATAACATCTTAACAGCATTTGAATAATAAAATTTAATAAAATTAATAATAAATTTACTAATAAAATATAATAATAGATTTTAATAACATCTTAACAGCATTTGAATAATAACATTTAATAAAATTAATAATACATTCAATAATAAAATATAATAATAGATTTTAATACCATCTTAACAGCATTTGAATAATAATAATTTAATCAAATAGATTAATAGATTGTAATAAAATATTAATAACATTTTGAAAATAAAATTAAATATAAATGTTATAATAAAATGTTATTAAAAATTTTAATTGAGCTAAGTACAATTACTTAGAAATGAAAGAAATTTAATACATAATTTAAAAAATAATTTGATCTAATATGATCTAATATTATATTTATATTTCTTATCCAAGTCACATTTTTAGAAATGATTAAAAATGCTTTTAATTTATTAAAATGGTTACAATCTAAATTTTAATTAAATGATTTTAAATAATATAAAGTGATAATATAATATAATATAATTTTTTGACCATCATTTTGGTATTTAGTACTTCATATATATTTTATATTTTATAGAACATTTAATATGTGAAGCTGTATGAATTGAATACACTGTATATTTTATGTTTTATAGCACACTTAATCTGTGAAGTCAGCAAAACGATATTCCTGGAACAACATTCACTCAAGCTGCAATGCATGCTGGGAACTCACAAGCCCTAAAGATTTCAACAGTATTGTTCAATGTGTGATTGTTAGTTCAGACTTCAGTGTCAGGAGACGTCCAGGAGTCAAAGTGAAACACAGGAGGATTAGCATGACACAGAAAACATGAGCTTAAACACACAGAGAAACACCTGAGTGACCATCAATGACCACAGGAAACAGGAAATGAGAAACTGACGTTCACACTGACCTGGTGTCGACGTCTGACGCTGCAGGAACAACAAATGCAAAACAGGTGAGAGTCAGTCATGTGTTCAATGGAAATGTTTGTTTGTTTGTTTGTTTGTTTCAGACCTGTGTTGTTCTGGGAGGAGTCACGCGTGCGGCGGGACGAGGAACCGCTTCTGCAGAAACAACAGTGTGTTCAGCAGCCAGTCATCACAGTCATCAACACACCTGTGCCGCTCCGCTTACCTTTCCTCACGCTGGTCACGTGACCGGCTGCTTCCTGAGGACAAACAACAACCGCTGTTCATTCATTCGACTTCCTCCTCGATTTTTAATATGTAATATTATAAGTAATCAATACGTGCTCTGATGTACTCGAGGTCTGTCATAACTTCACACTAGACTGCATTTATAATCACATTTTGATAATACAATTTAATGAAAAAAATAACATTTCATTAAATTTAATAATAAATTATAATAACATATTAACGTTTTACTAATAAAAAACTTTTTTAAAATTTTAATCAATTATTATCACTTAGCAGAACAAGAATGGCAGTGTCGATAGAAATTTTAATAATAAAATTTAATCACAATTTGATAATAATATTAAATAAAAATAATCAAATGTAATAATAAATTGTAATAAAATATTACAAATAAAAAATAAAATTTTAATCAATTATCATCACTTATCAGCAGAACAAGAATGGCAGCGTCGACAGAAATTTTAATAATAAAATTTAATAATAAATTAATAACATCGAAATAGCATTATATATAAATAACATTTAATAAAACAATAACATCTAATAAAATGTAATAATAAATTGTTATCAAATATTACGATTTTGATAATAAAATCTAATAAAATTAAATAAATAAATATATTTTTATTTTTTATAAAAAAATTTTTTTTTTTTTTTAAATAAAATTTTAATCATACAATTTTATTTTAAAAAATTCAATTATCATCACTTAGCAGTTCAAGAATGGCAGTGTCGACAGAAATTAATACATTTTAATAACAACTTAATAGCAATTTAATAATAACATTTAAGAAAACAATAACATCTAATAAAATGTAATAATAAATTGTTATTAAATATTATGATTTTGATAATAAAATTTAATAAAACTAATAATAAAATTTTAATCATACAATTTTATTTTAAAAAATTCAATTATCATCACTTAGCAGAACAAGAATGGCAGTGTCGACAGAAATTAATACATTTTAATAACAACTTAATAGCAATTTAATAATAACATTTAATAATAAATTGTAATAAAATATTAATATTTTGCTAATAAAATTTAATCAAATAAATAATAAACAAAACCACTAGGAGAAATACATTTTTTAACAAATGATTTAAAATATAATTAAAGTAATAAATAATTAAATATTTTTGTATTATTAGTAATATTAGATCAGAAATATAATAAATATATTAGATCAGTCAAGTTATATAAAATTATTATTAAAATGCTTTTAATTTGTTCAAATTTTAAAAATATAAATGTAATATAATATAATATAATGTAATATAATATAATATAATATAATATAATATAATATAATATAATATAATATAACATACCTGTTTAGGAAGTGATCCAGTGACGCAGGACGAAATCTGAGGACGTACTTCTACAAGACACAAAGATGAAGAAGAAGTCGAATATCATGACAAACTTTGCTTCAAGACAAGACAGTTTAATTTCATGAAGTGACACTTCCAGGGAAGATCAGGACTGGATCTGCTCATCGTGTTCCTCTTTTGTGAGTCAATTTGGATAAAAGCATGAGAATGAAACGAACCGTTCTGTGGTTTACGGGAGATCTGGACTGAGCTCAGACTGGAGCAGAGGTCATCTTCCTGATCAAGAGGAAACAACAAGTTCTGCTCAACACCAGCAAAGACTTAAAACACTAATACAGTTATTACCATACGGGTGTGATGATGACTGAAAAACAACATTACAGCTCAAATTATTATATATATATATATAAATATAAATCCCTTTTGAGGCCTTAAATAATTATGAATTTAAGACTTTTTAAGGAGCCCTTGGAAAAACCATCTGCAGCCAATTCTTCTGAATCGGTGAAGGACACTGGTGACTTCTGGTAAAAGTTTGTACCAGCTGCTTGAGCACGTCACAGACGGCGTCACGGAGTCCTCGCTGGTGCAGCGCCCGGACGCTCTCGGTCACATTAACACAATCTGAAAACAGACGACAAGACCATGAGCGGAGCACACACACACCCACAACCCCACGCTGGTCGTCACATGATGCGCTCGAGGGTCAGAGAGAAAATAAATATAAGATTAAATCAGCTGAATAAACTATTTGGTTAAAATTAACATTAAAATAAATTTATTTAACTTAATATATAATAATAAATATTAGATTAAAATTAATTGAATAAAAATACTACTATATTTAAATAAAAATTATAACAAATACAACATATGATTTAAATAACTTAAAAATTAATACATTTGATTAAAATAAGTTAAAAAATTATTAAATAAATGAAATTTGAAACCTATAAATCAATAAAACTTGATTTAAATAAAAAACTAAAACCAGTGTAAAAATGTAAAAAATAAATAGAAAATGAAATTAAAATAAAAAATTACAATTTTATTTAAATAAATAAATAATATATTTGGATTTGATAAATAAAAATAAGAAAAGCAGTGTAAAAATGTAAAAAACAACTAATTTAAAAAAAAAAAATAATTTAAAATAAATAAATATATATATTTAAATAAATTAACTTTTATTGAAATAAATAAAATAACTTGATACAAGTAAATAAATCATAAAAACTTGATTGAAATAAAAATAATAAAATCAGTGTAAAAAAAATAAATAACTAAATTAACTAAATGAACAAATACATTTAATTAAAATAACAAAAACAATTTAAATAAATAAATAATATATTAGGCTTTGATTAATAAAAATAAAAGGGGTGTAACAAAACATACTACTAAATTTTAAAAAAAACTGAATAAATTATTCAAATAAATATTTTTAAATAAATCAAATTTAATTTATATAAATAATAAATTAATACAAGAATCTAAAGGATTGAAAACATTTGATTAAAGTAAATAAATAAATAAAATTATTTAAATAAACAATAAATTAATGCATGTGATCAAAATAAATAAAACTAATTAGATAAATGAAGTTTCATTTAAATAAACAAATCAATAAAACTTTATTTAAATGAAGAAAAGCAGTTAAAAAAAATGTAAAAATAAAAAGCACTATTAAACTAAATAAGCAAATGAATGAAATCTGACTCAAAATAAAGAATAAATGATGTTTTTGAAAAGGCCTGACCGAGGAAAGTTGGTCTTCTGTTGGCGTCCTGATCCCAGCAGCGCTTCATGAGCTTCATCAGATCGTCCAGACCGTCGGTCCGACCGCAGTCTATCAGCGTCAGGTCCGGTCTGTCACCCAGAGGGATACGGAACCGCACCAGACTGGACAACACTCCTGGAAGACACACGAGACTGAGAACCCCGGAGCAGACGGGAATGAAGGAGCGGCTCACGGATGCTTACCGTCGTACGGCTCCTTTCCAGTGACGATGGACCACAGCAGGACACCGTAGCTGCGGATCAAATCAGAAAACACCGATTATCACATTCACTGAGGATTGACTGAATCCTAACAGTTACTAAAATACATCCGGCACTAGAAGAGCCCTTCTTTTTCAGCCAATCAGAAACACTCTCTCTGCCTGTCAATCATTTTATCTGACTTTTGATTGGCTGCCGTGTCTTTGGTGGGCGGGCTTTCGAAGCTTTAATCTTGACAGTCTGAAGCTGCAGTAGAGTAAGAAGAAAGTGCAAAGTAATAATAAATTGAGCAAAAGTGACAGTAAAGACATTTAAAATTTCTATTTCAAATAAATGCTGTTCTTTTGAACTTTCTATTCATCAAAGAAACTGAAAAATAAAATATTACTATATTTTCACATAGAAAAACAGATGATTTACACTGGAATAAAATTTCACTGATTTTAGAAAAGCAGTGTAAAAATAAATGAATAAATAAATAAAAATAAGATTAAACTAACTAAATAAACAATTTGGTTAAAATAAGTTTAATTTAATAAATTATAATAAATATTTGATTAAACATAATTTGATTAAAAACACTATTTTATTTAAATAAAATTAAATTTGATTATCGTTTGATTAAAATAAGTAATTAAAAGTAATATAACAAATAAAACATTTGATGTAAATAATTAAATATTAAATTAGTACATTTCATTAAAATAAATAAAAAACGGATAAAATAAATGAAATTTGATTTAAATAAAATAACATTTAATACAACTAAATAAATGACTAAAAATGTATTTAAATAAAAATATATATATAATAATATATATATATATATATATATATAAAGATTTTGATTAAAATAATAATTTAAAAAAATTATTTTATTTTAAGAAAGAAATAATATTAGATAATTAAAATAAAGAATTTGATAAACAGAAATAAGAAAAGCAGTGTAAAAATGTGAAAAAAACTATTACACTACTAAATAAATAAATAAAAATGATTATAACAACATATTTACATAATGCATTAAAATAACTAAAAACTGATTAGAAGTTTGATTTAAATAAATAAATCAACAAACTTGATTCAAATAAAAAAAGAAAAGCAATTTAAAAATGTAAAAATAAAAAACTAAGTAAATAAACTGACTAAAAGAAATGAAATTTATTTCACTGTTTTTACTGTGTTTTTGATCAAATAAATGCAGTTTTGGCAGTATTTGTGTGGTACCTGTACACATCCGAGGCTCTGCTGGCTTTGTAATTGACGTCCTGCAGCGCTTCCGGCGGCATGTAGCTCAGCGTCCCTCCCTCGTCCTCGTCTAGCCCCCTCGCACATTTAGAGACGCTGCGAGACACTCGGGACAAGCCGAAATCTGTGATCTGCAGGACGAGACAGAGAAACACAGGGTTAAACAGAGCCAGTGCGGAAAAGCTGTGAGGAAAGGTCAAGAGGTCACATTCCTTTAGGAGTCTCCTTGAGGAGGATCCCTGTTTCCTGCTGAGAGCGCGGACCGTTATAATCAGAGTCCGATCGTTCCCACAATTCATTACAAACATCTGACTTAAAATCACTCAGTCGCTTTCAAGTCACCATGAAACGTATTAATAATTAACAAGTTATTTGAATTAAGCTAAGAATTATTGCATAAAAGTAAATTCAGCACTATATCATAATTTTGACACTGCCATCACTTTCATTTTGTCAATTTTGACTTTATTTCATAATTATTACATAACTTAAAAATATAACAATGCCATAATTTTAACTTTTTATGTTATAATTATTATATAAAAGTCAAAATTGTTAAGTTTTAACTCATAATTCTGACTTTTTAACTCATAATTATGACTTAATATGTCATAATGTATTTCATAATATCAACTTTTTATATCATCATTTCAAAATTATTAAAATTATGACAGCATTAACATAATTTTAAGTTTTAACTCATAATTTCAACCTTTTAGCTCATAATTATGACTTAATATTTCATAATTTTCTGTATTTAATCATTTCAATTTTTTGTCAATTATTGATATTTGTCAGAATGTCAACCTTTATGTCATAATTTCAACTTTGTATGTCATAATTATTACATAAAAGTAAAAATTAGCAACTAAACCATCATTTTGACATATTTTGTCAATTTATGACTTAATTATAATTATGACTTAATGTCAAATATTTATTCATTTTAACTTTTTATGTCATAATGTCAATTTTATAAGTAAAAATTATGATGGCATATTCAGGTTTTAACTCATAATTCTGACTTTTTAACTCATAATTATGACTTAACGTCATAATTTTCTTTATGTCATAATTTCAAGTGTAGGAATTGAGGACGAACCAGACAAAAGATTCATTCAAACATAATTCCATATAAACTCATCACAGGACTAAGATCAGGGAACGTATCCGTGGCTCCGGTCCGTCTGAAACCCCTCCAGATAAGCACTTTATATCCAGCTGAGGTGTGACAAACTAAGCAATTTGGGAAAAACCAAATGTTTAAAAGACAATACCACCAGAAGATAACACCAGAGTGTTTGATCCTCAAAGACAGAGAGATAAAACAGGCCGTTCTCCTGCGTGATCCTGAGAGACACAGAGTCAAAACCCACAGGAAACCCCACAGAGACTCCTTTACATATGAACTGCATTAAATCAGTCCCTCCAGAAAAACGCAATTCAGACAATTGCATAATCAGACAAAGTCTGCGTATTTATGCGGGGGTCACAGTTTTTCAAATACGCCGCACTTCTGCTGCATAAACTGCAGATTTCAACAAGCAGAATATGCGGGGCTAGCATGATTTCATAATCCCTGTATTTTTGTTGCAAAAAGTCACATATATCTTCACACAATCTCCGTTATTTCCCCCCTGTTGCCATGGGAACCTCATGAAGTGACGTAATGACGCGACGTGAACATCGTCTGCAAACCCCGCGGTGAAACCGTGATGAAGACGCAGATCATTCTCATTCGCCAACAAAAATAAGCGTGAAGCAGTTTCCCGCTGTGTCACATGACAGTGGGGTGAATTATTCTGCACTCGTGCCGGACCGCAGACGCCGCCGTATATCAGTAGAGTGTGAAATAATTCACACTGCAGTCAGAGATCGGAAGCACTTGATTTAACAGAAGATGTGTGTTTTGTATCGCTACCTCTGTCATACATTTGATTTGTTTATATTTTATTTATTCATTTTTACAGAAGTTGTTGAATATTCCTGTTGTGAAGCGACAGAACTTGTGTGACTCAATGTTGTGTGAGTTTGATTCATGTGTTCATGAAGGTCTGAAATAAATCAGAACGAGAACTTCAATATTCAGTGATTTAGTATCTTGAAGTGTCAGAAGTGACTCTTGACATGAAGGCAGAGTCTGGAGAGAACAGGGTGTTGGGAATCAGCTTCTTTCCTCTTTAGCATCAAACCGCAGTTTTTGCAAGTTCCTGCAATTTCATCGCATAAAATTGCAAAAATATCGCATTTTTTTAAAAAACGTGCCGCAAAATCAAGGATTTTTGCCCACAACAATCACAAAAAAATCCGTGTTTTTCTGGAGGGACTGATAAACGGCTCCAAAACCATTCTAAACAGTGTTTGACTGCATAATTCATGTCATGCACACTGAAAGATCATGTGACTTTATCATCTTTAGTTGGACGCGTTTTCACTGTGACAATCAACAGTCTGAGTCTGTGAATCTGTGAACCAAACGGCCTACAGCAACTGAATAACAAAGAAACAGTTCGCTCAGAGTAGATCAGTTTTCTATTGTTTGCAGCCCTTTTGTCTTCATGTATAAAGTTCTGTCTCTCAGGGTTCAGTTATCGCAGCTGAAGATCTGTGCTGCAAGGTGGCCGGGAAGTGCAAAAACAACATTACAAAGTGTGAAACACTTTTACGAAGTTTACATTTTACCTCTCATAAAACACAATTACATGGGAAAAACACTTTTAACAAGGACGAAACAAATTTGCATTTTAGTAAACAAATTAACAAGACGCAGAACACTTTTACCGGTCCCCAAACAAATTTACAATGACAGATTCTTCACGGAAAGGAAGTTGTTGTTGGTGAGCGCGGTAAATTCGTGTTGTAGTTGTGGAGTAAATGGCGTAAATAAAGTTTATGGTGACCGAACATGGACTGCGGCCGAAGGACGTTTTGCCCGTTTTGTGGCAAACAAAAAAAGCGGTTTTGCTTTACGTGTGGTCAGTATTTGGTGTTTCTAAAGGACGCAGACGGAAACTAGGGATGGCTGACGCGAAACTAAAGTTTCGACACAGAGTCGAGATCCCGAAGCGTAGATGTTTCGAATCACTGCTGATTCAAAACACCGTGTCACGTGACTATGGCTAAACGAAGCTTCTGCGCGTTTCGACAGGAGGCGAGTTCGTCTGCGTTTGATTGACAGGGGCTGGAACCAATCACACGATCGCACGTCTGTCTCAACTCCCACAAAGTTTAAAAGAGGAGTTAACGCACCTTCACCTCGAGGGTTTTTGTGAGAGGAGAAAGCAATTAAAATTTTTGAATAAAAATCTGTAAAAAAACTAAACAAAAATGAGACCATTGTGGATTGATTTGTTTTATTAATTTCCATTTTTCATGACCAAAATAACCTAGTTATTATTATTATGTATTATAGTTGTATAGTGAGGATGTTAAAAACGCACCGCATTAACAAAAACACAACATTTTTATTTTTTTAAATGTTTTGTTGTCAAAGTCGTTTCAGATAACATGTGCAATTGACCACTAGGTGTCACCGTGGAGACGGTGTCGGTATAGTTTCGAAGCCTCGACACAATTTGCTTCAACTGTTTCAGTGTTTCATGAAGCCTCGTTATAAAATTGTTATAACTTTTCAACAGTTGATGGAAAGTGTGTGTTGTTTGGTATGAATCTGAATCTCTACTCATAACTCAAAACATGGCTCGAATGAAATCTGTGTAAAATGTATCGTACTCTTTTTAGAGTAATCTAGACTAAATGCTTAAATGCTCAGTACACTAGTTCTTCTTTTTAATATAGTTTCTTTATATAAGTTCTTTTTATTTTTACAGCTAAGCAGAAGTTGTCTCATAGAATAAGATCAGAATGGATTAGTTTAAGTCGAGACAAAAACCAACAGCCACGCAGTTTCATTCAAGCCATCCGACTGACTCTCGTCTCACTCGCTTTCCTTTCTTTTACTTTAATTTTCTTTCTGTCCGTCGAGAGTCTCGTGTTCTAAATGAAGTTTTGTCGCAAAGTTAAACGACTCTACAGTCTTTGCCACCTCAACTTCAGACTTCAACCTTCATTCATCTGCCATCACACCAGAACGTGATTCTTCCTACTGCATCAATCCGGACGAAAAGACCTTCAGTGAATCCACGAACCTGGGAATCCCTTTCTCCAAGAAAACTCATTCTTAGTTGGATATTCATATCCGCTGCAGAGCTTATAGTTACGGCCCGTGCAAACGAACGCTGGACGATTCAGTTGCAAAATAAGTGACTCATTTAGAATTTCTTATAAATAAATTAATTAATAATTTCATTTGAGCTTAATTCGCTTAATTCATAACTTAATTTCAGTTTTTAACTCATAATTACAACATTTAAACTCATAATTTCAGTTTTTAACTCATAATTTCGACATTTAAGATCATAATTTCAAGTTTTAACTCATAATTTCGACATTTAAGGTCATAATTTCAGTTTTTAACTCATAATTTCGACATTTAAGATCATAATTTCAAGTTTTAACTCATAATTTCGACATTTAAGGTCATAATTTCAGTTTTTAACTCATAATTACAACATTTAAGCTCATAATTTCAAGTTTTAACTCATAATTTTTACATTTTTAACTCATAATTTTGACTTTTTAAACTCATAATTATGACTTAATATGTCATAATTTTGCATTAATTTCTTAACTTTTTATGCGAATTATTATATCAGTAAAAATTTCAACCTTTTGTGTCATAATTTCAACTGTGTATGTCATAATAAAATTTTCACAGTATATCATAATTATTACACTGCCATATTTTGCCAATTATGACTTTATTTCATAATTATTAAAGGCATGACTTAGGGTATCATAATTTCAAGTCAAAATTATCATGACTTTTTCCTCATAATTATATCTTTTTTCTGTCTATTTTCAACTCTTAGAATATTATAATTTTGATTTTTTTTGTCATAATTGACTTTGTAAGCTAAAAAAAAAACATCAATGCCGATATATTATTACATATTTTTCAAAGATCGTGTGGCTCGGTAGGTTTAAAGTGCATTTTCATAAACGTGATGAAATTTGTTCAGTCAAAAGCTCGACTTCTTATCTCTTTTTAACTTAGTATGTCATCATTTTGTCTTTAGTTCAGGTCTTGTTTTCTCATAATTTTGACTTTTTAATGTCATAAAATCAACTTTTTATGTCAACATTGACTTTTTTAAGCCAAATATGTTCAGCATCAATGCAAATATATGATATATTATTCAAAGACTGTGTGGCTGAACAGGTTTGTAGTATCAGTAGTATCATGGGACTCGCCTTGGCGTCGAGGCTGTCGTTCAGCAGCACGTTGCTGGGCTTCAGGTCCAGGTGCAGCAGCGGAGGAGACAGCTGATGAAGGAAGTTCATTCCCAGGCCGATCTGATGAGCCATGCGGAAGGCGAGCGGCCACGGCGGAGGAGCGGCCAGCGTCTGCAGCAGCCCGGCCACCGAACCCTTCGGCATGAACTCCATCACCAGCCCGGACTGAGTCGGCAGCAGCGGCTCGCCCAGACGGCCCTCGTACAGGCCAAAAATCCGGATGACGTTGGGATTCCCACCCTGGAACATCAGATTTGCCTCTCTCTGAATAGAGGACGTAGGCCTGCTCAACGCAAGAGACATGAATAACACGATTCATCTTTACATCAACATCACTGGACTCAGTGTACATGTAAATATATAGAGTAAGACTTTACAGTAAGGTTCATAAGTTAATGAACTTCACTTATACCGCATCTTTATTAATGTTAATTTCAACGTTTACTAATACATTATTAAAATAATTATTAAATACAGTAACATATGTATTGATCATGTTAGTTAATACATTAACTAATGAGTTATGCAAATACACCACGCTAAAGTTTCTAAATCTGTGGTATATTGACCAATAGTGGATGTTGCACCATATGGGGCAAGTTGTCACAGTGGAAACCTGCTGTAAATTAACTTGTACTGTGAAAAAAGGATGTAGGACCTATTTTTACCCGTCTTTACAGAGCAGCAACTTTATGGCCACGTCCATGCCCCATTTCGTGTGCTTCACCCGGTAGATCTGGCCGAAGCCGCCGGCTCCGATCTTCTCGAAACTGTCCAGACTGTCATCGCGGATCACATCCGGCGGAAAGCAGTAGTAGCCACCGTCCATCTCACGAGCATTTACTCAACACCGGCTTTATCGATACTGTTGAACAGTCTCGAGCTTAGACATGTCATGCCATGACTGAAACCATCGCTGTTTTCGGCGAGTTCCTCGTTAAATGGCGGCGAGAAGTTCGTTCGTTTCACTTCCCCATCAAAACAAACACGCGCGCGCTGAAGACTGACGTCACCTCACCTGCGGAGGACCAGGTCAAATCATCCTTTAAGAAAGAATTTGAACATGATATTGTCTCTTTACAATACTCTTTGAAACAAAAAGCAGCTAAAACTTTAAAAATTTGTAAACTTTTCAATGTTTTTGTTTAGACTTTGTTTAAGCCCCCCCTAGTGTACTTTTATTTGTTACATATTTGATGTTATATATTGTACTTTGTTGTCTTTGTAACATTTTTTTCTAATAAAAAAAAAAAAAAATCTTCATTCAATCATAATTATGACATAAAAAGTCCAAATTATAAGGTACTAAGTCATAGCTATGACGTAAAAAGTCACATTTGTTAGATAAAAGGTAAACAATGATGGACCCTTTTCACAGACTGTGATGACGCGTTTTGGCTTATTGTAAATCCTGCAAAGTTTTTTATAAGTTTTTTTTTTTTTAATGTATGGACAATTATAACACTATACTTAGTATTATATTACCGTTGAATCGAATTACAAAAAAAAGCGGCTGCTGCCGTTATCAATTTTTTTTTCCTCCTCGTTTTGAAAGTTATGAAAACACTATTGTGGAGTTTTTCTTTTGCTATTTGATATTATTTTGCTCTTTCCATTTACCGTTTGAATGGAAACAAAATACATATATATTTAATGATGCGTCTCATTCACCCGATAAACGTTTACCCAACTATGACAACTTCCACTTCTGAGGAAACCGGCGTCCAGCGTCTATTACGTTCATATTTATGAGATAAAACGTCGACATTATGACATACTGAGTCATAACTATTAGTTAAAGAGTCATTATGGCATACTAAGTCATAATTAAATGACATAAGTTCTTCCGACAGTCTTGGGATAAAAAATGACCGTACACCGGACGCGAGTGGTGCGCCGCGACACGGCAAAAGATAATAGAACCCATTATAATGAGTGATATTGTCGGGACGTCGACACAAATTTCCGATATTAAACAGATTTCATGTTCTATTTCTGGTGTTGTCCAAGTTGGTTTGTCGCGTTCAGCTTTTAGCTGTTGCGGCACGACACGAAAAAAGTCGCATCTGGTGTATCATAATTTCGACTTTAAAGTCTTAATTGTAACTTTTTAAGACATATTTCGACTTAGTATGACATAATTTTCACTTATGTCATATTTATGACTTTTTTGGCCTAGTAAAAATGGGTTTCCATACAGATCAATGTGAATTTCTTCATTTAATGAAGGCTAGTACATTTTTTAAATACATTTTTTAATAGGCCTACAAATTCCTACCGTTTTCACATTCACTTCTGACATCTTTATTAAATTAAAAATAAAGTTATTAAATTAAAATGATTAAAAAAATAAATTAGACTTGACCTTTGTTGGAGAAATTTATTGATCTGTTATTAATGTGTTATAAAGCATCATTGATGAGTTAATCCGTTAACAAACTGGTGTATAAACTATAAAGAGTCTTCATGAGAAGAATATGCTTGGGGATGTCTAACATTAATATATGGTTCGAAGGCATGAACGGGAAGCTCTGGGAAAAGGCCGCAGTGCTGGGAAGCTCCTGACACCACAAGCTAAAAACACCATTACTCACACTAACAAGAAAGGTGAGGGATTAGAAAAATGAATAACGACCACTACTTATGCTGAGGGATGGAGATGCTTACTGAGAAAAGATAAAGAACATGAGGAACATATTTTTTAAAAATAGAACACGTGGTGATTGGCCACCATTATATAATAAACCTGGAAGAACTGGTAAACAATAGTGGTCAGACACCAAGGAGGAGCTTAAAGAAAAAAAGATGGGTGCTAGAATCCCCATTGGACCTTTACGATAAGACAAATGTATAAAATAAGCAGACTCTGTCTAGTTAGAGGTCTTGGAGATGTTTGGCTGGATGCAAAGATATCCATTAGATATCAACAATCTTAGGGTTTATGAAATGGCAACTGATAGCCAGCTGCGTTATTCCAAACATTTAGACGCTGACGCATGGGGAATACCACATGTTCGGTGGATTTTGTCATCAGAGTTGTGTTACTGATTTAGAATTGGTGGTATTCGCACCTTGAAATTTAGCATGGATAATTAAACATAAAAATAAGGCCATATTTACAAGTCAATTAGAAGGCATAAGCAAAACACCTCAACTTTAAATTGCTGGACAAATGAGATATATAAAAGGACAAATGATTTTTACTATTTCATTTTTAGATGGTTTTGACCATTGCGCAAAGGCGGGAAGTGATTAGAAAAATAAAACCAATGTTGATGGTAGATGATGTTTGAAAGATGATTGATAGATTTTTTTTTTTACTTATTCCTCAAAATTATTAATAAAATGGATATAGAGACGTGAAAATAGAAATGTAAACAATAAAAATATTTAGCTTGCGATGATCACCGATGCTAATGGACTTTATCTCAGCCCACAGCTGATGCGTTTAAACGGATGTTGTTTTTACGTCAGTGGAAATTCCCACAAGATGCGAGCGAATTCATAATAAAGTCTGTGAGGAGATAGTTCATGCGTTTTACACCCCGTTTTCAATACATTGTGTTGTATTACGTGTTTTGACATCGTTTCAGGTCAAAAGTGGTGTGTTTTAAGCCATTAGATGTACGCGAGCAAACATTAAACGCTCTGACTGGATTCCCGCGCTCGTCCTTTACGTCAGTTACGGTAGAATCTCAACGCAAACTTTCCCCTTAGTTTCATTTTAGCAACAATCATCATGACCTGTCTTGAATGTGGACGAGCGAGTCTCCCAAAAGCTCGGGGTGATTTCTAAGACAAAACGAGCCGAGGAGGAGTAAACCTTGATCGAATCCGGAGTGTTTTGAATTGTGCTCCGAATTGATAATAATTCAGATCGCGAGCGCCTCATAAACACACGACGAACGGGCGCAGTTTAAAGTTTAAAGCGATTATGGTAAGAACGCGTGTTTACTTTCCTTCAGTCCCACATATTTTACATTTTATTATTATTATTATTTTTTTTTAGTTTGTTGAGAATTCCCCGCGAATCTACTTCTGTTTGTACTCGAACGAATCTTGTTTTCAGTCGCTTCGTTTATTATGCAATCAGATGATCTTTAATCTGACGCGATATTTAATTGCAGATTTTAAAACTAAAGTACCTTTTATGAGATTTAATGTCATTTAAGTAGCTAATTCAGTACGTTAAGCCTGTACTGTATTTGGATGGTGGTTTTACACGTTCAGAAATGGAACATGGATTACTTGTTTACTTGTTTACTTGTGACCACGGTGATAGAAATATGTCATAAAAGGTCAAAGTTACTTCAAATGTCAAATTTTCTACTATTTAATTTAGAATTTCTAGTTTTTAACGTCATAATTTTGACTTTTCATCGTATTTATGACATATATATATATATATACACGTGTGTGTGTGTATTCCTGACATTGTGGGGACCGAATGTCCCCACAACGCAAGTAAAACCAGTAAATCTTGACATTGTGGGGACATTTTGTTGGTCCCCATGAGGAAACAAGCTTATAAATCATACAGAATTATCTTTTTTGAAAATGTAAAATAGCAGAACATTTTGTGTGATGGGTAGGTTTAGGGGTAGGGGTAGTGTAGGGGGACAGAATGTACAGTTTGTACAGTATAAAAACCATTACGCCTATGGAATGACCCCATAAACCATGAAAACGTGTGTGTGTGTGTGTGTATATATATATATATATATATATATATATATATATATATATATATAAGTGTAGATTACTGTATGAGTAGTAGCCTACTTAAATAATTGGATAAATATATTCATGGCTACACTATTTTTAATATCATTCTTCTGAATATCAACATAGTCGAAAACCATTTCGAGGTTAATTGATCTAATTTTGTATCTCTGGACAACAGTGATCCATGACATTGTATTATGTTGAATGTCAGTATTTTTGTGCCGGAAACATTTGGGATTTGTGGAAACATTAATGCGTTTAGATTTGTGGGGTCAAAGTTATTGTTTTTATTTTGAGGTGAAGTTTAGTTGGATAATCAAAAAGATTAATCTGAAAGGTACATTTATTTACAGGCATATGAATGAATATTAAATTGCCCATATTTAATTGAAGGCCCAGAGTGGCATGTTATTACTAGTGCCATTATTATTTTTAATACATATTGTGAATCATGGGGTGATTATTCAATAATTACATGAATTAGATGTACATTTCAGAATCTATAGGTAAATTTAATTTCATAGTGTTGCTGTTATTACATATCTTTAATGTATGTTTACATATCTAAAATATGTGCAATTAAATATGTAAATATTCATATACCTGTAATATATAAGTCATAGAATAAATTTACCTTTGAGATTTTTTTCCCTGGAATTCTGCTAATTTTTTTTTTCTAATTTTTGAATTGTTGATTTAGTATTTTACTATATACAGTACTTTAGTGTTATTTGGGTTTAAAGTACTAAATTAGCTAGTTTGATGAC
Organism: Zacco platypus; assembly: GCA_038088235.1. Taxonomy (NCBI): domain Eukaryota; kingdom Metazoa; phylum Chordata; class Actinopteri; order Cypriniformes; family Xenocyprididae; genus Zacco; species Zacco platypus. Next base: position 45,745,469 of record CM076085.1, on the reverse strand, counting down.
ATTAAATGTTTTGAAAGGCCCTTCATATCCATAAGCAGAAGCTCATATTCTAGGTAATAGTCGAGGTCTGGTATGACTCATAATCACACTGAGGTGACTGTGTCTCTTGCAGTGAGTGTCATCATGGCTCTGTCAGGTCTCACACTGGACGGACGTGGATCCCAGCGGGTGGAGCGGGAGGTGGAGGATGAGTTCACCTGTGCAGGTGTGCTGCGGGGGGCGCTGGTGGCGCTGCAGCCCGCCGTGGAGCGAGTCTTCGGGGTGACGCTGACGATCGGAGGGGAAGAACCGCTGTCGGCGCAGGACGGACTGATCTGGCTGCAGCTGCGCGGCTCTGACAGAGATGTGGACGCAGCAAAGGTGTCTGAACACTTTCAGTTTCTCAACACCGAAACTGAAACAACATGATTACTGCGCTTTAAAGGGGTGGTTGATTCTGATTTTGTAACTTTAGTTAGTGTGTAACGTTGCTGTTTGATCATTAACATCATCTGCAAAGTTTTGACACTCAAAGTTCAATCCAAAGAGAGATATTTTCTCTGTTTAAGAACTACAACGAGCTTCTCCCCGGGTTAGTGACATCACAAACACTGAAATTTACATAAACCCCGACCCCGAGAACACTCAACAAAGGGGGCGGGGCCATGTCGTGCTGCTTTAGAGAAGAGGAAGAGTTGTTGTAGTCGAGTGTTGTTGATGTCGTCATTTTACGCCGGACCGCTTCACAAACGAGGGTCGATTCGAGGAAAAAAGATGAACGTGACGACACATGCTAGTGATGAGTTGATCAACTCCACAGCAACTACATCAATTTATCCACTAACCGTTCAGAAACTTCTTCCTGAGTCTCTCCATCAGTTTGAACACTTTCCTCATTTTGTCTGCGTGAGATTCTCCAGCTTTGTTGTTGTTGAGCTGTTAAAGCTCCGCCCTCTTCTGGAGCAGCAGCTCATTTGCATTTAAAGGGACACGCACAAAAACGGCGTGTTTTTGCTCACACCCAAATAGAGGCGAATTTGACAAGCGATAATAAATGATCTGAGCTGAAACTTCACTGGAGACACCAGAGACTGATATTACATCTTGTGAAAGGAGCGTTATGGGACTCCTTTAACTGATATCATGTTACAGTCAATCGATCTGAGGCTTCCATCTAAAAGCCCATAATTACAATATTAATGCTTCTGGTAATACTTTACAATAAGGTTTCATTTGTTAACATGACCTAATAATAAAATGTCAATAAAGCATTTAATAATAACAGTTTGTTAACTTCAACATTTAATGTTTTACTATGTAGTTACTGTAGTAATAACTATAAATTATGGATAATTACATCCAATTAACCCCAAACCAAACCCTCATCCTAACCCTTTAGTAAGTACATGTAGTTTAGTATTATTATTACTCAGAAATTAAACGTATAATTACACTGTAACACAGACACCTTAAAATAAAGTGTACCCGTGTCTGTTAATATTATTTAATGGTCCTGAACTGACCTTAACTCACTTTACAAAGATTATTTTATATTGTCACAAATGTATTGCTCACAGTCAGGTAATGAAGTATGACCATGTTTTCTATTATTGCCGCTGTGAGAATTGTTCTTATTATTTGACTTATTATTTGACTCTTAGATGTTCGTGAAAGGTGTCGTCAATCAGGAAGCTCAAAAAGAGATCCAGTTTCCTGAAATGCTTCACTGTGTGTTCTGTGGTGCCAAAGGGCTGTTCATGGACTGCCTGATTAAAAACACTTCTGCACATATAGTGGTAAGTAAAAAGAGAACATTATTTCCTCTAATGCGTTATTTTATGGAATATATGCAAAAGTCTTAGAAACTGATTTCGCAGTTTGTTTCTGAATATAAAATGTCGACACAAAGTAAAGTAGGCTCTTGTTTTAAACGATTTTGTTTCGCTGTTGTCATCCGTACGAGCGGGATTTGGCAGTTGGTCAGTGTGATATTAGTCCCGCCCCTACTCCACCGTGATTGGACAGCGTGACAGTGATGACGGCTGCGGTTTACCCAAATCTGAACATTTTGCAACTCTCGCCGTCTGGAAAAAAGTTTAGCATGAAATAGACGCTCACCAACTGAGAAAGATGCAAAAAAAATGCTTTTGTAGACACACAGCCTAAATTGTTTCTTTTCTTTGCTCAGTTCACAGCATTAAAACATTAGAGCCAAACCAGATTCTTCTCAGCAAGACAAAAAAAAGTCCAGCATGACTATGTATGAACAATTTCCAATTCCGTTCCAACCTGCGTGCATGAACGTGTTTTATTCTCCTTCCAGCAATGCCTTTTAATCATATCATTTGCATTTAACATCATCCAATCCATACATGAGATTAGCACCTTTGATCCTAGAAACTAGGAAAACAGTCCTCTGTGTCCACAACTCAAACTAAAAATCAGTATTTTGTCTTACTGTCCTGAGAAATATCTAAACATCCTTAAAACAAGATAAAGATTCCCAGAGAAACAAAATAAAACTCCATAACGTGCAAGAAACAAAATAAAAGTAGCATAACTTGATTTCAATATATGACACCATTTGAATGCACAGAATCTTTATAAAACACGAGTGTGGCGTTTTTATTTTAATTGTGCTCAAGGAAAAGCGTGATTTGGACGCTAGTAGAAGTAATTTTGTGGATATTTAAGACGAGTTTTTCTCTGTGCATGAGAAACAAATGCTCTTTTTGATGCCCATCAGCTTTTATATGCAAAGCCCCAGGAATGTGTGTTAAGCAAGACTTGATTTGATGGGGCAAATTAGCATGAGAGCGCCATTCCACAAAAGCCCCGATGGGAGTGGCGAGATTTGCACGTGATCTACTGCTGAGACGCAAATTAAAGAAGACAGACGCAGTCAAATCATTTACATAATGACCGACACAATAAACCAATTGCAAATTAGCATTGGGTCGTAAATAAGCAGAGCTGATGCAGTTCGACACAGGCACAGCTTGTAATATATGGATAACGTCTTCCTCTGGCATTCTAAAGAGTGGAAAATATTTTTTCCCTTCTACCACACGCTCTCTGTTCTCTGCGGCGTCTCGTCCTCGCAGGAACAATTGCAGCCATGTGGCAAAATGGGTTAAGACATGCTTTTTTGGGGCGTTAAATAATGGCACCAATACCAGTAAATTGACTAGCGCAAACATTAGTAAATCACGATTCATTTAAAAAAAGATTCATTCACCCAAAAATTGTGTGTCTTAAATGGAAACTCCTTCAAATGCATATGCAATAAGATCAGCTGCAAGAACAACTCAGTCCACGATTTTTGTGTCTGTAGTAAATCCTGACAGCAGTTTTTTAACCACTGGCGCAAGCTGTAAGTAAATCTGGCCCTTGAGGTTTTAAAGTGCCCTAACTGATCAGTGTATTGTAGTACTATTCCAAAAATAAGAATCTTTAAAACAAGATAAAGGTAACCTTATTGAATTAAAATGTATACAAATAGTAAATCCTGTTGTGAATCCAGCTTCTGTTAATGAACATTATGGCCATGTTTACACCTTGGTCAATCGGATCATAAGTGGACGACGCTAGTTTAATGACACAAGTTCGGCCGGTCTTGAGGCTGTCAGAGCAGATGTTTTTTCTGTTCGCATTCATATGTAAATTGCACAAGCTTATTTTGTCCATTAGATCGAAAGACCTGAAAAAAACCCATACATTTACCCACCAATAGACCCTCCCCTTGAAGAAATGAGTGGCTGAAAGTGGACAAAAGAGATGGAATCGTCCACTTGTGATCCGATTGACCAAAACTCATCTTAACACCAGGTGTAAACACCCTCGTCCGCTTGCGATCCGATTGACCAAAACTCATCTTAACACCAGGTGTAAACACCCTCGTCCGCTCGCGATCCGATTGACCAACACTCATCTTAACACCAGGTGTAAACACCCTCGTCCGCTCGCGATCCGATTGACCAACACTCATCTTAACACCAGGTGTAAACACCCTCGTCCGCTTGCGATCCGATTGACCAAAACTCATCTTAACACCAGGTGTAAACACCCTCGTCCGCTCGCGATCCGATTGACCAACACTCATCTTAACACCAGGTGTAAACACCCTCGTCCGCTTGCGATCCGATTGACCAACACTCATCATAACACCAGGTGTAAACACCCTCGTCCGCTTGTGATCCGATTGACCAAAACTCATCTTAACACCAGGTGTAAACACCCTCGTCCGCTCGCGATCCGATTGACCAACACTCATCTTAACACCAGGTGTAAACACCCTCGTCCGCTCGCGATCCGATTGACCAACACTCATCTTAATACCAGGTGTAAACACCCTCGTCCGCTTGCGATCCGATTGACCAAAACTCATCTTAACACCAGGTGTAAACACCCTCGTCCGCTCGCGATCCGATTGACCAACACTCATCTTAACACCAGGTGTAAACACCCTCGTCCGCTTGCGATCCGATTGACCAAAACTCATCTTAACACCAGGTGTAAACACCCTCGTCCGCTCGCGATCCGATTGACCAACACTCATCTTAACACCAGGTGTAAACACCCTCGTCCGCTTGCGATCCGATTGACCAACACTCATCATAACACCAGGTGTAAACACCCTCGTCCGCTTGCGATCCGATTGACCAACACTCATCATAACACCAGGTGTAAACACCCTCGTCCGCTTGCGATCCGATTGACCAACACTCATCATAACACCAGGTGTAAACACCCTCGTCCGCTTGCGATCCGATTGACCAACACTCATCATAACACCAGGTGTAAACACCCTCGTCCGCTTGCGATCCGATTGACCAACACTCATCTTAACACCAGGTGTAAACACCCTCGTCCGCTTGCGATCCGATTGACCAAAACTCATCTTAACACCAGGTGACAACAGGGCCTAAACCTTCAATCTCTAAATGTCTCCTGCAGGTGGGATCCCAAGGCTTTCTCCTCATAACCGGACTGGCAGAGCCCGTCGTGAAGGCCTACTCTTTCATCACAGACCTGGTGGAGAAATACAAGAGCAGCCAGGGACGGCGTGCCGAGGCTGGGCTCGGGATGGCAGGAGAATCCCTGGAGTCGCGTCGGGCCTTCAAGTGTCTGGTGGAGAATCTGGAGGACCGTCACACGCTCGACCTGTTGGTGTTACCGGTGCTGGTGAAAGAGGCTCTGCTGGATATGGTGAAGCAGTCTGGATTGGACTCGTGTGCCAAACGGCACCAGGGAGGTCTGATCCCATTGGAAGGCAATGGATCATGGGCGATGCAGAGAAGTGCTGATGAAACTGTGCACAGAGGATCAAATCATAATGCAGAGAACTCACATTCCCAGCAGCCGCAATCTGCTTATGACAGAGTTAACGGCTTGGATGATTTAAGCAATGAATCCCATAATCCGTTTTCCCGAGGTTTTGTCCTCGACTCCACACACTTCGAGATCCCAGAGTCTCCAGAACGAGAAACTCAATCCGAGACGCCTGCCGTTCTGTCGTCCACGGGAAGCCCAGAGGAATTCGAGCACCTTCTCAAGTTCTTCACCGCGATGGGATTCACCGAGGATGTGGTGCACAACGTTCTGGCCCGAACCGGCCCCAAAGAAGCCTCGCAGTTACTGGATTTGATCCAGCAGGAGCATGAAAAAACTGACCAGCCAAACCCTCACGCCAAGAATAAAGACAATGCAGTGCAAATTATTGACGAAACACATGAGGCTTTTCGCATACTAGAGGCCAGTAATGGAAAAGAAGCTAACGCTCAAGAGGAAGACTTCGTCTTGGGGGTGTTGAAGAAGGCTGCGGCCACTTGTGGATACACTGAGGACAGAGTAATGGAAGTATATGGCAATCTACCCGAGCTCAAGCCACACGAGCTGCTCATGCAACTGCAGAAACTAGATGCCAAAGGGGCGAATGGGACGAGAAATGGTAGCAAGCAACCTGATTGGACGATTGAGCCGAATTCAGTGGCAGATGTTGAAAAACTCAACACTGGGAGCAGAAAGGGAGCGACAAAACTAGACGTGTCCAAACCACTGAGCGTCCCCAGCAGCTCTATGTCAGTGAAAGGCCCGCCGCAGACTACATACTCCTTTGAAACCATGAACCCTGAACCACAACCAATGAATTTGCATGCCCAATCGCCTCCACGGAGTATCAAACCAAACATGGATCTCAGTTTCCCAAATCTCTCCAACCCTGCCATCGCGCCCAAACCGAGGCCTGGGAGAGCAGGCGGGGTGGCGTCTGTGGTCACGGGACCTCAGCGGTTCCTCGAGAGCCTCAAGACACCCTTCAAACTGCAGCTGTCGGACGAGCCCGGTGACCCCATGCTGCGTCAGGTCATCATCGATGGGAGCAATGTTGCAATGAGGTAAAAACTGCAATACGGTGTGTGCTATGGTGGTCAGATTGAGGGTTTGTCTCGGCCGACTCCCTAATTCCCTTGAGATACTCACAGGAAGTTATATATTCGATACGTTTTGTAAAATCCACATGGATAATTAGATGATATTTGGTGTGTTTTTGTGCTGGCTGACTCCTGAAGCTTTTCATATTCTGTGTGGTGGTTAGTTCACAGCAGTGACAAACTAACTAAATTAAGTTGATTCTAGTTATGGAAGCTTGTTCCCGCTTCTGAATTAAAAATATAAAAGATAATTGCGAGTTTATATCTCATAATTCCGTGAAAAGTCAGAATTGCAAGAGTCAGAATGGCAAGAAAAAGTCAGAATTCCGAGATATAAACTTGCAATTACTGGAAAAAAGTCAGAATTGCGAGATATAAACTCACAATAATGAGAAAAAAATTCAGAATTGCACAAAAAAGTCAGAATTGCGAGATATAAACTCACAATAATGAGAAAAAAATTCAGAATTGCACAAAAAAGTCAGAATTGCGAGATATAAACTCACAATAATGAGAAAAAAATTCAGAATTGCACAAAAAAGTCAGAATTGCGAGATATAAACTCACAATAATGAGAAAAAAGTCAGAATTGCACAAAAAAGTCAGAATTGCGAGATATAACCTCACAATAATGAGAAAAAAAAATCAGAATTGCACAAAAAAGTCAGAATTGCGAGATATAAACTCATAATAAGGAGAAAAAAAGTCAGAATTGCACAAAAAAAGTCGGAATTGCGAGATATAAACTCATAATAAGGAGAAAAAAGTCAGAATTGCACAAAAAAAGTCAGAATTGCGAGATATAAACTCACAATAATGAGAAAAAAAGTCAGAATTGCACAAAAAAAGTCGGAATTGCGAGATATAAACTCACAATAATGAGAAAAAAAGTCAGAATTGCACAAAAAAAGTCGGAATTGCGAGATATAAACTCATAATAAGGAGAAAAAAAGTCAGAATTGCACAAAAAAAGTCGGAATTGCGAGATATAAACTCATAATAAGGAGAAAAAAGTCAGAATTGCACAAAAAAAGTCAGAATTGCGAGATATAAACTCACAATAATGAGAAAAAAAGTCAGAATTGCACAAAAAAAGTCGGAATTGCGAGATATAAACTCATAATAAGGAGAAAAAAGTCAGAATTGCACAAAAAAAAGTCAGAATTGCACAAAAAAAGTCGAAATTACAAGAAAATAGTCAGAATCGCGAGATATAAACTCATGTTTACAGGGAAAGGTCAGAAAGACTGAATTGCAAGATAAAAACCTTTCAATTATCAATAATTAGCAATGATCTTTTTAATTGTTTTATTCCATGGCGTCAACAAGCTTCCACAGTTATTACCTTATTTTACCTTAAAACATTAATAGTTATTGATTAAATGTAAGAATTTGACCTAAAATATAATGCATTTATCTCATTAGGTTAGAAAAATGCCTCTATTATTCAAATCTAATTAGATTTTGTTAAATTCTTAAATTTAATCAATAAATATGAATAAAAAATACACATTAACAATGTTAAGTGAGTTTTATGCTTAATAATGTGTCATCGGGGCCAGGAAAATACTTTTGTTTCCTTGTTTTAAGCACAAAGCGTTTCTGATAAAAGACTTTTAATCTGACGTCACAGAGAGTCTCCAGTAAACATCTCCTGATTCAAGAATATTCAGAAAAACTGAGGAAGAAAATCTCTTTTTATAATGTAAATGAACACAGAACACAAATATAAATGAGTGTTTTTGTCTTGTTTGCTAATAGAAAAATCTGTATGCAATGACAAACACACTTTCATTTCATTCCCTGGAAAAAGAAAAGCCTGAATATAAGAATATTTATGTATTTGTTTTGGAAAACAAGATAACATTACTTCTGCAGTGTCCTTTACTCTCAATACTGACTCAAGAAGACATCACTGATAAGAGACTGAGACGGTGATTAATAGTGTGTTCAGGGAGTGAATGTTTCAGGGCACTCACTCCATGAACTGTGGAGTGAAATGAAACACACCCACACTGCACTTGTGCAACTGATCTGATGAAAGCCTCTTCCGCAGTCACGGTCTGGGAGTGTTCTTCTCCTGTCGAGGCATCGCTCTGGCCGTTCAGCACTTCTGGGCAAGAGGACATCGTGAAATCACAGTGTTCGTCCCTCAGTGGAGGCAGAAGAACAACGCCAAGACTAAAGGTGATGCTCACTTCATATGAAGGATAACTATAGATAACTGCGTGACTTTTCCATTCTTTTTCCGCCGAACTAGTAATGGGCGAAGTTTTGAAACCTCTACGAATCATTTGTTTCGGATCAGTGGTTCGGAGCGCGTTTCAAACCGCCAAAGTCATGTGATTTCAGTAAACGAGGCTTCGTTGTGACACACCGTTTGGAAATTTCAATGGTTCACTGCTGGGTGTGACCCATGAATCATCTTTCAGATTAACTGAGATTAACATTGAACATCTCTGATCAGTATTACACATTTGTAAACGTATAATCAGGGTTGAGGAGTAACGAAATACAAGTAACTTAGTTGCGTATTTAAAATACAAAATTTGAGTCACTGTATTTCATTACAGTTTCATTAATCAGATTACAGTTACATCTGAAAAGTGTTTTAGTGATTACTTTGAGTTTTAATGTCATTTAAACAGCGATTGGTGATTCTCTGACTCTGACCGTCTGAAAAAGAGTTAAGATTCATGTTTTCCACTGTTTTCATGTTTTGTGAGTCATTTTATAATTCACTCACTGCAACTTTTTCTCACAATTTGTTTTTTCCCTCACAATTGTGAGTTTGTGTTTCACAATTCTGACTTCTTTTTCTCAGAATTGCGAGATTTAAACTCACAATTGCAAGTTATAAAGTCAGAATTGTGAGATAAAAACTTGCAATGACCTTTTTTGTGTTTGTTTCACACTTATTAGTATTCCAAAGTATTCTAAAGTATTTAGATGAAGTTACTAAACTTGAGTAATGTAACGAAATACGTTACAAATGACTTTTTAAAGCATGTATTTTGTAATCTGTAGTGAAATACATTTTAAAAGTAACCCACCCAGCCCTGCATATATTTAAATGAATAGTAATGGTTAACAGTCTCTTATTGGCCTGTTTAGCTGAGCCATCAATGGAACAAACAAAACAAACCCTGGAAATTGCTAAACGAACACATATACAGACACAATATTTAATTTTATTAGATGATTAGTTATTGTATTAGTTATAGTTATATATTGCATTTGATAGATTTTACTTCCAATAAAACACTTGCTTTGAGGGTTTGTAAAAGGTGTTTTTATGCATGTTTAGTTGCTGTTCTGACCAGCTTGAATGCTTTGAAACGTGTATTTAGACACGGCGTGAACTTTTACCCATTGCACTCGCGTCTTTTGCAATGTCGGCATCAAAAAATGTGGCGCTCGAGTTACACAAAGTTTTTCTAGATTACATTCTGTTTATTTTATGCACTTTAAATGCATGAGCGTTTCAATGTCAGGTGGATTCTGATTGGCTGTCGATCGTCCATCATCAGCTGGAATCGCTCTGAAAGTGATTCTAACGATGTCGTTTCTCTATCGTAATAGTTGTGGTCTCTGTTCTCAAAGTGTTATTAAAAGACTTTAAGTTATAGTGACCGTTAGTGATGGGAGAAATTGAGCTTTTCAAAGCTCTGAATCAGCTGATTCGTAAAATGATTTGCTGTTTCCAAGCTCTCAAAACACCACAAGCCGGCGGCACCTGCAAACTCACCGAGAAACAAGGCTTTGTTCCGTCATTGTTACTGTCACATGACCAAAACGGTCCCTTTATATCGGTTACTCCAAATGACATCAATGAAATTTTTACAGACATTCTTTCTCATAACAAAGCAACGACTTCTACACATAATTTTAATACCATTTTGCACCTTGTTGGTATATGATGTTATAAAATCATGCCTAATATATATAAATATATACATTTATTACATTTTAACATATTTTAATCACAAATGAAATGGCTGTATTGGCCTTTGGATGGTTAAACTGAATGACACTTTATATGTAGCAAAATATAATTAATACCTTTTATATTCAAAATCTGCCTTACATACTTTGGATGTCATATCTTTGTTTTTATTATTATTAAGGCCTTTGGACAAACATTGACCCATTTAAAAGCGCTCAAAACACTACGAGCTGGAGACACCTGCTGGTCACAATGGTGTAAATGCATGTAAACATCCAATTGTAAGTCTTTTCATTAAAGTAATTTATTAAATGTGATCGACATAATTAAATGCTATTATATATGCAGGTTTTGTGCGTTATGAAGCAGTGCTAGGTCAAGTAGAAGCATCATCTATTATTATTATTATTATTAAGTATTAAATTATTTAAAACTGACCCGAGATCAGTTAAGACACTCCAGATCAGCTCCAACGATCAGGATTTTAAACAGTATGACATAACGAAGCGTTGTTTCTTCGTGAGTTTGCAATGACTGATTCAAAACAAAAGATTCATAAATGTTTCATAAAGCATCTGTCGTGTGTTTTCTGTAGAAAAGCACTACCTGACTGAACTCCATGACCTGGGCTTCATCTCCTACACTCCCTCCAGAGAGGTCGAGGGGAAGAGGATCAACTCATACGATGACCGGTAATTCATCATCTCACCTCAAATCCACACAGTCATGTTCCACAGCGATTATTTCAGTCTGTCATCGTTTACTTGTGGCTTTTAAAAACACAAAAGAAGGATATCAGCCATTGTTTGCGAATACCGTCATTTGGTGTAACCAAAAGTGTCATGCAGTAAAACCGAAATTTTGGTTAAACCGAATAACTTTTTTGGTGACAAATTTGATCCATTTTGTAAAAAATGACAAAAGCAGTGTTAAATGGTTTTATATATATATATATATATATATCTATATCTTCTTTTGAGAAATGAAAGTTTAGTTTTGTTCTTCTTTTGTGTTCTGCAGAAGTTTGAATGACTTTAATTATTGCCAGATTTAAGCTATTTGTTCAAAATCAAACTTCATCTGTGATAATATTTGAAGGCTTCAAACTACAACTATCGATTTTATCATCAGAATTTCTTGTGTTTTTAAATCATCATTTGTTTGAAGACCTGAAAGCGAGACCTAAATTTAAAATGTATGTAAAATGTTAAATATTCATCCATTTTGATCAGAGGTTTAACTGATAAACTTAAACGTGATTCATATTTGTCAGTGAACATAAATGAACACTCAAAAAAAAAAGACAATAATGGCATAGTTTTATTAATTATCTGCATTTATTTTTTTCTCAAAATGCATTTATTTATTAAATTGCTTAGAATCTGTTCATTGTGAAAACAATTAGATTTTTATGAACATGGTTAAAATATGTCTAGATGTGGAACAAACGATGTTCGATTGCATTGCAAAATGCATTTAGTGATGATAAATGTATAAATCTATCTATTGTATATTTGGGACATTAACGAATAAGGATTTTAAAAGTGTAAAAAACATAATGGAGATATAAATAATTTTGAAGTTTTATTAAATGAGATTATGTGGTTTTTATAATCAATTAATTCGTTTTTTTTTTTTAATTTTTTACTAGAAAAAGACCAAAAAAGTCAGTTTAACCAAAATATCGGTTTTACCGAATGACACTTTTGGTTAAACTGAATGACGATATTTTCAAACAATGCTAACAGGCTGATATCTAGCTAGCTAACAAAAGGACAAACATCTAATATTTAGTATTTTCGTTTTTTACAATATCACAACATTTTCCGTGTTTTATAGCGGTTGTACCGAATGACCTGATATTTCAAGACATGCGAATGTGCAAATGAAAACATGAATTTTGCAAATAGTTAAGAGAGAGTTAGTTACTTTGCTTCACGACCATGTGGTCCTCTGCAGGTGTCTGAATGATGTCACATCCTGTCACATGACATTGACCAAAATGGTCCCGTTATATCGGTTACTCCAAATGACATCAATGAAATTCATTTTTTCTCATAAGAAAGCAACGACTTCTACACATAATTTTAACACCATTTTGCACTATGTTGATATATGATGTTATAAAATCATACCTAAATAAAAAAATATATACATTTATTACATTTTAAGATATTTTAATCACAAATGAAATGGCTGTATTGGCTTTTGGATGGTTAAACTGAATGACACTTCAAAATCTTTAAAATACCTTTATATGTAGCTAAATATAATTGGATTCAATTTAAGAGATCTAGTTGTACTATCTTACACACTTTGGATGTCATATCTTTGCTTTTTTATTATTATTAAGGCCTTTGGACAATAATTGACACATTTAAAATGTTCAGTTTACATAAATCTGACCAGTGCATAAATGTAAATGTAAACTTTCATGTATGTATGACTGATTATATTATATTATATTATATTAATTAGATCAGATATTAGATATAATTAGACCATGTTCATACTTTTTAACTGTTTTCAGAATAATTTATACTGATTCTAAGCTATTGGAATAAATGCATTTTTGAAGCAAAAACTATGCCATGAAATCAGATCAGTTTCTTTATGTTTGACTGACCAATATTTTACTTTATTAGTTGGTTTAAATTGTGTAATCCAAACAGATGGAAGTTTATATGCATTTCAAACGCATAAATCTTAATTTATCCCTGAATATTTAGCGCCACAATAGCGATCAGCAGCAGATCGTGATTTAAACTGAAGCAGGAATCATGCAGGAAAGAGGCTCGTTTCTTTAGATAATGAGTGATTGTTGTTCAGATTCATGCTGGCGCTGGCGCAGAAAACCAAAGGAGTGATCGTGACAAACGACAACCTGAGAGATCTGGTGGACGAATCGCCCGCATGGAGAGACATCATAAAGAAAAGGTGGGCGTCTGTGAACTGTGTCAGTATTGAATGAAGTATATTTACAGTCATTTACGTTACATTTATAGTTGTTCCTTAGCATAATATATACTGTGATGGCCTTCTGAAACCGTCTTCACATTAAAGAATTATTATCAACAGCTTCTATTATGCTATTTTAAAGGTTCCTAGTTTAGTTTTAGAATCTCCTACTGCAGGTTTACATGCATTCAACATCAAAAACACTTTAATTTTCTCATAATATCCACTGTAGCGTTCAGGATCAAGGATTCAGTCTCTCTGAACTTTAAAATGATCCATATGTGTGAAAGGCCTTTATATCTATATGTGCTTGTTTCAGTTTGCTCCAGTATGTGTTCGCTGGAGGAGATCTCTTCATGTTACCGGACGATCCTTTGGGCCGCGGCGGGCCGCATCTGAGAGACTTCCTACACAAACACAACAGGTGATACAGATACATGAGTTTGGTTTCAGTTATTTTATGCTCTGAGAGATTATTAAATGCTTTTTAAAAGAAGTCTCCTCTGCTCACCACAGCTGTGTTTATTAGATCAAAAATACAGTAAATATTATGAAATATTATTGTCATTTAAAATACCTATTTTCTATATGAATATGTTAGAAACTCTAATTTATATCCAGTGATCAAAGCTGAATTTTCAGCATCATTCCTCCAGTCTTCAGAGTCACATGATCCTTCGGAAATCATTCTGATATGATGATCTGATGATCATATTTTTGTGGAGACTGTCATACATTTCATTTTTAAGGATTCTTCGTTTAATAGAAAGAAGCATTCACCTGAAATAAAATCTTTTGTAACATTATAATTGTTTTCACTGTGTCTTTGCTGAATAAAAGTATTATTTAAATATATTATATACAATAACTAAATATTCATAGTGCATGATTGTTATACACGTTCTCAAATGATTATAGTTGAATATTAATCATATTTATGCCGTTATGTTTAAACATTATGTTTGTTTGTTTATTTGGAGATCCACCAAATGATGCCATTTATCCGTAAACCGCATTTTTAAATAATAAATCGACGATTAAGTAGCTTAGAGCAAATGTTAGTGTTCTTTTTTCGCAGATGTTTCAACGTCTCAGTCTTTCTCTTCTAGGAAAACAAACCAAAGACTCTTGTTAATATTTTCCCAGCAGCTCACCTGTTCCAGGAAGTCACACGTTTGCAGGAGTGTCCGCGTCCTTTTCCTCGCCGTCTCCCGCGCCGCACGCTCACACCGAAGTGCTGCAGTACCGAGACTGGACACCAGGGGGCAGAGGTCAGGAGGTCAGGGAGAGGACGGCGGAGGAGACGCTGAAGCTGCAGCAGAGTTTAGCGCCCATCTTCCCAGACCAGGAAAGCGTCATCATCATGATCCTTCAGTGTCACCCGACGATCAGAGACATGGACCGACTCACAGACCTCATACTGGAGCAGCAGGAGTAATACTCACATACTGAACTAAGAAAAACTGTCTGATTTCCATCTGTCTTATTATGCATTTTTAATTTTAAACATAATTTATATATTCATGAAGTCTTTCTAATGTGATTATAATGGGGATACACTTTTTAAAACGTTTTTAAACTACACTTGTGCAGTTTATAATTTGAGTAACACTTTACAATAATGTTAATGTTTGTTAAGATTAGTTAACTACATTAGTTAACATGAACTGACAATGGAAACAGCGTTTATTAATCTGATTTCATTATTAAAACTTGCACTGAACCATCAAATAATTATCTTTTTACTAATGTTAACAAAGACAAATGCTTTAAAAAATACATATTGCACAGTGTTAGTTAATGCATTAACTAACAAAAAAAGACTTTATTGTGAAGTGTTACCAGGATTAGAAATGATGACTATTTATTTTCACAAGCTCCTTTCTTAAAGGACCAAAATGAAAAATGAAATAAACAAATAAATGAAAAAGACCAAGAAAAAACAAAGTTTATTTTCAAATGTTTTTTTGCTTTATCATTTTTTCAGGGACTACGGATGTGAATGAGCAGCGTTGCTGTAATCTGGCATGTTTACATTTTGTATTTTTATACTGATGTTCATTAACATGCAATGTTCCTATTAAATTAAAATAAATAAATAAAATGGGTTGAATTTGTGTAAAAGGTTATTTACGTAAAACTACAGCAACACACCAACGAAATTCCCTCAGCTTTTAATTTGTATTTGTGACGATGAGCGAGTCAGCGGGTTGAAATCCAAACGCAGCTTTACTACAATCATGGTCAGACAGGCAATGGTCAACTCAACAGCAAAACAGCAGTAGCAGGGAAAAGACAGTCTCGTGGTAAACATACAGGCGAAGGGTCAGAGGCAGGCAGATAAACATCAAAAAAACAGGCAGGATCCAAAAACAGGGAAAAGCTTAGATAAATCACAGAGGAACAATACTTCACAAAGTGTGTGAGTGTGAGTGGTGCTTTTATAGTGGTGAGAGATGAATCAGGTGTGAAGGTAACGTGTTACAGCTGGCAGGGTGATCAGTGACTGGGTGAGGGGCTTATGGGAAATGTAGTGTGGTGTATGGAGTCCATGATGTGAGCGGGCGACCTCTGGTGGCAGGTGGATGAAACATGACGGAGCGGATTCATTACAGTATTGTTATATTTGTTATTATATTGTTTTATTCATTATTATATTAGTCCAACCAGACAGACAGACTCATCTGGACAAACGAGGTGATTGTAGTTTAATTTTGCAGCACTCAAACTTTGTTCTTTTACTGATTGCTAATATGTTGTTAAAAACATTTTTAAGTTGCAAACTTACAAACTTAAGTTGCATTGACAAGAACCTGTTGGAAATATTTTTTTATTGAAATGTTACATTAAATTTGAGGAAATAAAGTAATATTTTCTGAGAATAATTATTAACTACACCTGCATTTAAAGTGTTAGTTCACTCAAAAATGTAAGTTCAGTCATTAATTCCTCACCATCATGTGGTTCTACACCCGTAAGACCTTCGTTCATCTTCAGAACACAAATGAAGATATTTTTGATGAAGTCCGATGGTTCAGTGAGTCTCTATTGACAAGATAATGAACACTTTCAATGTCCAGAAAGATACTAAAACACATTTAAAACAGGTCATGTGACTACAGTGGTTCAACCTTAATATTATAAAGAGACGAGAATACTTTTGTATGAGCAAATATGGGTAAAACTCTTTACTGTCCTGACCTCAGAAATCCCTTTAAAGGTATAAACGTGGCCTTCATCATCACAGTATGCTAATGCCTATCAAGTGCGAGGGATTCATCAATATGCTGATTGAGGACTGTTGGGACACTCCAGGAACAGGATGGTTCTGTCTGGGGAGACGGAGTCGTTTACACCTCAATGACACATCTGTCACATGACATGTGCTTTCAACTACATTCTGTTTATCTACTAGTGTTTCCTAACATGTCACTATGGTCATGTTTGGTCTCATCTGACAGCTTATCAACTGAACTGATTGGTAGTGAACTTAATAGAGATATTAAAGTATCCCAATGTACAATCAAGGTATTGCTAAAACATGCATTGAGGAGAATATGTTAATGTACTTCTCCCCCTCTTGATCTCCACCCATTTGCCATATCTTCTGGTTTCCTGTCAGTTAGTTTTGGGTGTTGGTATTCCACTCATGTATAACAATGCTTTGCTCAGGGTATAAGAAGGAAAGGTAACTGTTGATCCCGTAACCTCTGAATACGAGAAAGGCTTTTACGGCCTCTTCTGCACAGCAGTGCATTATTTGTTACCAACTAAGTTTTCTATACAGAATGTTGTTCCATTCTACGTTCTGTATATTTAAACATGTAACTTAATAAATAACTTTGCCTGCTTTAAAGGTTTGAGAATCTTTCCTTTTATCACTGATAACATTGAAAACTAAGGTGATTGTAACTTTCGTTTAAATAACTGAATTATGCACGCCGTCCTTCAACTGCTTTTTGTTTCCGATTATCGGTTCAAAATAGCAGCGTAAGCTACAAGCCTTACAGCGCCAAAAAAAAATAACGACTTTATTCAACAATATCTAGCGATGGACGATTTCAAGACACTGATTCATGAAGCTTCACGAAACTTTTGATTCGAATCAGTGGTCTCGGACAACTCACAGTATGTTCCCGGTTAACACACAAGACATTCTCAACCGAGCGATGAATCCATGATTCACCATGGAAACAGACACTAAGAACAACCGGGACTTGGAGCAGGAGGAGTATGGTTGGACCCACGCCGCAGTTAAGTCCACCACCCATGGTGGAGCCGCTGGAGGAAGCAGCCATGGTGGAGGAAGGGCTGGCGACACCAGGGTGGCGACTGACTGTGGCAGAGCAGGTGGCAGGGGAGACCAGGGCGTAGCCGGAACGCCGATGAGCCAGGGCAATGCAGAGGATCCGGTGGGACGCGGCGATGCTGGTGGCTCTAGCGACCGAGGCGCAGGCAGGGATCCTGAAGGCCGCGGTGGAGCCGGAGCGACAGAAGACCAAGGTGACGTCGGAGGGAGTGAGGAAGCCAACGGAGCCAGAGGGACAGAGGGACGAGGCGCAGCCAGAGGAGTGCAGTCCTGCGGCGAGGGCTGGTCGACGAACGACCAAGGCTGAGTCGGAGGGATGAGGGAGCCTGGTGTAGCTGGTGGACTGAAGGGCCAAGGTGGAGACGAGGGAGGTTGGAGCCAACGAGGAGCTTGCGGACTGACGGGCCGAGGAGGAGTCCTGGTCGAGGTGGGAGGCGAAGACCGGGGATCCACTGCCCCCGATGGAGCTGCAGACTGGCAGGCCTACTGCACGCGATCAGATGGTGGGCTGAGGGTGAGCAGAGGGGCTCTCCACCACAGGCTCCCTCACGAGCGCTGTAGCCGGCTCACGCACTTGGTCTAACTCCTTCCGTAGTTCCGACTCCGTGGCGAACCTCGGCTCTGTCGCTCCGCTCGGCGATGGCTCGTGTAGGCGTTCCGTGCCGCGAGATGGTGGCTGGTCTTGCTCTGGGTCCGGAGTGGGGCTGGCGAGATCCTCTTCCAGGCCGACGGTGAATGACGAGTTGCAGCTCGTCAGCACCCACTCCACAAAGGCAGCGAAATCCTCACGCGGACCCTCTCCGGACAACTGCGCTCTGCATGTGGCATTCAAGCTCACTTGGTAGAACGTGCAGAGGCAGTTGTCCGGGTAGTGTGTTAAATGACTTATATCCAGGAAGGTCCGCGTGTGGTCCTCCAATGTTTGTTCCCCCTGCTCCAACAACAGGAGACGAAAACCGGGGAAATCCATGATGGCCGGGGAAAACACAACAAACAAAAACGAAACTAACAAACGGAGAACACGCTGCTCTAAACTTCACAATTTGTTGGTCGGTTCTTCTGTCAGGCTGCAGTGTAGATAAACTCACGAAACACGAAGACATATAATTCCAATAGGTAGTTTTAATTCCACGGGCAGGATGAACAGGAGACAGGCAGGTAACATGCAGTATACATTGACGAGAACCGACAGCGACAGAACAAACACAAGCAGAATATATAGGGGAGATAATTAACTAGACAGGTTACACACATGGAGGGCAAATGAACAGAATGACAGAACTAGACAGGACTAAACTAAACACAACAGTTCATGGGTGTGACAGCGCCATTCCACTTCCTCCATCTTTTTATTGAATCAGTAATCTTTATTCACTGAGAATAAGAATTATATTGTTTGTTTGATGCTAAATATTTAATAAGATATCACATATGTATTTTATTATAAAAATTATAGTATAGAGATTGTCCTGGAGGAAAAAAGACCCATGTGTGAGATTACGATAAAATAAATACTTATATTAGAATTGAATAAACATTTAAACATTTGTAATAGTGCTTTATATATATATATATATATATATATATATATATATATATATATATATATATATACACATTTACACTCACCTAAAGGATTATTAGGAACACCTGTTCAATTTCTCATTAATGCAATTATCTAATAAACCAATCACATGGCAGTTGCTTCAATGCATTGAGGGGTGTGGTCCTGGTCAAGACAATCTCCTGAACTCTAAACTGAATGTCAGAATGGGAAAGAAAGGTGATTTAAGCAATTTTGAGCGTGGCATAGTTGTTGGTGCCAGACGGGCCGGTCTGAGTATTTCACAATCTGCTCAGTTACTGGGATTTTCACGCACAACCATTTCTAGGGTTTACAAAGATTGGTGTGAAAAGGGAAAAACATCCAGTATGCGGCAGTCCTGTGGGCGAAAATGCCTTGTTGATGGTAGAGGTCAGAGGAGAATGGGCCGACTGATTCAAGCTGATAGAAGAGCAACTTTGACTGAAATAACCACTCGTTACAACCGAGGTCTGCAGCAAAGCATTTGTGAAGCCACAACACACACAACCTTGAGGCGGATGGGCTACAACAGCAGAAGACCCCACCGGGTACCACTCATCTCCACTACAAATAGGAAAAAGAGGCTACAATTTGCACGAGCTCACCAAAATTGGACCGTTGAAGACTGGAAAAATGTTGCCTGGTCTGATGAGTCTCGATTTCTGTTGAGACATTCAGATGGTAGAGTCAGAATTTGGCGTAAACAGAATGAGAACATGGATCCATCATGCCTTGTTACCACTGTGCAGGCTGGTGGTGGTGGTGTAATGGTGTGGGGGTGTTTTCTTGGCACACTTTAGGCCCCTTAGTGCCAATTGGGCATCGTTTAAATGCCACGGTTGTTTCTGACCATGTCCATCCCTTCATGACCACCATGTACCCATCCTCTGATGGCTACTTCCAGCATGATAAAGCACCATGTCACAAAGCTCGAATCATTTTAAATTGGTTTCTTGAACATGACTATGAGTTCACTGTACTAAAATGGCCCCCACAGTCACCAGATCTCAACCCAATAGAGCATCTTTGGGATGTGGTGGAACGGGAGCTTCGTGCCCTGGATGTGCATCCCACAAATCTCCATCAACTGCAAGATGCTCTCCTATCAATATGGGCCAACATTTCTAAAGAATTTCTTGTCGAACAGAAAGTTGAGGTTATCAGCTTACTTACTCCTAAACATATCTGGGTATGTCACATAACCTGCTTTCTGGAATACCGCCCTGTTCGTTCCAATGATATTTTCATAAAATAAACTGGGTTAACTAGTTAACCAATTGTTGGTAACTAGAAATAAAAATTTTAACCAGAAAAGTTTAAAAGTTTAACCAGATTTATTTTACCTGGCTGTGGTCTTGTCTCAGCTTGAGATACATCATCACCCTTTTAAAACAAACAAACAAAAACAAAAATTATTTTCTGGTACCATCTTTATATTTAAAAGTCTGTCAGAAATGTTTCATCTGTCACAGTTGCTAGGTGACAGCACAACAAACAGAAATCATCCATAGGAAGCAGCCTCTGAAATGGGACACAGTTATAGTGTAACTTCCTGTTGTTGCAATGAAACAATAGCACTCACTGTTTATCCTGTTTCACGTCAGAGATGTAAATATTGTCCACCCTGAACGTCTAAATATAGCGTGGAAATAAGCAAATGAGGGATGAGGATGTGTTTACATGCAAACATGTTCATATCTTACAAACAATGAAACGGTAAACTGGAGTCTGAAACTAAACAAAATAAGAATTTTCCTAAAGAGACAAATTCTAAAAAATGTAACGATGTTTTAATGTCCACATTCCAGCCAATCACAATCAAGTATTTAGAGGAAATGAGACTGAAACAGCAGAAGATGATGTTATTATTTCCAACATTATAAATGACCTTCAGGGGAATGAAAAACAGTCCAGCAATAACATTCAAGCTGCTGTTTAGATGTTAAAATACAAATTATGAATGTTAACATGTAAATAATGTTTTAATTAAGATCCATATTCATATTGACTGACACTGACTGACACAGATGTCAAGATGCAAATAAAGGGAAAGAGTTGGACAAATATAGAGGAAGAAAAATATGAAAATTAGAACAATACACAAATGATGTAATGAATGAGGGATGAGAGCAGATATAATAATCATATTGTTTAAAGCTGCAGACAGAAACATCAGACTCAGGACAGAAACACACGAGCTCTAAAGTAAGATCAACTCACATGTTCATTCTTCAAACACTATTAGACTTTGAGATCTTAATATTGTCTGAATGATTATGTACAGTGAATTCATGAGTTTTTCAATGTGTTTCTTCCTCAGAAATGGAGCAAACTCTATATTTCATTCTTCTTCTCATTGGTGAGTGTGTTTGTTGTTTTATTTCTGGTTTATAGTTTCATCAGGTTTGACTCTGTTATGAAAAGCATTAAATCAAAGCCTCTCTTTCACAGCTCTCTGCTCCGTATCTGAATGTGTTCAGCGTCAGTATCACTTTATAAATGAGAACAAGAACTGGACTGAAGCTCAGAGATACTGCAGAGAGAATTACACAGATCTGGCCACCGTTGACAACATGAACGACATGAACGAGCTGAAGAAGAGTGTGAAAGATGAAGGTGTTCAGTATGTCTGGATTGGGCTGCAGAAGACGAGTGTTGATAAATGGCAGTGGTCTTCAGGTGATCCTGTGCTCTATCAGAACTGGGGATATAAACAACCTGAAGGCAGAGATGAGTGTGGTTTGATGTTAAATGGACAATGGGAAGATTTGCCATGTAGTGACACCCGGACTTTCATCTGCAATTCATCCAACAACGGTGAGTTCAGCTCCATACAATGACAACAAACATCATTTATAAAAAGACACACTGATACAAAATTTAAAATTGAAATGACTAAATTCTGCTACTTTTTAATATAGTCATAAATATAAGGGAGATCTTTTGAGTTGATAACTATGAATCTGCCATTAGAGAACATAAAGAACTATATTTTCAGAAAACTTCATACTGTAAATTCAACATATATATTTATTACTTTGTACTGTAAACTCTATATGATAAACTCAAAAATATCAAACCATTGTTTTGAACGAGATAAATTATAATGAATTAATTCATGTGTCGCCCCCTCGGACAATGACGACGACAACCTTTTCCTGTCTGTGGATTTATTTGCCCCGTTTTTTTTTTTCTTTCTGTTTTCTGCAACAGATTTGGCGCTGCAAGCTTTAACACGAACAACATGCGTTAACTTCACTTATTTTACTCTTTTTTTACTCCCCTGTTCTTCTTCCCACAGCGCACACTACAGTATACATATGTGTCTTAGATTTATATATATATATATATAATACTCCCTTCACATTATACTACTGCAGATTATGTACAATAAACAAAGACATGAAACAAATGAAGTGATTCTTTGATTTTAACTTATAATAGACATAAAAGAACTTGTTCCATCTTGTCAGTGGGATTTTATTGTTACTGTAAAAATTGTTTTGTGCGATCTACTTAAAAAATATAACAATATTACACATGATATTTTTGAGTAGTTTTTGTAGCTTGATTTCTTTAGTGGAATCTACCTGAATAAATCATGTAAAATCTCCTAAATTATTGAGTTTATGACACAATGAATTCAATATTTTAGTGAAATATTTAATATTTTAAGTTGACTCAGTTTTGAGTGAATGGAAATGATCTGTTTGTGTTTGACTTTGAGTCATGATGTACAGTTAAAACACTGAACGAAGTAGAAACAAGATTGTTACTGTACTTACATTAGCAAAGATATTCTCACTGAACAAAACAACAGGATTCATAATATTAATACATGCAGTTATTCACAACCGAACCATAAACTTCTGCACAATAATGAACAAAACTACAAAATAACAAACTCTTGATTTCAATATTTACTCTCCGTTTCCAGTCCTATGCAAAGCTTGGAAAATCTTTAAATGTTTAGCCTTCTTTCTTTAGTTTTATCAGCTGAATCGGTTCCTCAGTTCAAGCCTCAATACTGCTCAAGTTTCTTTAATATAGTGAAGAATTTTTTCAATATTTTTTATTGCAATATTGCAACAATATTCATTTGTATATATTATTGATCTACAATCCAACGTTTTGAATTGATTTTTTACTGCCATATTTCTACTAGTTAATGAAAGTATTTGTCTGCAGTGGAACATCTTCATCTGTTTGATTCATTCAGTTCTTTGTGTCTGAATCAAGTTTTCATTGTTTCCACTGCTGCTCTTATTCACATCCAAACCATAAAGCAGCAGAAGAATAATGAACAAACTGATTCATGAATCTGTTTCCATTTGTTGTTCTTAAATCGAACACAGGACTCGTCTTTGTCAGTCAGACGATGAAGTGGAGAGACGCTCAGAGTCACTGCAGACAGAATCACATTGATCTGGTCAGTGTGAGGAACCAGAATGAGAATCAACAGGTTCAGAAGTTCATCAGTGATCATTCTTCACCTGGATCATGGGTCTGGATCGGTCTGTTTAGAGTCAGAGACTCATGGCAGTGGTCAGATCAGAGTAACTCCTTATTCAGATACTGGAGGTCTAATGAACCTAATAATGCTGGAGGTGATGAAAACTGTACAATGATCAAACACAACGATCAGGATCAATGGGCAGACGTCTCTTGCAACAACCGATTTCCTTTTGTGTGTCATGAAGGTGAGCAGATCCTCACAAAACTCACACAATCCATCCATCACCTCCAGATATCTTAAAGTTCACGCTACATGTCTGACATGGCAAATTCCTCCACAGTGTTTGTTCTGCATGTTGTTTTTGATCAGTCTCTCTCTAGTGTTTCTTGTGGTTTGTTTTGTGTCCAGATAAACTGATTCTGATCAACGAGAATCTGACGTGGTCTGAAGCTCTGAGATACTGCAGACAGAATCATGTGGATCTGGTCTCGGTTCATTCAGAAGAGATGCAGCGTGAGGTGATGAATGTGGTTAAACGGGCGTCTACTGAGGCGGTGTGGTTGGGTTTACACAACTACTGCATCATGAACATGTGGCTCTGGCTGAGCGGAGACATCGTGTGCTATCAGAACTGGGCTCCAGGGAACGGAGTGACACCGGAAGACTGCCGGCTCGAGAGGAGAAAAGGAGCAGTTCAGTCTGGAGGAGATCAGCGCTGGATCAGCCGTCCTGAGACTGACAGACTCAACTTCATCTGCATAAATTATGAGTGAAGAGACACACGTTTGTGTGTTTATTAAGATTCACTGTTTTCATCATTATTTACTTTCATATGTTTGATTTGTTCTTTAGTAATTTCTGACTGAATCTATTAATTGTGGTTTAAAAGTCTGTTAAATGTTAATTATCATGACATATTGTGATCTTATCAAAGTTTTCTAACATTAATGTTTAATATTCTTTAGATATCTAAAATACTAACACAATATATGTGTGTTTTATGAATCTCTTTGCATATCTGGTGTGTTTATGAATCTTTGTTTTTTTCACTAATATTATCTATAGCAATAACTGGTGAATGTGATTCTGTGATCAGCAGATCTTAAGAATAATATTATTTGTGTCTCAACAGAATGAAATCTGGTTTAAGCGAGAAGTGAAGTGATGTCACAATAAACTGTCAATTAAATTTTACCAATTTATATGTGATTGTTGATGTGTTTGTATGATATTTAAGATATGTTGTCACTTACAAAACAAGCAAATTTCCTCTTCCTGAAATAAATTACATGTGTGAATCTGTAACACAGGGATCCACTGGAGGCGAGTTTAGGTGAGAACCCCGGTGCAATATTTATTTAAAGTCTATAAAACAAACATAAATCCAAAGAGTTGACCATAAACAGGAACAACATAGACTCACCAACAGTGGTTACAGGGCATACAATCCACAAACAAGGAACAATGGAAACATGAGGGTTTAAATAGACAGACTAATTACAAACAAG
This sequence comes from Zacco platypus, assembly GCA_038088235.1. NCBI lineage: Eukaryota > Metazoa > Chordata > Actinopteri > Cypriniformes > Xenocyprididae > Zacco > Zacco platypus. Next base: position 45,720,297 of record CM076085.1, on the reverse strand, counting down.
AAACACCTGTGAACAATGATTAAACCCGTGAACCAATCAGAACACGACATGACACAGGGGAATCACATGACAAGGAGCACATGGCAGAATCACATGACATAACATGACAGCTGGAGCACATATATAAACAAACAAGACACATGACAATGACCATGAAGCATGAACATGAAACTTGATATTCGATTAAATTTAAACTTATTTGACAATAAGACAAACACAAACTTCAAGAATCATCATATGAATCAACAATAATGACATGCTTCATGCCGCAAAGCATTCTGGGAACCATGGATGAGTTTTGTATGATGCACCCAGAATGCATTGTGGCATGAAGGATGTCACTGTTGATGACATTAATTTACTGATTCTTGAAATCTGTGTGTGTTTTAATGACAAAGGAGGGCAGCACTTTATTTTACTGTCCTGTTCTCTGTGTACATACTATGTGCTTATTACAGAAATTATAATAACTGGGTAATAACTATGTACTAACCCTGAAAGGACACCTAAACCTAACTTTAACCAACCCCTCTAGTTACCTTATATTACTCAGTATTTTAATTGTCAAGTACACTACATGAAAGTACAGATCCTCTAGAGGGCACTTCAGCATGGACTATGCACTACATACTCACTCACAGATACTGACTACATTTCCCAGAATCCCCGTACCTGTCACTGATCACCCAGGCCAGCTGTAGGTAATCACCTCACTCTATTTAAGCTCTACGCACATACACACAATTGCTAGGTCTTGTTATTCCGTGTGTTTACATTTCCGAGTGTTCATTCCCGTCTTGTTTGCCTGTTTTTTGATCCTGCCTGTTTCTTTCGTCTTTTGATATTCATCTGCCTGCCACTTGGACTTATTGCTTGTATTTTTGGATTGTGTAACTTGCTGCCTGTCTCGACTCTTCCGCCTTATTATTTGACCACAATTCTGATTATCCTCTGCCATACCTGTTTGCTGTTCCTTGACCATCGCCTGTTTGACTACGTTTGTAAATAAAGCTGCATTTGGATTTCAATCCGCTGACTCATCATTACAGGAGCTTAAAAAATTTTGTGCACACTGTTTTTTTTTTCCCTTTCTGATTAAAACACTGTTGGATCTAATACTGTACAATAAGAGAGTTGCTATAAGAAATAATGTTAATACCATAGATTAGACTGGGTGAAATCAGATAATCAGATATCATATTACATTATATGATGACAATATCTTTATCATCAACAAATAGCTAACATCATCTGATCACATTTTCTTTTGCTGTACTTGCCATAACGTCTCGGTTACATAGGTAACCCTCATTCGGAGGGTACGTCGGATGACCGATGACCGACGAATAGGAATCTCGCTAGAGAGGCCAATCTACTTCGAGTGTAACTAAAACAAGCCAATGCATATTGGCATGCAATCATATGCAGCAGCTGCTCACCTGGCAGCGCGGGTATATAATGAGCAGCAGGTGCGTTGCATCTTTAGGTTTTCGCTGAGGAGCCGAACCAGATAGGCGGCAGCATCAGCGGGGTACAGCAACTGTGGCGACGGGACGTACGTCTCCGTTCCCTCCTTCAGGGAACGAGGGTTACCTATGTAACCGAGACGTTCCCATTCAGTCGGTCACTTCGACGTACGTCGGATGACCGACGAATAGGAATCCCTACCAAAGCGCCACAGGAGCTGCCCTCTTCGAGCGCTCTGTTGAAGCCACCTGAACCCCCTTGCCTGAGGACGGTGGGACAGGGCTAACACAGAGAGTGTCAATCACTGCTGTTCCCAAACCCATTCAGTGAGACTATTGGATAACACTGGGAAAGCGTACCGTTCGTGTAAAAGGGACGCTGCGGAAGCCACATCCTTCCCCGAAGGAGTTATGTGGAAGAATAATGGACTAACTGTGGGGTTGTCATATGGAAGAACTGGGGTGACTCCACTCGACGAGAGGTGGGTTCTCCCAGAGGGAAAGACACGGGCTTCGATTAGGAGCAACCGTGGAACCAGAAATATGGGATTCCCGTAGGGTCACTCATATGGAACCCAGCCTAAATCCGGTTCTCAAGGATGCAGCGGAGTATAGGCCTGGCGCCAGACGCTTCGCCACCTCGGCTGCCGAAGGGAGATCGGAGGACTCAACAGGGTCTGCCTTGTAGGGACTCTCTGGAGAATAAGCACATGTAAGTGCAGCAAGCCGACACTAAGCCGGGGCCTCTCCGTGCCTCTGACCTGAGGCGAGAACACGGGAGGAGACCGACTCAACACGAAGGCTATAGAACCTAGCGAACGTGTTAGGTGTCGCCCAGCCCGCAGCTCTACAGATGTCTGTCAGCGAGGCGCCACGAGCCAGCGCCCAGGAGGATGCAACACCTCTCGTGGAGTGTGCATGCAACCTGAGCGGGCAGGGCAGGGCACGCCCTGAGCTTGGTAAGCCAGGGCGATGGCATCCACTATCCAGTGGGCCATCCTCTGCTTGGAGACAGCCTTTCCCTTCTGCTGGCCTCCGTAACAGACAAAGAGCTGGTCTGAGGTCCTGAAGCTTTGAGTTCTGTCTACGTACAGTCGCAAAGCGTGAACTGGACAGAGCAAAGCCAGGGCTGGGTCTGCCTCCTCCGAGGGCAGCGCTTGCAGGCTCACTACCTGGTCCCTGAAGGGAGTGGCAGGAACCTTGGGCACATAGCCAGGCCGGGGTCTCATTACCACGTGGCTGTCACCCGGCCCGAACTCTAGGCACGATTCGTCGACCGAAAAAGACTGCAGGTCCCCTACCCTCTTGATGGAGGCCAATGCAGCCAGCAGCAAAGTCTTCATAGACAGAATCTTTAAGTCTGCTGACTGCAAAGGCTCAAAGGGAGCATTCTGGAGTGCTTTCAGCACCAGAGCCAAGTCCCAAGAGGGTATGGAGGGGGGACGAGGAGGATTGAACCGTCTCGCCCCCCTAAGGAACCTGACGACCAGGTCGTGCTTACCAACGGATTTGCCATCTATGTGGTCGTGGTATGCAGAAATAGCAGCAGCATGGACTTTGAGGGTGGAGGGGGACAGCCTAAGCTCCAACCCTTGCTGCAAGAAGGAAAGCACGACTCCGATCGAGCATCTTCGGGGGTCTTCTCGGCGAGAGTCGTCTAGATAGTTGAGGATGCGAACACCCTGTTTTCTCATGGGAACAAGGGCTCCCTCCACGACCTTCGTGAAGACGCGGGGAGACAGGCCCAGCCCGAAGGGTAAGACTCTGTACTGATATGCTCGACCTTCGAACGCAAATCGCAGGAATGGACTGTGTCGCGGAAGGATCGAGACATGAAAGTATGCGTCCTTCAGGTCGATCGCTGCAAACCAATCTCGGGGACGGATGCACTCGAAAATGCGTTTCTGCGTGAGAATTTGGAACGGTAGCTTGTGAAGGCTCCGATTCAACACTCGCAGGTCCAAGATCGGTCGTAACCCACCGCTTTTCTTGGGTACAATGAAGTAGGGGCTGTAGAACCCCGACTTCATATCGGCTGGAGGGACCGGCTCTATCGCGTCCTTCGCCAGTAGGACCGCGATCTCCGCACGCAAGACAGGAGCATCGACAGCTTTCACTGAAGTGAAGTGGATGCCCCTGAACCTCGGGGGACGCCGGGCGAACTGAATCGCATAGCCGAGCCTGATGGTCCGAATGAGCCAGCGAGACGGACTGGGGAGCGCTAACCAGGCTCGCAGAGACCGTACAAGCGGGACCAAAGGGACCGCAGGCGTACCCGCCGTGGGGCAGCGAGGTGGAATGCAGGGACGCAGCCTGGGAGGCTCTCCTTGTGAGGCGGCCCGAGGCTGGGTCAGAGTGTGCTTTGCAACACTTACCTGGTTCCACGGATGGACAGTGGGAGCAGGCGAAGCCTTGGCTGCCTGCTGCGCGCTGCTGTCCGCTGGCGACAGAAGAGGAGGATGAGAGTGGTGAGTTTCTAGCCCTCCCACTACTCTCCGAGTCCTCTTCAGACCCGGAGATGAAGGAAACTGCTCTTTTATTGAAAATTTGGGTACCGCCGGCTGTTGAGGCAGCGGCGGAACATAAAACAAACACAAAACAGGATTCTCCACCCGGCCCCTTCCCAAACACACGACGCAGCGCTGGTGACCATCCCGAGTCGCCAGGTAACGACCACATTCAGAAACACACAAGCAGTACGACATCTTTAAAAAGACGCGAACTACTCGTGCGAGCTCTTTTAGGAAATGCTCTTTCAAGTGCCGAAGCACGCAGGGGGAAACCGCGGCACACAGACAGGGGAAAGTGCAGCCTGTCATGTGCGCTCACTCTTGCCGCTCTTACCAGCTGTAACAACAGCTTTTGCGCGCTCTCTCACAGCGCACCGTTACCTCACAAACAAGACAAAACAAAGAACACACAAGAGCGCGGTCCCGCTGCTGCGCTGTCCGCCTGCACTCTGGTGAAGAGAATCCAGAAAGAACTTCTTCTGTCACACTCCGTAGAGACCATGAATGGTTCGGCTCTGAAGCGAAAAGCTGAAGATGCAACGCACCTGCTGCTCATTATATACCCGCACTGCGAGGTGAGCAGCTGCTGCATATGATTGCATGCCAATATGCATTGGCTCGTTTTATTTACACTCGAAGTAGATTGGCCTCTGCCAAAGTCGAAGTGACCGACTGAATGGGAACAAACAGATACAGCAGCCACAGAAAAACTAACATTAAAAATTCAAGAGTAAAACTGCCCAAATAAAGCAAACACTGATCACCATAATAGTGATATCAAACTAAACTATTACTGGGGAAGAATATTCTGGGGGAAAAAAAATAAAACTTGCAGGTGAAAATATCACATTAACATTTCTAGCTGGGTATACTGCAGTCTTCTTCAACTGCTCCACATACACATGCTGAGCTTCTAACAAACTGAAGAGGGAACATTTCTAGTCTAGTCTAACTAACACTCGTCACATCCCTCCTGTACTTCCAAAAGTTCTCCAGGAGAGGTCAATGAGAAACATGGAGTACCAAGCAGACGAACAGTAGCAGCGTTTCCATAATCACTATCAATGGAAACACGTGAATTTCGCAAATAGGTTTTTACGCTCGCATGAGGTGGTTTTTCAGTTTTTTGACCCATATGTTATTAAAGTTTGACATCTAATACTAGTAGTATTTATCAATTAACAATTAATAATTAACATAATCGGAACTAATAGTATTATATGTCTATGTCGTAGCTCCTTAGAAAGCTTTCTCACTCCTCGTTCCTCACCTCCTCACGGTACATTTATAGAGTTGAAATGGCTTTCGAGATTTTCTTTGATCGGGTTCCAGGTCACAGGCCGGAGGATGGAGGAGCGATGAAATGAGGAAGCATCCACTGAAGTATTGAGAAGCACCCAGGGAAACATTTATGAGGGAGATGGAATTCCAGAAGCCATGGCAAATATTAGGAGGAGCAAACCAATATTATTAATTTAGTTTAAGCTTTAGTATAATTTGCCAGTGGAGAGTCTTTTCTGTGTTTATGAATAAAAGACTAAAATATCAGATATAAACATACTAACATGCATAAGGATTATTAAGTAATAAGGATGTTCCAAATTTGCTTTAAAACCAAAACAATAAGTTTTTAGAAATGCAATGTCGTTTTTTTCAACAGTTTTGATTCACACAATGACTCCGAACCACTAAATAAAACGTAATTAGTGTATTGCATAGATACAAACTCTTTTATATTTTATAAAATGACGTTTTATGTATGTTTTAGTCTCATTAACAAAGACAAATAATTTGGAGATCCCAGATGAGACACTGTGAAACAGCAGAGTTGTCTTTTCATTCCAACAAAAATATGTTTTGTTACTGTTCCCAGAATGTTATTTCGGGCTTTTCTCTGAATGTCCAAAACATCAAGGTTATTAAATTATAACCATTTTTTCTTGTTTATTTGAACCAGAAAGCTTTGAACAAACGTTCTATTAAGGTTACTGGAAGAACGTTTGTTCATAACTTTTAGAGAACCTTCTGAGAACATTCCCTGCTTTATTAAGTTAATAAATCAACAACAAATGAGAACAATATACCTGTGATTATGGAGAAAACTGCCGGAATGGTGAACTTCTTGATCTTCTCGCTCAAAGATCTTGAGATGGAAACACGGATCTCTCCTCAAAGAGCATTATGCAAACATCAACAAATTAGGAAAATGGACAGATGACACATGATCCGTAATGAAAAGAGCTTCGAAAGTGACAGAAAATAATACAAAGGTGTGTGATTGTTTAGAAGAGAGGAAAGAACAGACGATCTGTTTTTGTGTTAGTAAAAGTGATTTTGAGTCTCACTTTAAACTGCGACTCTACTCAATCCTGGAGGGACTGATTAAACTGTGATGACTGAAAATATTAATAAAAAACAAAGAAACAATTGGAATAAATATTGAACAATGGTTCAAAACAACACAATAATATAGTGACCTCTGCTGGTTGTAATGATGAGGAGTCAACGAGTGAGATCCAAGTGCAGCTTTATTTGGTAATGTGGTCAGACAGGCAGAGATCATCAACGGCGAACAACAATGTAGGAGGTTGATAAACGTCAACAGGGAAACAAGGAAACAGGCAGGATCAGACACAGGAAAACCAGACAGGGATATAATGCTCGGAAATTGTGAATAAATCAATTATAAATTATTGTTGAATTATAAATCAACAATACTTCGCAGAGTGCAAGTGGGTGAGTGATCTATTTATAGTGCAGGGAAGAAGCTAATGAGTGTGATGACGAGACACGGCTGGTGGACGATCAGTGACCGAGTGAGGGATTCTGGGAAGTGTAGTGTTGTGAAGGAGAAGCATGGTGCGAGCGGGTGACCTCTAGTGGTGAGTGGGTGTAAGGATGGACAGAGTTCGTGACAGAGCCCCCCCCCCTAGGAGCGGCTTCCAGACACTCACAACAAAAAAAATGAGCAAAACAGGGAGGGGGGGTGAGGTAATCAGGACAAGGGGGGCCAGGACCATGGGGTGAAAACCTAATGAGTGGCCAGGACGGAACGGGTTGTGCAGGGGGCCAAAACAGAATAAACCAGGTAGACAGGTGAAACAAGGCTGGGAGACAGAGTGGAGCAGACAGACAAAGCAGGACAGACAGACCGAACAGGGCAGACAAAAAAAGTGGAGCAGACAGACAGAGTGGGACTCAAGTGGCCAGGGCGAAGTCCCAGCTGGAGCAAGGGAGTCAGGCGGCCATGGTGGAGACCAAGGCAGGGTCACAGCTGAGGCTGGGAGGTCAGGCGGCCATGGTGGAGTCTTAGGTGGAGTCATGGGGAACTTGACCCCCGTGGCCCCTGTCCCCATACCCCAAGCGGACATATAGCCCCCCCCCAAAATTTTTATGGGAGAGTTACCCCCCTTGCCTGGCTCAGGCGGCGGAAGATCTGGCGGCAGGCCAGGCGGAGGAAGGTCCGGCGCAGGCTCAGGCGCTGGAGGTTCAGGGCGCGCTGGAGGTTCTGGGCGCGCTGGCTCGGGCGCTGGAGGATCTGGGAGCTCTGGGAAGTCTGGGAGCTCTGGGAAGTGGTCAGTGGTCTCGGACAACTCAGAGTATGTTCCCGGTTAACACACAAGACATTCTCAACCGAGCGACGAATGCATGATTCACCATGGAAACAGACACTAAGAAAAAGCGCGCCTGTCAGGCTACAGTGTAGATAAACTCACGAAACACGAAGACATATAATTCCAATAGGTAGTTTTAATTCCACGGGCAGGATGAACAGGAGACAGGCAGGTAACATGCAGTATACATTGACGAGAACCGACAGCGACAGAACAAACACAAGGAGAATATATAGGGGAGATAATTAACTAGACAGGTTACACACATGGAGGGCAAATGAACAGAATGACAGAACTAGACAGGACTAAACTAAACATTCCACTTCCTCCATCTTTTTATTGAATCAGTAATCTTTATTCACGGAGAATAAGAATTATATTGTTTGTTTGATGCTAAATATTTAATAAGATATCACATATGTATTTTATTATAAAAATTATAATATAGAGATTGTCCTGGAGAAAAAAGACCCATGTGTGAGATTACGATAAAATAAATACTTATATTAGAATTGAATAAACATTTAAACATTGTAATAGTGCTTTATATATATATATATATATATATATATATACAGTATATATATATATATATATATATATATAAAGCACTATTACAATGTTTGTGTATATATATATATACACACTCACCTAAAGGATTATTAGGAACACCTGTTCAATTTCTCTTTAATGCAATTATCTAATCAACCAATCACATGGCAGTTGCTTCAATGCATTTAGGGGTGTGGTCATTTCATTTCATTTTTCATCATTTAGCAGACACTTTTATCCAAAGCGACTTACAAGGGGAGCAATTAGGGGTTAGATGCCTTCAAGAGCACCTTAGTCATGGTATCGAAGGTGGAGAGAGTGCTGTTTATTCACAATCCCCACTTTCAATTCCTGCCGGCATGGGAATCGAACCAGCAACCTTCAGATTACAAGCCCGACTCCCTCACCACTAGGCCACGACTACCCTGGTCAAGACAATCTCCTGAACTCCAAACTCAATGTCAGAATGGGAAAGAAAGGTGATTTAAGCAATTTTGAGCGTGGCATGGTTGTTGGTGCCAAATGGGTCGGTCTGAGTATTTCACAATCTGCTCAGTTACTGGGATTTTCACGCACAACCATTTCTAGGGTTTACAAAGAATGGTGTGAAAAGGGAAAAACGTCCAGTATGTGGCAGTCCTGTGGGCGAAAATGCCTTGTTGATGCTAGAGGTCAGAGGAGAATGGGCCGACTGATTCAAGCTGATAGAAGAGCAACTTTGACTGAAATAACCACTCGTTACAACCGAGGTCTGCAGCAAAGCATTTGTGAAGCCACAACACGCACAACCTTGAGGCGGATGGGCTACAACAGCAGAAGACCCCACCGGGTACAACTCATCTCCACTACAAATAGGAAAAAGAGGCTACAATTTGCACAAGCTCACCAAAATTGGACCGTTGAAGACTGGAAAAATGTTGCCTGGTCTGATGAGTCTCGATTTCTGTTGAGACATTCAGATGGTAGAGTCAGAATTTGGCTTAAACAGAATGAGAACATGGATCCATCATGCCTTGTTACCACTGTGCAGGCTGGTGGTGGTGGTGTAATGGTGTGGAGGTGTTTTCTTGACACACTTTAGGCCCCTTAGTGCCAATTGGGCATCGTTTAAATGCCACGGCCTACCTGAGCATTGCTTCTGACCATGTCCATCCCTTCATGACCATCATGTACCCATCCTCCGATGGCTACTTCCAGCAGGATAATGCACCATGTCACAAAGCTCGAATCATTTCAAATTGGTTTCTTGATCATGACAATGAGTTCACTGTACTAAAATGGCCCCCACAGTCACCAGATCTCAACCCAATAGAGCATCTTTGGGATGTGGTGGAACGGGAGCTTCATGCCCTAGATGTGCATCCCACAAATCTCCATCAACTGCAAGATGCTCTCCTATCAATATGGGCCAACATTTCTAAAGAATGCTTTTGTTGAATCAATGCCACGTAGAATTAAGGCAGTTCTGAAGGTGAAAGGCGGCCAAACACAGTATTAGTGTGGTGTTCCTAATAATCCTTTAGGTGAGTGTATATGTGTGTTTTGTATAATATAATATTGTATATATAACTGTAATTAAATAACAAATTATATAACTATATTAATTAAATAACACTCATCTGAACACCTCTTAATCAAACTAACCCTGGATCATTAGCGGCTCTGGAGCAGGTTATGTTCAGAGAGTAAGTTGCTATGGTTACTGACATACCCTGAAAGTTACCTCCATTTTTTGAACCGAAAGTCGAGGTTATCAGCTTATTTACTCCTAAACATATCTGGGTATGTCACATAACCTGCTTTCTGGAATACCGCCCTGTTCGTTCCAATGATATTTTCATAAAATAAACTGGGTTAACTAGTTAACCAATTGTTGGTAACTAGAAATAAAAATTTTAACCAGAAAAGTTTAAAAGTTTAACCAGATTTATTTTACCTGGCTGTGGTCTTGTCTCAGCTTGAGATACATCATCACCCTTTTAAAACAAACAAACAAAAACAAAAATTATTTTCTGGGATCATCTTTGTATTTAAAGCCTCTGAAATGGGACACAGTTATAGTGTAACTTCCTGTTGCAATGAAACAATAACACTCAGTTTATCCTTCTGTTTCATGTCAGAGATGTAAATATTGTCCACCCTGAACGTCTAAATGTGTCGTGGAAATAAGCAAATGAGTGATGAGGATGTGTTTACATGCAAACATCTTCATATCTTACAAACAATGAAACAGTAAACTGGAGTCTGAAACTAAACAAAATAAGAATTTTCCTAAAGAGACAAATTCTAAAAAATGTAACGATGTTTTAATGTCCACATTCCAGCCAATCACAATCAAGTATTTGGAGGAAATGAGACTGAAACAGCAGAAGATGATGTTATTATTTCCAACATTATAAATGAACTTCAGGGGAATGAAAAACAGTCCAGCAATAACATTCAAGCTGCTGTTTAGATGTTAAAATACAAATTATGAATGTTAATATGTAAATAATGTTTTAATTAAGATCCATATTCATATAGACTGACACTGACTGACACAGATGTCAAGATGCAAATAAAGGGAAAGAAACCTGGAGGAAGTGAATATGATATAGGGGTTTTCAGAGTAAAACGCAAATGATGTAATGAATGAGGGACGAGAGCAGATATAATAATCATATTGTTTAAAGCTGCAGACAGAAACATCAGACTCAGGACAGAAACACACGAGCTCTAAAGTAAGAACAACTCACATGTTCATTCTTCAAACACTATTAGACTTTGAGATCTTAATATTGTCTGAATGATTATGTACAGTGAATTCATGAGTTTTTCAATGTGTTTCTTCCTCAGAAATGGAGCAAACTCTATATTTCATTCTTCTTCTCATTGGTGAGTGTGTTTGTTGTTTTATTTCTGGTTTATAGTTTCATCAGGTTTGACTCTGTTATGAAAAGCATTAAATCAAAGCCTCTCTTTCACAGCTCTCTGCTCCGTATCTGAATGTGTTCAGCGTCAGTATCACTTTATAAACGTGATGAAGACCTGGACTGAAGCTCAGAGATACTGCAGAGAGAATTACACAGATCTGGCCACCGTTGACAACATGAACGACATGAACGAGCTGAAGAAGAGTGTGAAAGATGAAGGTGATCAGCGTGTCTGGATTGGGCTGAAGAAGACGAGTGTTGATAAATGGCAGTGGTCTTCAGGTGATCCTGTGCTCTATCAGAACTGGGGATATAAACAACCTGAAGGCAGAGATGAGTGTGGCTTGATGTTAAATGGACAATGGGAAGATTTGCCATGTAGTGACACCCGGACTTTCATCTGCAATTCATCCAACAACGGTGAGTTCAGCTCCATACAATGACAACAAACATTCATTTATAGAAAGACACACTGATACAAAATTTAAAATTGAAATGACTAAATTCTGCTACTTTTTAATATAGTCATAAATATAAGGGAGATCTTTTGAGTTGATAACTGTGAATCTGCCATTAGAGAACATAAAGAACTATATTTTCAGAAAACTTCATACTGTAAATTCAACATATATATTTATTACTTTGTACTGTAAACTCTATATGATAAACTCAAAAATATCAAACCATTGTTTTGAACGAGATAAATTATAATGAATTAATTCATGTGTCGCCCCCTCGGACAATGACGACGACAACCTTTTCCTGTCTGTGGATTTATTTGCCCCGTTTGTTTTTTTCTTTCTGTTTTCTGCAACAGATTTGGCGCTGCAAGCTTTAACACGAACAACATGCGTTAACTTCACTTATTTTACTCTTTTTTTACTCCCCTGTTCTTCTTCCCACAGCGCACACTACAGTATACATATGTGTCTTAGGTTTATATATATATATATAATACTCCCTTCACATTACACTACTGCAGATTATGTACAATAAACAAAGACATGAAACAAATGAAGTGATTCTTTGATTTTAACTTATAATAGACATAAAAGAACTTGTTCCATCTTGTCAGTGGGATTTTATTGTTACTGTAAAAATTGTTTTGTGCGATCTACTTAAAAAATATAACCATATTACACATGATATTTTTGAGTAGTTTTTATATCTTGATTTCTTTAGTGGAATCTACCTGAATAAATCATGTAAAATCTCCTAAATTATTGAGTTTATGACACAATGATTTTAATATTTTTAGTGAAATATTTAATATTTTAAGTTGACTCAGTTCTGAGTGAATGGAAATGATCTGTTTGTGTTTGACTTTGAGTCATGATGTACAGTTAAAACACTGAACGAAGTAGAAACAAGATTGTTACTGTACTTACATTAGCAAAGATATTCTCACTGAACAAAACAACAGGATTCATGATATTAATACATGCAGTTATTCACAACCGAACCATAAAGTTCTGCACAATAATGACCAAAACTACAAAATAACAAACTCTTGATTTCAATATTTACTCTCCGTTTCCAGTCCTATGCAAAGCATGCTGGGAACTAACAATCTTTAAATGTTTAGCCTTCTTTCTTTAGTTTTATCAGCTGAATCGGTTCCTCAATTCAAGCCTCAATACTGCTCAAGTTTCTTTAATATAATGAAGAATTTTTTCAATATTTTTTATTGCAATATTGCAACAATATTCATTTGTATATATTATTGATCTACAATCCAACGTTTTGAATTGACTTTTTACTGCCATATTTCTACTAGTTAATGAAAGTATTTGTCTGCAGTGGAACATCTTCATCTGTTTGATTCATTCAGTTCTTTGTGTCTGAATCAAGTTTTCTAGAGAAATGTGTAAGAAAACATAATGAGGAAATATAAAATTATCATGAAAATTCACAAATGTTACTTGATGTTTTATCAGTAAAATTAGTCACACGTGTTTCTGATGTTTCCACTGCTGCTCTTATTCACATCCAAACCATAAAGCAGCAGAAGAATAATGAACAAACTGATTCATGAATCTGTTTCCATTTGTTGTTCTTAAATCGAACACAGGACTCGTCTTTGTCAGTCAGATGAAGAACTGGAGAGACGCTCAGAGTCACTGCAGACAGAATCACATTGATCTGGTCAGTGTGAGGAACCAGAATGAGAATCAACAGGTTGAGAAGTTCATCAGTGATCATTCTTCATCTGGATCACATGTCTGGATCGGTCTGTTCAGAGACTCATGGCAGTGGTCAGATCAGAGTAACTCCTCATTCAGATACTGGAGGTCTAATGAACCTAATAATGCTGGAGGTGATGAAAACTGTACAATGATCAAACACAACGATCAGGATCAATGGGCAGACGTCTCTTGCAACAACCAATTTCCTTTTGTGTGTCATGAAGGTGAGCAGATCCTCACAAAACTCACACAATCCATCCATCACCTCCAGATATCTTAAAGTTCACGCTACATGTCTGACATGACAAATTCCTCCACAGTGTTTGTTCTGCATGTTGTTTTTGATCAGTCTCTCTCTAGTGTTTCTTGTGGTTTGTTTTGTGTCCAGATAAACTGATTCTGATCAAAGAGAATCTGACGTGGTCTGAAGCTCTGAGATACTGCAGACAGAATCATGTGGATCTGGTCTCGGTTCATTCAGAAGAGATGCAGCGTGAGGTGATGAATGTGGTTAAACGGGCGTCTACTGAGGCGGTGTGGTTGGGTTTACACAACTACTGCATCATGAACATGTGGCTCTGGCTCAGCGGAGACATCGTGTGCTATCAGAACTGGGCTCCAGGGAACGGAGTGACACCGGAAGACTGCCGGCTCGAGAAGAGAAAAGGAGCAGTTCAGTCTGGAGGAGATCAGCGCTGGATCAGCCGTCCTGAGACTGACAGACTCAACTTCATCTGCATAAATCATGAGTGAAACGACATGTGAATGTCTGTGTGTTTATTAAGATTCACTGTTTTCATCATTATTTACTTTCATATGTTTGATTTGTTCTTTAGTAATTTCTGACTGAATCTATTAATTGTGTTTTAAAAGTCTGTTAAACGTTAATTATCATGACATATTGTGATCTTATCAAAGTTTTCTAACATTAATGTTTAATATTCTTTAGATATTTAAAATACTAACACAATATATGTGTGTTTTATGAATCTCTTTGCATATCTGGTGTGTTTATGAATCTTTGTTTTTTTCACTAATATTATCTATAGCAATAACTGGTGAATGTGATTCTGTGATCAGCAGATCTTCAGAATAATATTATTTGTGTCTCAGCAGAATGAAATCTGGTTTAAGCGAGAAGTGAAGTGATGTCACAATAAACTGTCAATTAAATCTTACAAATTTATATGTGATTGTTGATGTGTTTGTGATATTTAAGATATGTTGTCACTTACAACACAGCAAATTTCATCTTAGGTGTGTGAATCTTTGAGTATACTTGTAAGCAGCCAAGTCTATACTTTAAGCAGCTGAGGGATGCTAGATGGTGCTTGTAAATGGACGCGCACGCTTGCATTACTATTAACTGGATTTTCCACACAAGTTGTTAAAATGTTCATTGTTGTAGATTTATTTTACCGTTACTGGTTTTCATTTCCATGTAGGCAAGAATCCATTCAACAGTCAATAAATCCACCAATCCTTCACCTTTACATTGACTTGCATAGCATGGTACAAACAACCTAGCGTAGCGATCAAAAAACTGTGTGCACCTTCCCTCCAGCAACACCTGTTCCCCGAAGGACGGTTCCCACCTATATATTGTGAACAATCACCCAAGAGTGACCCCTACTGGACATACACATAAATTACCTTTATAAGTAAAGACCAAAAAATGGCTCTTACAATACTGTAAAATTGTGATGTAAAAAACGGCCAAATTCTAACAGTAACATCATTTTCCTTTAAAACAGTAATATACCATAGAAAACAATTCATTCTAGTTAACATTTGTTGTTTTTGATAAAGTAGTGTACTGCAATATAACTGTATCAGTGTTCAGAATCGACACTCCAAATCAGATTGTGAAGATTGTGTGTACACGAATCTCCGCCTCGAAATCACCATATATGAAGCTCACATTGCATGACATCATCTGCATATCATTTCCATATGATTAGTTCCATCCATGTGATGCCATGTTAAGACATTAAGAAAATATGACCATAAATGCCATCACACTACATTACTAAAAATAATTCAGTATCCTTGTCTTATTATGTTGCTTTATATGGGATAAAAACCTCTCAGATTTCATCAAAAATATCTTCATTTGTGTTCTGAAGATGAACGAAGGTCTTATGGGTGTGTAACGACATGATGGTGAGGAATTAATGACATCATTTTCATTTTTGTGTGAACTCACCCTTTAAGTGCTTTCTTTATAACAGGTTTCTATTGGAGGGAAACTTTAAACTTTGTGTGTTTAGTTCCTATTCTGAGTGCACCTGCTTACCTAGATGTAGTATGCATGTCCACCAATAATGCTTATACTGAGTTTAGTCTTGTATTAGTCCATTAACGTTAAGTGTTGTATGAAGGCAACCCCAGTATTACAACGGTGTCGCACAAGCTATAATACAGGTCAGTGGTTCCCTTTCGTGGGAACTCGAGTTGCGTCGAAGCACGGTGGGTAAAGCGTATTCAGCCGCAGGTCAGGCTGCTGCATGTTTACACACTATGTCTATATTTCAGGCATATCAGGCTGACCTGCTGGGGGAGATTGACAATAGTGGGGAAGCAAGCTTTGAGCAATTCAAGAGCTTCGTAAGGCGGCAGATTTATCTCTCCGGGTCACCAAGCGAGAAGAGGCACTTATGGTTAAATCTATCGGATATGAAAGATAGAGATAAAAATATTCTCCTGGAGGCCCCGCTTTCTCTTCCGGGCCTCTTCAGCGACTCAGTTATATCTGTCGTCGAGAGGTTCCAGGAGACATAAAAGCAAGCGGCGGCGTTCCAGAGATTTCTTCCCTGCCGCGTTAATCCCCCAGAGACTGCTGGGCGGGATACAGGGCACAACAGAAGCAGAGTGTCGCCATTCACACCCCACCGCAGAAAACCTGGGGGCAGGGGCGACACTCTCAGCCACAGTCGAAGCATTCGAGGGATAAGTCAGACCTGAGGGCTGTCATTATCGCCAAGATGGCTTCGAAGAAGTCCTGACGCCATTCGCGTCGGACTTCTGAGGGCAGCCCCCTCTGTAGGGAAACAAAATACACAATCAATCCATTTCTCTTCGGTGCCCTCAGGGGGTCGTTCTGCCAACCTCGTTACCCCGAGGGGTTCGGGGCGCAGTGGTTCTTGTCGATCCTCTGAGGAGGGTTGCAGTGCGGTCAATTCGGTTGTTCCCTGCCGGTTCGCTGTTTCAGCACCTATTACACCAGAGGCCAGTCTCGAGAGATTGGTTCCCTTAGTAGATTTTCTAACAGAATGGAAACTTCTTCAGAATATATCTCATGGGTGCTGCACATAATAGAAAAGGGTTACAGAATTAAATTCGAGTCTTGCCCACCCCGTTTCAATGGGGTCCTATATACAGTAGTGGACCCCGGGTAGTCTCTGGTGTTGGAACAATTGTTCCGAAAAAGGATGGAGGGTTGCGTTCTATTCTAGATCTGCGTTTGCTAAATCGAACAGTTCAGAAATTAAAGTTCAAGATGCTAACACTCAAACAGATTGTGTCACAAGTCCGAGGATTGGTTTGTGACAAAAGACCTGAAGGACACTTACTTTCATGGATCCATTCATCCTCAACACAGGAAGTTCCTGAGGTTTGCTTTCGGGGGGCGAAGCTTACCAATATCGGGTTCTTTTCGTTCATTCTCTCAACTGTAAATATGATAAAGCTAGGCCAATCCATCACTGTAAAACAGTTCCAGAGGTTATTGGGTCTGATGGCAGCTGCGTCCAACATAATTCCGTTTGGCCTGCTATACATGAGACCCTTACAGTGATTGCTCAGGACCAGGGGGTTTTCCGTGAGGGGAAATCCTTTTCGCATTATCAAGGTCTCGTGGCGGTGCCATGTGAAAAAAACCTTGGTTCCTGAATCAAGGACCTGTGTTAGGAGCTCCTTGTCGTCGCGTAACGCTAAAGACGGATGCATCTCTCACGGGCTGGGGGGCAAACATGAGTGGTCGCTCAGCCCAGGGTCTGTGGCAGGATCATCTTCTTTCCTGGCACTTAAATCGGCTAGAAATGATGACAGTGTTTCGAGCTCTCAAGCACTTCCTCCCAGACCTAAGAGGCCATCACATGTTGGTTCGTACAGACAACATGTCGGTGGTTTCTTACATCAACCATCAGGGGGGTCTGAGGTCGCGTCGTTTAAACAAGCTGGCCCATCAGATCCTTCTATGGGCTCAGGGAAAACTGCTCTCACTCAGGGCAGATTACATCCCTGGGTGTCAGAACCATGGGACAGACTTCCTGTCGAGACAGGAGCTGAGGCCCGGGGAATGGAGGCTTCACCCCGAGGAAAATCTTTGGTCGAGCGGTAGTAGACCTATTTACATCCCTAGAGACATCTCATTGCCACATGGGCTAACTCCCTCCACCTTAAAGGTCGATGTAGCGGCTATATCTGCTTACCACTCCCCCTGAATGGTTTATCTCTGGGTAGAAGACCTTTGGACATAAGATTTCTTTGTGGATCCCTGAGGCTTAGGCCTGTGCAGTGTAGTAGGGCATCAGCATGGGATCTGGCAATTGTTTTAGAAGGCCTGACTCTGGCTCCCTTTGAACCATTAGAGGAGGTTCCAAAAAAATTCCTCACACTGAAAACCATTTTTCTGCTTGCTATTTCATCTCTCAAAAGAACTGGAGATCTTCAGGCGCTGTTGGTTGTCCCTTCCTGTCTTGAATTTGCCCCAGGCATGGTGAAAGCATTTTTTCATCCCAGACCGGGATATGTCCCTAAAATCCCTACTCAAGTTGCGGGTCCTATTATGCTCCAGGCTGTTTGTCCTTCACCTTTTACCACACCAGATCAGGAGAAACGGAATCTGCTTTGCCCTGTCAGGGCATTAGATGTTTATGTCCACAGAGCTGCCCTGTGGTGCAAATCTGAACAGTTGTTTGTCTGTTTTGGATCACCCAGAAAAGGGTGTCCCACATCTAAGCAGAGAATGAGTAAGTGGGTAGTTGAGGCTATCTCTCTCGCTTATGAATCTTCCAGACATAAATCACCATTGATGGTCCGGTCTCACTCTACGAGGAGTATGGCTGCCTCCAGGCTTTTCCCTCCAAGATATTTGTAATGCGGCAGGTTGGTCTTCACCGCATACTTTTATTAGGTTTTATAACCTAGACTTAGACTCCACTCCAGGGTCGGTAGTACTTTCGTCCTAATTGAGATTGGGACAGGCATTTGGTACTATGGCGTAGTGGGTATGAGGTTCCCACCACATCTCGACACAGCTCGAGTTCCCATGAAAGGGAACGTCTCGGGTTACGTATGTAACCATGGTTCCCTGAGTAGGGAACGAGACGCTGCATCGCTTTGCCAAACTCCCGGCATGCCTGTGAGATTTTTCAGATTTTTCGAAGCTGGTGTTCTTAGTTTCTGGGCATGCTTTATAGTTTCCTGGTCGGTGACGTCACCCGCCTATGACGTTCTGTCACGCTATTGGACCGATTTCACATGTGCTTCACGACATAATCACGCAGAGGCATTCCCACCACGTCTCGACGCAGCGTCTCGTTCCCTACTCAGGGAACCAGGGTTACATACATAACCTCAAACCTGTCCTGGAGTACCACCAGCCCTGCACATTTTCTATGTCTTCCTATATCTGACACACCCATTTCAGGTCTTGCAGTCTTTTCTAATGAGCTCATGAGTTGAATCAGGTGTGATAGATGAAGGAGACATACAAAATGTGCAGGACTGATAGTACTCCAGGACAGGTTTGAGCACCACTGATATAGGTTAAGAAAACCGAGAGAAACCGATATGTAATTCTTCAGATGTAATGATTGTTATAGGTTACATCAGCATTGGGTGGAAGAAGAATTATAATCTCATTCACGGCAGAGAAAGCTGATTACATGTAGGCTATACACAGGTAAAGCTTTTGTCTTCCTCAGCTTATTTGCTTATATACTGGCCCTGATAATTATCATAAATCACATTGTAAATCCATTTTTGTGAATGAATGAATGAATGAATGAATGAATGAATGATTCTCTCCAGCTCTCATAAAGTCAAGAAGTTTACTTCTGACAGCAAGTGTGTGCTTTCTGCATATGAACTTCACACACATGCTGCTGGTTAAAACATTTTTCTGTATTGAAATAAGTGTGGAAAACCTCCTTTTTAGCTTCATAAGGTAGTAAAAAAATAAAATAACAAAATATAACCAAGAAATGTTATTATTTTGGGTCAGTACAGCTGCCTTAGAGCGCTAAAATATGCGGGTCAAATTGACCCGGCGAACATCATGAACGTAACAGTAATTTTTTTTGTATATGTGAAAAAACACCAGCATGTTGAAACTTTGGATGCATGTTCATGATGCTAAATGAGAAAAAGTCACAAAATATCAAGAAAAAAAAACCATAGGTTAACCAGTATTTCCAACATCTAGAAAATCTAAACTGGTCAAATTGACCCGCAACATAACATCAGGGTTAATAATGATCTTATTGTTTATACAGCCACCTGTAGCTTCAAAATGCTGTCTAATCTCAGCATGTGCGATTTCACAGACAGAACAATAAACACAGAGCAATAAATACAAATAAGTAACAGATACAAGAATAGGTAGAGAGTTGTAATGACCACTAGAGGTCAGCCGTGACAGGAAAAGGAAAAGTAATAAGAGTTTTATTTACAATAAGGGTTTAGCATTAGGGGCAGACAAGGCTAAAATAACAAACAAAACAACCTTTTGTTAAACCTCTACACTTCCTATAGAAAACAAAATACGGTTTAATCTTACCGGACTCCCTAAACCAAAAACAGCATGAAAAGAGGAGTGAAATAATGCTGTCAAATCCCCTACATCCCTTAACCTGGCCAAACTTAATCACAAAAGATATTTACAAAAGATATACGCAAGTCCGTAGCAAACAATTCAAAATCAGATTCCAAAATCACAGTCAATCAGGCGTGGGTCAAGTTAACTAGAAATATCACAGGTACAAAATCACAATCACATTCACAATCTCTCTGAAAGGACACTAGACAAGTTCAAGTTGTAACTTTGACAGTTTAGTGACCATCGCATTAGACGACAATTAGCATTAGATATGCTGAAGAACTTGAACCAATGAACTCAAAGTGTTGGAGAGCAAGAATTAAGGCAAGAGCTTCTTTTTCTATGGTAGTTAAGCTGATGTTTGTGAATTTCTTTGAAATGAAACTAATCGGCTGATTCACACCAGCAGCATCTGAAGACGGCACCCGCTCCTGAACCACTAGCATCAACTCCTAATATGAACTGCTTTTCTAAGCAGGATGTGGCAAGGGCAGTACAACAAAGACCACTTAAAAGAGACTGAGAGGAAGAGTATTAAGTCGTCCTGCGATACTGAGATAAGCATACTGGGGTAGATCAGTGTCCGACATGTCAGAGTAAAGAATCACAGAGGTACATGTCAAGTCAAGTCACCTTTACTTATATAGCGCTTTTTACAATGCAAATTGTGGCAAAGCAGCTTTACATTAATAATTGGCAAATAATTTTGGCTGCACAGCAGCTCCCAAAGAAAATGGTGTCATTGTCGAGCTTATTCTATATATTATTGATTCATTCCTTTGCAAAGATCAATAGTTATTAGTCTAGTTAATTTATGTATATCAGCACTGGAGAAAACAGTGACGTAATCGTCCGGCTCAGCTCAGTTCACATACAACGGCGCCAATGCAGTCATATCAAAAACACTGCTGAATATCAAGCAAGTGTCCCCAACTTAAACAAGCCAAAGGCAACAGCGGCAAGAACCAAAACTCCAACAAAATGGAGAAAAAAATCTTGGGAGAAACCAGGCTTAGTCGGGGGGCCAGTTCTCCTCTGGCCAACAGTGAACACTTGCCCGATACTCAGGCAGAGTTACAGGTCATAAGGCCGATTTGGAATCACAACAGTCAAAATATGTAATCCAGTTCCATCTAGTTTAAGATCTTTTGATCACGCCGGTATGGGACGGTTTGTTAGGGATATGTGCCACTGGCTGATGAGTCAGTAAGGTCTTCACAAAGGATGATCTAGTTGACACAGTCTCCACCGACACCCCAGGGCCACATTGCTGCCGCACACAGGCACAGGTTCCCCGTCCGACCCGGACACGGCCCGGATCCAGCCAATCACGGGATAAGCAGAGAGACAAAAATTAGCATAGACGCCATTCTTCTTCTGATGTAACGAGTACATCTGGTGTTAAAGGAAGTGTTACCGGTTCCGGCTGACCTGATCTATGCAGCCTAACAATCCTTTACCGGATATGAAGACATAAATTGATAGTGCGTCATGTGTACGCCAGGTTAAATAGATGCGTTTTTAGTCTAGATTTAAAACTGACAGAGTGTGTCTGCTTCCCGAACAATGCTAGGAATATCGTTCCAGAGTTTAGGTGCCAAATAGGAAAAGGATCTTCCGCCTGCGGTTGATTTTGATATTCTAGGTATGAACAACTGGCCAGAATTCTGAGATCGTAATAAACGCGAAGGACTATAATGCATTAAGAGCTCACTCAGGTACTGGCGAGCTAAACCATTTAGTGCTTTTGTAAGTAATTAGCAAGATTTTAAAATCTATACGATGTTTAATAGGGAGCCAGTGCAGTTTTGACAGAACCGGGCTAATATGGTCATATTTTCTGGTTCTAGTAAGGACTCTAGCAGCTGTGTTTTGGACCAGCTGTAGTTTGTTTATCATGCGAGCAGGGCAACCACCCAGTAGAGCGTTACAGTAATCTAGTCTCGAGGCCATGAACGCATGAACTGTAATTTAGATATATTTTTAAGATGGAAGAATGCGGCTTTACACATGCTAGAAATGTACATGAAAGAATATAAAGAGTGGCAGTGCAAATACAATAAATGGTAACCCTCAAGAGCAGTAAGTAGTTCTGAGTCCAAGTCTAATAAGAAGTCTCAGTGTCAAAAGTGGCAAAAATAAAGTGTTGGCAGTGAAGAAATTGCACACAGTAAATTAACATCATAAGGGAACCACCAGCAGGGTGTTTTAAATAACACTGAAGCAGTGTTGGAGTTAATACTGAATACTTATAATGATACTTAAGTGATTAATTGAGATGATTGTTCTACTTTGGAAGATACTTGATGATAACGAGCAGAATCACTGAAGAAAAGAGAAACACAAGAGCTACAACTGACTTCAGCCACAGTCTTATATTAAATCAACTAAAAATACATTAAATCTCTCTGATTACAAACCAGTAATCAATAATCTACAGTTATTATGACAATTAACAGAAGTTTAGATGTTCATGTTGTATTGAAAATATTTGGTCACCATTATGGTGATCAGTGTTTCATTTAGTAGGACAGTTTGGCTTTTTCATATCAGTTTCTAGTTTTTATGACAGTGTTCACCAGAACTCATCATCTGATTCAAAGGAAACCATAAACACAAATCATCAGCTGATGTAACTGCCATCATAAAGAATAAATGATTAACTCTCATCACTGACCAAAAGTGACTGTTTGTTACTTACAGACTTTCACCAACAATACTTTCTTGCCAAAAATCAAACATTCTGAATGTCGAGACACACAAACATCAAGAATCAGCATCTGAATCTCAATAATGGTGACACACTTCATGCTGCAACGCATAATGGGAGTCAGGAGTTTTATTCTGTTACGGCTCCCAGCATGCATTGCTGCATGTCACCATTGTTGAGATTCATATGCTGATTCTTGAGATCTGTGTCTGTTTTTTCTATTATGAGAAATTTAGACACACTAACATCAAGAATCAGCATATGAATCTCAACAATGGTGACATGCCTCATTGCATGCTGGGAACCATCATAGTATAAAACTCATGACCCCCAGCATGCTTTGCAGCATGAAGTATGTCACCATTATTGAGATTCAAATGCTGATTCCCAAAGTCTGTGTGAATTAATATTTTCTCCCCCAGAATTTTTTAAATTCATAATATCTGATTTGCAGCAAGAAAGTGTTGTTTGTGAAAATCTATTAAATACAATGAGACACTTATGATCGTTTTTCTTGATTTTGATAAAAGCTGATTGGCTTTACTTACAGTTTCTTTTGTAACATATTAAGTGTTTTGTGAAAATTGTTACATGAACCACAAACTGACATAATAAGCAAAGAGTCGAACCAAAGGAAACACTGACCACCATAATGGCGATCAACATTCTCATTGGATGGAAATTCCCTTGCAGACCAAAAATATAAATAAATACAAGTGATGCAAATTATATTGATTAGTATGATATTGTTACAGTTAAATATCATGAGACATAAATTAGGTTAACTAACCCGACTTATTTTACCTGGCCATGGTCTTGTCTCAGACACTTCACCTGCCCTTTTCAAACAAACAAACAAATTAATTCATTTCCTTGTATTTAGAAGATTGTCAGAAGTGTTTGAAATAGAAGTAGCAGTAAACTTTATTATCCCCTTGGGGAATATTTGTTCCAGTGGGTTTCAACATCCATTGTCACAGAAGATAATACAACATACACACAAATATATTAGAAAAAATAAGACAATCCCCAAGACTATTTTAAGGTTAATAAAAAAAACTTTCACTCTCTTTCATTTAAAAACTTCCCAGCCTGTGATTTTCCCTCGTTTTTAATAAACACTGGCGTTCTAAATCTTCGACTTGAAGGCAAAACAGTAAGGGTGAGAGGACACAACCTTGTGGAGAACCAACATTTGTAATTTGTTCATCAGACAATGAGGAATTCAAAAGACATTTGAAACAACAAAGCAGAAAGTGTATTGCTCAGCACAGGCTTTAACCACAAATATTATCCGGCCCAGTCGCTGTCAAGATATTTTCTTCATTTGTAATTCTCTCGACTCTTCCCCTCAAAATGAGAAAAGAACAAATTAAACCTGTTTGCTACTTCCAAATCTTTTTTTCCCCCATATGTAGCTTTTATATTAATGTTTTTCTTCCTTATACTCTTATGTGGAAAACTAATCTTCATCCTGATTCCCTCCCAGGCCTGTTTAGAATTTCCTTGTGACATTTTAGCCTCCAGTTTTTGTATGAATTGGGCCTTATCCACTTTAATTCATCATCATTATTATAAGTTTTTTTCTTCTTAATTAACAGTTGTTTTAATTTCTTTGATACCCATGGTTTGCGATTAGGGTGTATTTTATACTTTTTTGTGGGTATAACTGACTCCATGAGCTTTTCAGGGAAAAGTTATTAAAATCTCCTAAAAATTACTTTAGGAGCATCAGTGGACAAAGGATAACGCCTTTGTACAAGTTGATATAAATCCTCTGTGGACTAGAGCGTCTCATTCAACAACATTCGACCTTCGTGGACTTCAAGGACGCAGCCTCTGAATTGGGACACAGTTATAGTGTAACTTTCCTGTTGTTGCAATAAAACTAACAGATAAGAATGGATGAAATATGACAAGGACAATAACTCTCAGTGTTTATCCCTCTGTTTCACGTCAGAGATGTAAATACTGTCCACCCTGAACGTCTAAATGTGGTGTGGACATAAGAAAATGAGTGATGAGGATGTGTTTACATGCAAACGTGTTCATATCTTATAAACAAAGAAACAGTAAACTGGAGTCTGAAATTAAACAGAATAAGAAGTTGTGTGTTTAAACTGCTTTAAAAAATTCCAAAATTTGAAATATGAAACTGTTTCATACGTTGTCAGTGTCCTCTTTGCTCCTTGCTTTGTATTTTTCACTGCAGGAGAACATGATGTATGGCGTGAGAGAGCTTGGGTTGTCGGGCAATGCAACAGGGAGCGGGTTTTGCGAAGGGTCAATTGGCCGGCTTCTGCGTCAGTATCACATGCATGTGTCGTGCTGCTCACGTGACCCAAGCCGGCCAATAATGAGTAAACATGGAAGCTCTGCATAAAAATAGAAAACACTTATTTAAAAATAAAAAAGACATTATAATCATCAGATGGCGGCAGAGGAGCATTAATTGCCTCATATCAGCCATTTCCTGTAAGAGTTTTTCACTCAGTTTCACACTAGGTTTAAAAATACAGTTTGTCAAGGTGAAGTATGAAGTTCTCACAAAATCTCCTGAAAAACAATAACTTTTCTAGAGATTGAATTACACAGGAACCGCTCTCTCTATAATCACTGAAGCTGATGATGATCACACTTGTGAAAACTCACATTTTATTCTATGAATCTCACTAAAGTGCACAACAAATCCTTAATTGTTGATGTTTTTCACACAAAAGTATGAAAACTGATGGTTGAATTGAATTTAGCCGAAGAGGAACACTGAGAGACGTCTCTATTTATTTATATTTTTATGTCGTCTTACATTAGAATAACTAATTTAACGCTTCTGATTATAAACTAAGTATTACACTATTGATGCTGTTAACGCTGCGTCACGACACTGAAGAGACCGACACACCAACAACTGACACTTCACCGCAAGTTTTCCAGCTGGCTTATATTATTGTGGAAGTTGTAAAGAACGCTAGTTGAATGAAGTTGTTATTTATGTTTTGTTTTTGCACACAAAAGTATTCTTGTTGCTTCATAACTTTAAGATTGAACCACTGCAGTCACGTTGACTGTTTTAACCATGTTTTTACTATTTTTCTGGACCTTGAATGTGGTAATATCATTGCTTTCATTGCTTTTTTTTGGAGGAAAAAGAAAAAAATATATGAGCAAAAACAGTTTTTTTCTCCTTCTATATGCAAATAAACGGAAAGAGTCGGACAAATGCACAAACAAGGAGGCAGTAAAATATGAAAATTAGTTGAGAACAATACACAAATGATGTAATGAATGAGGGACGAGAGCAGATATAATAATCATATTGTTTAAAGCTGCAGACAGAAACATCAGACTCAGGACAGAAACACACGAGCTCTAAAGTAAGAACAACTCACATGTTCATTCTTCAAACACTATTAGACTTTGAGATCTTAATATTGTCTGAATGATTATGTACAGTGAATTCATGAGTTTTTCAATGTGTTTCTTCCTCAGAAATGGAGCAAACTCTATATTTCATTCTTCTTCTCATTGGTGAGTGTGTTTGTTGTTTTATTTATGGTTTATAGTTTCATCAGGTTTGACTCTGTTATGAAAAACATTAAATCAAAGCCTCTCTTTCACAGCTCTCTGCTCCGTATCTGAATGTGTTCAGCGTCAGTATCACTTTATAAACGAGAAGAAGACCTGGACTGAAGCTCAGAGATACTGCAGAGAGAATTACACAGATCTGGCCACCATTGACAACATGAACGACATGAACGAGCTGATGAAGAGTGTGAAAGATGAAGGTGTTCAGTATGTCTGGATTGGGCTGCAGAAGACGGGTGTTGATAAATGGCAGTGGTCTTCAGGTGATCCTGCGCTCTATCTGAACTGGAGATCTGGACAACCTGAAGGCAGAGATGAGTGTGGTTTGATGTTAAATGGAGAATGGCATGATATTAAATGTGATAGCAGCAGGAATTTCATCTGCAATTCATCTAACGGTGAGTTCAGCTCCATACAATGACAACAAACATTCATTTATAGAAAGATGTACTGTATACTGTACAAAATTGTAATGCAAAGTTAAATTCTGCTACTTTTTAATGTAGTCATAAATATAGAGGAGATTGTGGATATTTTTCACACTTTCAACTTCTGTAGAAAATAAACTGATATTGAACATGTTGATCTTTTGAGTTGATAACTGTGAATCTGCCATTACAGAACATAAAGAACTATATTTTCAGAAAACTTTATACTGTAAATGACCGATTCAAAAATATCAAACCATTGTTTCGACCAACATAAATTATAATAAAATTATATGCTTTAATTAATTTAACATGATACATAAAAGAACTTGCCCCATCTTGATATTTATGAAAACTTTTGTCCTGAGGATAATGTTCAGTTCTTGTCAGTTTTTTATTTTTTATTTTTTTACTATAAAAATTGTTATGTGTGATCTGGTTGCATCTACATAATTCTTTTTTTACACATGATATAGTAGTTTTTATATCTTGATTTCTTTAATGGAATCTACCTGAATAAATCATGTAAAATCTCCTAAATGATTGAGTTTATGACACAATGATTTTAATATTTTTAGTGAAATATTTAATATTTTAAGTTGACTCAGTTTTGAGTGAATGGAAATGATCTGTTTGTGTTTGACTTTGAGTCATGATGTACAGTTAAAACACTGAACGAAGTAGAAACAAGATTGTTACTGTACTTACATTAGCAAAGATATTCTCACTGAACAAAACAACAGGATTCATGATATTAATACATGCAGTTATTCACAACCGAACCATAAACTTGTGCACAATAATGACCAAAACTACAAAATAACAAACTCTTGATTTCAATATTTACTCTCCGTTTCCAGTCCTATGCAAAGCATGCTGGGAACTAACAATCATTAAATATTTAGCCTTCTTTAGTTTTATCAGCTGAATCTGTTCCTCAGTTCAAGCCTCAATACTGCTCAAGTTTCTTTAATATAATGAAGAATTTTTTCAATATTTTTTACACATCTTTCAGGATCAACACAAACCTGTGAAAACGTCATTCTTACTAGATGAACTTGAAATAAACTCACATTGTCGATTACAACATAACAATCAGACTAGAAACAAACACTTCAATATTAATATTACAACAATATTCATTTGTATATATTATTGATCTACAATCCAATGTTTTAAATTGACTTTTTACTGCCATATTTCTCCTAGTTAATGAAAGTATTTATCTGCAGTGGAACATCTTCATCTGTTTGATTCATTCAGTTCTTTGTGTCTGAATCAAGTTTTCATTGTTTCCACTGCTGCTCTTATTCACATCCAAACCATAAAGCAGCAGAAGAATAATGAACAAACTGATTCATGAATCTGTTTCCATTTGTTGTTCTTAAATCGAACACAGGACTCGTCTTTGTCAATCAGGAGAAGAAGTGGAGAGACGCTCAGAGTCACTGCAGACAGAATCACATTGATCTGGTCAGTGTGAGGAACCAGAATGAGAATCAACAGGTTCAGCAGTTCATCAGTGATCATTCTTCACCTGGATTATGGGTCTGGATCGGTCTGTTCAGAGTCAGAGACTCATGGCAGTGGTCAGATCAGAGTAACTCCTCATTCAGATACTGGAGGTCTGGTGAACCTAATAATAATGGAGGTAATGAAAACTGTACAGTGATCATTAATGACGCTCAGGATCAATGGAGTGACATCTCTTGCAACAACCAATATCCTTTTGTGTGTCATGAAGGTGAGCAGATCCTCACAAAACACACACAATCCATCCATCACCTCCAGATATCTTAAAGTTCACGCTACATGTCTGACATGACAAATTCCTCCACAGTGTTTGTTCTGCATGTTGTTTTTGATCAGTCTCTCTCTAGTGTTTCTTGTGGATTGTTTTGTGTCCAGATAAACTGATTCTGATCAACGAGAAGCTGACGTGGTCTGAAGCTCTGAGATACTGCAGACAGAATCATGTGGATCTGGTCTCGGTTCATTCAGAAGAGATGCAGCGTGAGGTGATGAATGTGGTTAAACAGGCGTCTACTGAGGCGGTGTGGTTGGGTTTACACAACTACTGCATCATGAACATGTGGCTCTGGCTGAGCGGAGACATCGTGTGCTATCAGAACTGGGCTCCAGGGAACGGAGTGACACCGGAAGACTGCCGGCTCGAGAGGAGAAAAGGAGCAGTTCAGTCTGGAGGAGATCAGCGCTGGATCAGCCGCCCTGAGACTGACAGACTCAACTTCATCTGCATAAATCATGAGTGAAACGACATGTGAATGTCTGTGTGTTTATTAAGATTCACTGTTTTCATCATTATTTACTTTCATATGTTTGATTTGTTCTTTAGTAGTTTCTGACTGAATCTATTAATTGTGTTTTAAAAGTCTCTGTTAAACGTTAATTATCATGACATATTGTGATCTTATCAAAGTTTTCTAACATTAATGTTTAATATTCTTTAGATATTTAAAATACTAACACAATATATGTGTGTTTTATGAATCTCTTTGCATATCTGGTGTGTTTATGAATCTTTGTTTTTTTCACTAATATTATCTATAGCAATAACTGGTGAATGTGATTCTGTGATCAGCAGATCTTAAGAATAATAATATTTGTGTCTCAGCAGAATGAAATCTGGTTTAAGCGAGAAGTGAAGTGATGTCACAATAAACTGTCAATTAAATCTTACAAATTTATATGTGATTGTTGATGTGTTTGTATGATATTTAAGATATGTTGTCACTTACAACACAAGCTAATTTCATCTTAGGTGTGTGAATCTTTGAGTATACTGTAAAACTGTGATGTAAAAAAAATGGCCAAATTCTAACAGTAACATAATTTTCCTTTAAAACAGTAATATACCATAGAAAACAATGCATTCTAGTTAACATTTGTTGTTTTTGATAAAGTAATGTACTGCAATACAACTGTATTATCAGTGTTCAGAATCTCCGCCTCGAAATCACCATATATGGAGATCACATTGCATGACGTCATCTGCATATCATTTCCATATGATTAGTTCCATCCATGTGATGCCATGTTAAGACATTAAGAAAATATGACCATAAATGCCATCACATTACATTGCTAAAAATAATTCAGTATACTTGTCTTATTACGTTGCTTTATATGGGATAAAAACCTCTCAGATTTCATCAAAAATATCTTCATTTGTGTTCTGAAGATGAACGAAGGTCTTATGGGTGTGTAACGACATGATGGTGAGGAATTAATGACATCATTTTCATTTTTGTGTGAACTCACCCTTTAAGTGTTTTCTTTATAACAGGTTTCTATTGGAGGGAAACTTTAAACTTTGTGTGTTTAGTTCCTATTCTGAGTGCACCTGCTTACCTAGATGTAGTATGCATGTCCACCAATAATGCTTATACTGAGTTTAGTCTTGTATTAGTCCATTAACGTTAAGCGTTGTATGAAGGCAACCCCAGTATTACAACAGTGTCGCACAAGCTATAATATAGGTCAGTGGTTCCCTTTCGTGGGAACTCGAGCTGCGTCGAGGCGCGGTGGGAACTTCTCTGCGTGATTACGTCGTGAAGCACATGAAATCGGTCCAATAGCGTGACAGAACGTCATAGGCGGGTGACGTCACCGACCAGGAAACTATAAAGCATACCCAGAAACAAAGAACGCCAGCTTCTGTATCTTTAGCGAGCCCTCTGTGTCAGCAAGCAGCATTTCGTTCCGTGTGTTCCTCCCTGCCCCCGTTTCATTACAGGTGGGGATACACACGGGTTGTGTGTTGCTTGTTTGGGAGTGGAGCATGCCCAGTCAGCTCTCGAGGGGGCTGACTGTGTGCACTGTGAGAAGTTGACGCTAAAAACTCTCTGCTCTCACCGGACGTTCTTTGAGAAGGACGCTTCGGCTGGCGTTCATCGTGGATCTGGTCCAGCTGTTGCTGAGGCACAGCGGCGGCTTCATGCGTGGGGATCGCAAATGGATCTGTCAGAGCCCTTTCTCTACCCTCACCTGGCAGACCCAGTGTCTCATCTCAGGGGTTGGAACCACGCGCTGCGGTTTCTTCCCCCCCGGAGTGAGGCACCGGCACTGTGATTATCCAGCTCTGAGGAGGTGGATGTCATTAGTGTCGATGCTGGAGATATGGATTAGCCAGTCCATTCTCCAGCGTATGAGGAGCTGTTAGAGGTTGTGACACGTGCAGTTGAAAAACTAAATATTGAATGGAAACCATCAGAGAAACCGGAGGCTCAGCAAAAAAGTAAGCTGGATGAAAGGTTCCTCCCTTCTCGATCACAACCTCTACATCGGGGATTGCCGTTTTTTCCTGACCTCAACACCGAGGTGTCAAGGTCGTGGAAAAGACCTGTACAATACGTGTTTTCAGCCCCCAAACATCCAACTTTTCCAATATCACGGGGCTGAAACGACAAGGCTATGGGGCGTTGCCTAAGGTCGACGAGACGGTTGCGAGCTATCTCTTGCCTGATTCGGCTTCGTCCCTAAAATCCCAGACATTACCCACCAAGCCTTTAAGAACGACATCAGTGCTGGTGGGTAAAGCGTATTCGGCCGCAGGTCAGGCTGCTGCATGGTTACACACTATGTCTATATTTCAGGCATATCAGGCTGACCTGCTGGGGGAGATTGACAATAGTGGGGAAGCAAGCTTTGAGGCAATTCAAGAGCTTCGTAAGGCGGCAGATTTATCTCTCCGGGCCACCAAGCGAGAAGAGGCACTTATGGTTAAATCTATCGGATATGAAAGATAGAGATAAAAATATTCTCTTGGACGCCCCGCTTTCTCTTCCGGGCCTCTTCAGCGACTCAGTTATATCTGTCGTCGAGAGGTTCCAGGAGACATAAAAGCAAGCGGCGACGTTCCAGAGATTCCTTCACCGCCGCGTTAATCCCCCAGAGACTGCTGGGCGGGAGCAGTCTTGGCCGACTACCAGTTCCTCATACAGGGCACAACAGAAGCAGAGTGTCGCCATTCGCACCCCACCGCAGAAAACCTGGGGGCAGGGGCGACACTCTCAGCCACAGTCGAAGCCTTCGAGGGATAAGACAGACTTCTGAGGGCAGCCCCCTCTGTAGGGAAACAAAATACACAATCAATCCATTTCTCTTCGGTGCCCTCAGGGGGCCGTTCTGCCAACCTCGTTACCCCGAGGGGTTTGGGGCGCAGTGGTTCTTGTCGATCCTCTGAGGAGCTTCGCAGTGCGGTCAATTCGGTTGTTCCCTGACGGCTCGCTGTTTCAAGGAGCCGAATTGGCGGCACCTATTACACCAGAGGCCAGTCTCGAGAGATTGGTTCCCTTAGTAGATTTTCTAACAGAATGGAAACTTCTTCAGAATATATCTCATGGGTGCTGCACATAATAGAAAAGGGTTACAGAATTCAATTCGGGTCTTGCCCACCCCATTTCAATGGGGTCCTATATACAGTAGTGGACTCCGGGTAGTCTCTGGTGTTGGAACAAGAGGTTCTGACTCTTTTGCGAAAAGCAGCTATAGAAAGGGTTTCTCCTCCCAGCAAGCTGTCAGGGTTTCACAGCCTTTACTTCATTGTTCCGAAAAAGGATGGAGGGTTGCGTCCTATTCTAGATCTGCGTTTGCTAAATCGAACAGTTCAGAAATTAAAGTTCAAGATGCTAACACTCAGATTGTGTCAATGATGAAGAGGATTGGTTTGTGACAATAGACCTGAAGGACACTTACTTTCATGCATCCATTCATCCTCAACACAGGAAGTTCCTGAGGTTTGCTTTCGGGGGGGTGAAGCTTACCAATATCGGGTTCTTTCGTTTGGCCTAGCGTTGTCACCCCGTACAGTGGTGGCTCAGGACCGGGGGTTTTCCCCGAGGGGAAATCCTTTTCGCATTATCAAGGTCTCGTGGCGGTGCCTTTGCGCTTTGGCCATGTGAAAGAAACCTTGGTACCTGAATCAAGCTCCTTGTCGTCTCGTAACGCTAAGGACGGATGCATCTCTCACGGGCTGGGGGGCAAACATGAGTGGTCGCTCAGCCCAGGGTCTGTGGCAGGATCATCTTCTTTCCTGGCACTTAAATCAGCTAGAAATGATGGCAGTGTTTCGAGCTCTCAAGCACTTCCTCCCAGACCTAAGAGGCCATCACGTGTTGGTTCGTACAGACAACATGTCAGTGGTTTCTTACATCAACCATCAGGGGGGTCTGAGGTCACGTCATTTAAACAAGCTGGCCCATCAGATCCTTCTATGGGCTCAGGGAAAACTGCTCTCACTCAGGGCAGTTTACATCCCTGGGTGTCAGAACCAGGGGACAGACTTCCTGTCGAGACAGGAGCTGAGGCCCGGGGAATGGAGGCTTCACCCCGAGGTGGTGGAGCTCCTGTGGAAATTCTTTGGTCGAGCGGTAGTAGACCTATTTGCATCCCTAGAGACACCTCATTGTCCTCCATGGTTTTCTTTAACTCATCCAGCTCCTCTGGGCTTGGATGCTATGGTACAGACATGGCCGAGGCTGCATCTGTATGTGTTTCCCCCAATTGCTCTGCTCCCGGGAATTCTGGAGAGGGTGCGCCAAGAACAGGTTCATCTGTTACTAGTAGCCCTTTTTTGGCCAACCAGAGTTTGGTTCTCCGACCTTGTGTCTCTCCTTTGCGGATCTCCGATGGAGATTCCGATCAGGCAAGACCTTCTGAAGATAAGATTTCTTTGTGTATCCCTGCGGCTTAGGCCTGTGCAGTGTAGTAGGGCATCAGCATGGGATCTGGCAATTGTTTTAGAAGGCCTGACTATGGCTCCCTTTGAACCATTAGAGGAGGTTCCAAAAAAATTCCTCACTCTGAAAACCATTTTTCTGCTTGCTATTTCATCTCTCAAAAGAACTGGAGATCTTCAGGCGCTGTCGGTTGTCCCTTCCTGTCTTGAATTTGCCCCAGGCATGGTGAAAGCATTTTTTCATCCCAGACCGGGATATGTCCCTAAAGTCCCTACTCAAGTTGCGGGTCCTATTATGCTCCAGGCTTTTTGTCCTTCACCTTTTACCACACCAGATCAGGAGAAACGGAATCTGCTTTGCCCTGTCAGGGCATTAGATGTTTATGTCCACAGAGCTGCCCTGTGGTGCAAATCTGAACAGTTGTTTGTCTGTTTTGGTTCACCCAGAAAAGGGTGTCCCACATCTAAGCAGAGAATGAGTAAGTGGGTAGTTGAGGCTATCTCTCACGCTTATGAATCTTCCAGACATAAATCACCATTGATGGTCCGGTCTCACTCTACGAGGAGTATGGCTGCCTCCAGGCTTTTCCCTCCAAGATATTTGTAATGCGGCAGGTTGGTCTTCACCGCATACTTTTATTAGGTTTTATAACCTAGACTTAGACTCCACTCCAGGGTCGGTAGTACTTTCGTCCTAATTGAGATTGGGACAGGCATTTGGTACTATGGCGTAGTGGGTATGAGGTTCCCACCACATCTCGACACAGCTCGAGTTCCCATGAAAGGGAATGTCTCGGGTTACGTATGTAACCATGGTTCCCTGAGTAGGGAACGAGACGCTGCATCGCTTTGCCATACTCCCGGCATGCCTGTGAGATTTTTCAGATTTTTCGAAGCTGGTGTTCTTAGTTTCTGGGCATGCTTTATAGTTTCCTGGTCGGTGACGTCACCCGCCTATGACGTTCTGTCACGCTATTGGACCGATTTCACATGTGCTTCACGACATAATCACGCAGAGGCATTCCCACCGCGTCTCGACGCAGCGTCTCGTTCCCTACTCAGGGAACCAGGGTTACATACATAACCTCAAACCTGTCCTGGAGTACCACCAGCCCTGCACATTTTCTATGTTTTCCTTTATCTGACACACCCATTTCAGGTCTTGCAGACTTTTCTAATGAGCTCATGAGTTGAATCAGGTGTGATAGATGAGGGAGACATACAAAATGTGCAGGACTGATGGTACTCCAGGACAGGTTTGAGCACCACTGATATAGGTTAAGAAAACCGAGAGAAACCGATATGTAATTCTTCAGATGTAATGATTGTTATAGGCTACATCAGCATTGGGTGGAAGAAGCATTATAATCTCATTCATGGCAGAGAAAGCTGATTACATGTAGGCTATACACAGGTAAAGCTTTTGTCTTCCTCAGCTTATTTGCTTATATACTGGCCCTGATAATTATCATAAATCACATTGTAAATCCATTTTTGTGAATGAATGAATGAATGAATGAATGATTCTCTCCAGCTCTCATAAAGTCAAGAAGTTTACTTCTGACAGCAAGTGTGTGCTTTCTGCATATGAACTTCACACACATGCTGCTGGTTAAAACATTTTTCTGTATTGAAATAAGTGTGGAAAACCTCCTTTTTAGCTTCATAAGGTAGTAAAAAAATAAAATAACAAAATATAACCAAGAAATGTTATTATTTTGGGTCAGTACAGCTGCCTTAGAGCGCTAAAATATGCGGGTCAAATTGACCCGGCGAACATCATGAACGTAACAGTAATTTTTTTTGTATATGTGAAAAAACACCAGCATGTTGAAACTTTGGATGCATGTTCATGATGATAAATGAGAAAAAGTCACAAAATATCAAGAAAAAAAACCATAGGTTAACCAGTATTTCCAACATCTAGAAAATCTAAACTGGTCAAATTGACCCGCAACATAACATCAGGGTTAATAATGATCTTATTGTTTATACAGCCACCTGTAGCTTCAAAATGCTGTCTAATCTCAGCATGTGCGATTTCACAGACAGAACAATAAACACAGAGCAATAAATACAAATAAGTAACAGATACAAGAATAGGTAGAGAGTTGTAATGACCACTAGAGGTCGTGACAGGAAAAGGAAAAGTAATAAGAGTTTTATTTACAATAAGGGTTTAGCATTAGGGGCAGACAAGGCTAAAATAACAAACAAAACAACCTTTTGTTAAACCTCTACACTTCCTATAGAAAACAAAATACGGTTTAATCTTACCGGACTCCCTAAACCAAAAACAGCATGAAAAGAGGAGTGAAATAATGCTGTCAAATCCCCTACATCCCTTAACCTGGCCAAACTTAATCACAAAAGATATTTACAAAAGATATACGCAAGTCCGTAGCAAACAATTCAAAATCAGATTCCAAAATCACAGTCAATCAGGCGTGGGTCGAGTTAACTAGAAATATCACAGGTACAAAATCACAATCACATTCACAATCTCTCTGAAACGACACTCTAGACTAGACAAAATGACAACAACACAAAGCTATAGCGAAGGACACACATTCAATCACATGATGGCACAAGAATGGCAGAGTTTGAGTGTTTGGAGCGGTCCTTATATCTGGATCAGGTGTGAAGAAGAACCAATCGCAGCCTTCAGCCAGTTATCACAAGGACCTGCAACACACAAGAAGAGATACACCGGACAACAGAATGAAATAAATGAGCACGTGACTCACAACACCCCCATCCACAAAATAAAACATACACTGTTTTACTGATTAACACTGGACAGCGAATCAGCAATCACATTGTCGATACCTTATTTATCACAGATCTTCAAGTTGTAACTTTGACAGATTAGTGACCATCGCATTAGACGACAATTAGCATTAGATATGCTGAAGAACTTGAACCAATGAACTCAAAGTGTTGGAGAGCAAGAATTAAGGCAAGAGCTTCTTTTTCTATGGTAGTTAAGCTGATGTTTGTGAATTTCTTTGAAATGAAACTAATCGGCTGATTCACACCATCTGAAGACGGCACCCGCTCCTGAACCACTAGCATCAACTCCTAATATGAACTGCTTTTCTAAGCAGGATGTGGCAAGGGCAGTACAACAAAGACCACTTAAATGAGACTGAGAGGAAGAGTATTAAGTAGTTCTGCGATACTGAGATAAGCATACTGGGGTAGATCAGTGTCCGACATGTCCGAGTAAAGAATCACAGAGGTACATGTCAAGTCAAGTCACCTTTACTTATATAGCGCTTTTTACAATGCAAATTGTGGCAAAGCAGCTTTACATTAATAATTGGCAAATAATTTTGGCTGCACAGCAGCTCCCAAAGAAAATGGTGTCATTGTCCAGTTTATTCTATATATTATTGATTCATTCCGTTGCAAATATCAATAGTTATTAGTCTAGTTAATTTATGTATATCAGCACTGGAGAAAACAGTGACGTAATCGTCCGGCTCAGCTCAGTTCACATACAACGGCGCCAATGCAGTCATATCAAAAACACTGCTGAATATCAAGCAAGTGTCCCCAACTTAAGCAAGCCAAAGACAACAGCGGAAAGAACCAAAACTCCAACAAAATGGAGAAAAAAATCTTGGGATAAACCAGGCTTAGTCGGGGGGCCAGTTCTCCTCTGGCCAACAGTGAACACTTGCCCGATACTCAGGCAGAGTTACAGGTCATAAGGCCGATTTGGAATCACAACAGTCAAAATATGTAATCCAGTTCCATCTAGTTTAAGATCTTTTGATCACGCCGGTATGGGACGGTTTGTTGGGGATCTGTGCCACTGGCTGATGAGCCAGTAAGGTCTTCACAAGGGATGATCTAGTTGACACAGTCTCCACCGACACCCCAGGGCCACATTGCTGCCGCACACAGGTGCAGGTTCCCCGTCCGACCCGGACACGGCCCGGATCCAGCCAATCACGGGATAAGCAGAGAGACAAAAATTAGCATAGACGCCATTCTTCTTCTGATGTAACGAGTACATCTGGTGTTATAGGAAGTGTTACCGGTTCCGGCTGACCTGATCTATGCAGCCTAACAATCATTTACCGGATATGAAGACATAAATTGATAGTGCGTCATGTGTACGCCAGGTTAAATAGATGCGTTTTTAGTCTAGATTTAAAACTGACGGAGTGTGTCTGCTTCCCGAACAATGCTAGGAAGATCGTTCCAGAGTTTAGGTGCCAAATAGGAAAAGGATCTACCGCCTGCGGTTGATTTTGATATTCTAGGTATGAACAACTGGCCAGAATTCTGAGATCGTAATAAACGCGAAGGACTATAATGCATTAAGAGCTCACTCAGGTACTGGCGAGCTAAACCATTTAGTGCTTTTGTAAGTAATTAGCAAGATTTTAAAATCTATACGATGTTTAATAGGGAGCCAGTACAGTTTTGACAGAACCGGGCTAATATGGTCATATTTTCTGGTTCTAGTAAGGACTCTAGCAGCTGCGTTTTGGACCAGCTGTAGTTTGTTTATCATGCGAGCAGGGCAACCACCCAGTAGAGCGTTACAGTAATCTAGTCTTGAGGCCATGAACGCATGAACTGTAATTTAGATATATTTTTAAGATGGAAGAATGCGGCTTTACACATGCTAGAAATGTACATGAAAGAATATAAAGAGTGGCAGTGCAAATACAATAAATGGTAACCCTCAAGAGCAGTAAGTAGTTCTGAGTCCAAGTCTAATAAGAAGTCTCAGTGTCAAAAGTGGCAAAAATAAAGTGTTGGCAGTGAAGAAATTGCACACAGTAAATTAACATCATAAGGGAACCACCAGCAGGGTGTTTTAAATAACACTGAAGCAGCGTTGGAGTTAATACTGAATACTTATAATGATACTTAAGTGATTAATTGAGATGATTGTTCTACTTTGGAAGATACTTGATGATAACGAGCAGAATCACTGAAGAAAAGAGAAACACAAGAGCTACAACTGACTTCAGCCACAGTCTTATATTAAATCAACTAAAAAGACATTAAATCTCTCTGATTACAAACCAGTAATCAATAATCTACAGTTATTATGACAATTAACAGAAGTTTAGATGTTCATGTTGTATTGAAAATATTTGGTCACCATTATGGTGATCAGTGTTTCATTTAGTAGGACAGTTTGGCTTTTTCATATCAGTTTCTAGTTTTTATGACAGTGTTCACCAGAACTCATCATCTGATTCAAAGGAAACCATAAACACAAAACATCAGCTGATGTAACTGCCATCATAAAGAATAAATGATTAACTCTCATCACTGACCAAAAGTGACTGTTTGTTACTTACAGACTTTCATCAACAATACTTTCTTGCCAAAGATCAAACATTCTGAATGTTGAGACACACAAACATCAAGAATCAGCATCTGAATCTCAATAATGGTGACACACTTCATGCTGCAACGCATAATGGGAGTCAGGAGTTTTATTCTATTACGGCTCCCAGCATGCATTGCTGCATGTCACCATTGTTGAGATTCATATGCTGATTCTTGAGATCTGTGTCTGTTTTTTCTATTATGAGAAATTTAGACACACTAACATCAAGAATCAGCATATGAATCTCAACAATGGTGACATGCCTCATTGCATGCTGGGAACCATCATAGTATAAAACTCATGACTCCCAGCATGCTTTGCAGCATGAAGTATGTCACCATTATTGAGATTCAAATGCTGATTCCCAAAGTCTGTGTGAATTAATATTTTCTCCCCCAGAATTTTTTAAATTCATAATATCTGATTTGCAGCAAGAAAGTGTTGTTTGTGAAAATCTATTAAATACAATGAGACACTTATGATCGTTTTTCTTGATTTTGATAAAAGCTGATTGGCTTTACTTACAGTTTCTTTTGTAACATATTAAGTGTTTTGTGAAAATTGTTACATAAACCACAAACTGACATAATAAGCAAAGAGTCAAACCAAAGGAAACACTGATCACCATAATGGTGACCATTGGATGGAAATTCCCTTGCAGACCAAAAATATAAATAAATACAAGTGATGCAAATTATATTGATTAGTATGATATTGTTACAGTTAAATACCATGAGACATAAATTAGGTTAACTAACCCGACTTATTTTACCTGGTCATGGTCTTGTCTCAGACACTTCACCTGCCCTTTTCAAACAAACAAACAAATTAATTCATTTCCTTGTATTTAGAAGATTGTCAGAAGTGTTTCTGCTGATGTCAGCGGTCTCAGCTGGTGATGCAAACAGGAAATAGAAGTAGCAGTAAACTTCATTATCCCCTTGGGGAAATTTTGTTCCAGTGGGTTTCAACATGCATTGTCACAGAAGATAATACAACATACACACAAATATAATAGAAAAAAATAAGACAATCCCCAAGACTATTTTAAGGTTAATAAAAAAAACTTTCACTCTCTTTCACTTAAAAACTTCCCAGCCTGTGAATTTCCCCCGTTTTTAAGAAACACTGGCGTTCTAAAGCTTCGACTTGAAGGCAAAACAGTAAGGGTGAGAGGACACAAGCTTGTGGAGAACCAACATTTGTAATTTGTGTATCAGACAATGAGGAATGCAAAAGACATTTGAAACAACAAAGCAGAAAGTGTATTGCTCAGCACAGGTTGTAACCACAAATATTATCCGGCCCAGTCGCTGTCAAGATATTTTCTTCATTTGTAATTCTCTCGACTATTCCCCTCAAAATGAGAAAAGAACAAATTAAACCTGTTTGCTACTTCCAAATCTTTTTTTTCCCCCATATGTAGCTTTTATATTAATGTTTTTCTTCCTTATACTCTTATGTGGAAAACTAATCTTCATCCTGATTCCCTCCCAGGCCTGTTTAGAATTTCCTTGTGACATTTTAGCCTCCAGTTTTTGTATGAATTGGCCCTTATCCACTTTAATTTGTCATCATTATTATAAGTTTTTTTCTTCTTAATTAACAGTTGTTTTAATTTCTTTGATACCCATGGTTTGCGATTAGGGTGTATTTTATACTTTTTTGTGGGTATAACTGACTCCATGAGCTTTTCAGGGAAAAGTTATTAAAATCTCCTAAAAATTACTTTAGGAGCATCAGCGGACAAAGGATAAAGCCTTTGTACAAGTTGATATAAATCCTCTGTGGACTAGAGCGTCTCATTCAACAACATTCGACCTTCGTGGACTTCAAGGACGCAGCCTCTGAATTGGGACACAGTTATAGTGTAACTTTCCTGTTGTTGCAATAAAACTAACAGATAAGAATGGATGAAATATGACAAGGACAATAACTCTCAGTGTTTATCCTTCTGTTTCACGTCAGAGATGTAAATACTGTCCATTCTGAACGTCTAAATGTGGTGTGGACATAAGAAAATGAGTGATGAGGATGTGTTTACATGCAAACGTGCTCATATCTTATTAACAAAGAAACAGTAAACTGGAGTCTGAAATTAAACAGAATAAGAAGTTGTGTGATTAAACTGCTTTAAAAAATTCCAAAATTTGAAATCTGAAACTGTTTCATACGTTGTCAGTGTCCTCTTTGCTCCTTGCTTTGTATTTTTCACTGCAGGAGAACATGATGTATGGCGTGAGAGAGCTTGGGTTGTCGGGCAATGCAACAGGGGGCGGGTTTTGCGAAGGGTCAATTGGCCGGCTTCTGCGTCAGTATCGCATGCATGTGTCGTGCAGCTCACGTGACCCAAGCCGGCCAATAATGAGTAAACATGGAAGCTCTGCATAAAAATAGAAAACACTTATTTAAAAATAAAAAAGACATTATAATCATCAGATGGCGGCAGAGGAGCATTAATTGCCTCATATCAGCCATTTCCTGTAAGAGTTTTTCACTCAGTTTCACACTAGGTTTAAAAATACAGTTTGTCAAGGTGAAGTATGAAGTTCTCACAAAATCTCCTGAAAAACAATAACTTTTCTAGAGATTGAATTACACAGGAACCGCTCTCTCTATAATCACTGAAGCTGATGATGATCACACTTGTGAAAACTCACATTTTATTCTATGAATCTCACTAAAGTGCACAACAAATCCTTAATTGTTGATGTTTTTCACACAAAAGTATGAAAACTGATGGTTGAATTGAATTTAGCCGAAGAGGAACACTGAGAGACGTCTCTATTTATTTATATTTTTATGTCGTCTTACATTAGAATAACTAATTTAACGCTTCTGATTATAAACTAAGTATTACACTATTGATGCTGTTAACGCTGCGTCACGACACTGAAGAGACCGACACACCAACAACTGACACTTCACCGCAAGTTTTCCAGCTGGCTTATATTATTGTGGAAGTTGTAAAGAACGCTAGTTGAATAAAGTTGTTATTTATGTTTTGTTTTTGCACACAAAAGTATTCTTGTTGCTTCATAACTTTAAGATTGAACCACTGCAGTCACGTTGACTGTTTTAACCATGTTTTTACTATTTTTCTGGACCTTGAATGTGGTAATATCATTGCTTTCATTGCTTTTTTTTGGAGGATAAAAAACCTGTCGGATTTCATCAAAATATCAATAATGAACGAAGGTCTTACGGGTGTAGAACGACATGAGGGTGAGGAATTAATGACAGAAATGTCTTTATCTCATCTCTGTTGTGAATGTCTCCTCCTCACCACTAGGTTTCTCTGCTCTCAGAAGAGGAAAAAGAAAAAAATATATGAGCAAAAACAGTTTTTTTCTCCTTCTATATGCAAATAAACGGAAAGAGTCGGACAAATACACAAACAAGGAGGCAGTAAAATATGAAAATTAGTTGAGAACAATACACAAATGATGTGATGAATGAGGGACGAGAGCAGATATAATAATCATATTGTTTAAAGCTGCAGACAGAAACATCAGACTCAGGACAGAAACACACGAGCTCTAAAGTAAGAACAACTCACATGTTCATTCTTCAAACACTATTAGACTTTGAGATCTTAATATTGTCTGAATGATTATGTACAGTGAATTCATGAGTTTTTCAATGTGTTTCTTCCTCAGAAATGGAGCAAACTCTATATTTCATTCTTCTTCTCATTGGTGAGTGTGTTTGTTGTTTTATTTCTGGTTTATAGTTTCATCAGGTTTGACTCTGTTATGAAAAGCATTAAATCAAAGCCTCTCTTTCACAGCTCTCTGCTCCGTATCTGAATGTGTTCAGCGTCAGTATCACTTTATAAACGAGATGAAGACCTGGACTGAAGCTCAGAGATACTGCAGAGAGAATTACACAGATCTGGCCACCGTTGACAACATGGACGACATGAACGAGCTGAAGAAGAGTGTGAAAGATGAAGGTGTTCAGTATGTCTGGATTGGGCTGGAGAAGACGGGTGTTGATAAATGGCAGTGGTCTTCAGGTGATCCTGCGCTCTATCAGAAGTGGGCTACTGGACAACCTGAAACCAGTGATTGTGGTTTGATGATAAATGGACAATGGCACGATTTGCCATGTAGTATCAGCCGGACTTTCATCTGCAATTCATCCAACAACGGTGAGTTCAGCTCCATACAATGACAACAAACATTCATTATAAAAAGATACACTGTACACTGTACAAAATAATGCAATACTAAATTCTGCTACTTTTTAATATAGTCATAAATATAAGGGAGATCTTTTGAGTTGATAACTGTGAATCTGCCGTTAGAGAACATAAAGAACTATATTTTCAGAAAACTTCATACTGTAAATTCAACATATATATTTATTACTTTGTACTGTAAACTCTATATGATAAACTCAAAAATATCAAACCATTGTTTTGAACGAGATAAATTATAATGAATTAATTCATGTGTCGCCCCCTCGGACAATGACGACGACAACCTTTTCCTGTCTGTAGATTTATTTGCCGCGTTTGTTTTTTTTTCTTTCTGTTTTCTGCAACAGATTTGGCGCTGCAAGCTTTAACACGAACAACATGCGTTAACTTCACTTATTTTACTCTTTTTTTACTCCCCTGTTCTTCTTCCCACAGCGCACACTACAGTATACATATGTGTCTTAGGTTTACATTTTAATGTTATAATTGTCATGTTCTAGTTTCATGTTATTGTTCATGTTTCATGTTTAGTTCAGGTTTCATGTCATTGTCATCGTCATGTGTCAGGTTTGTTTATCCATGTGCTCCCACTGTCATGTTATGTCATGTGATTTCCCCAGTTTGTCATGTGATCCTGCCATGTGCTCCTTGTCACGTGATTCCCCTGTTTCATGTCGTGTCTTCATTGGTTCACTGGTTAATCATTGTTTCACATGTGTTCATTGTTTGTCATTAGTCTCTGTATTTAAACCCTCATGTTTCCAATTGTCGCCTATTGCTGTTTGTTGGATTTCATCCCGGTAACCCTGTTGTCAAGTCTAGTCAAGTCATTATGTTTGTTTTGTGGATTGTTACATAAAAGCTGCACTTGGGTTCTCACCATACCTCGCCTCCAGTAGATCCCTCGTTACAATAATACTCCCTTTACATTGTATTACTGCAGATTATGTACAATAAACAAAGACATGAAACAAATGAAGTGATTCTTTGATTTTAACTTATAATAGACATAAAAGAACTTGCTCCATCTTGTCAGTGGGATTTTATTGTTACTGTAAAAATTGTTTTGTGCGATCTACTTAAAAAATATAACAATATTACACATGATATTTTTGAGTAGTTTTTATATCTTGATTTCTTTAGTGGAATCTACCTGAATAAATCATGTAAAATCTCCTAAATTATTGAGTTTATGACACAATGATTTTAATATTTTTAGTGAAATATTTAATATTTTAAGTTGACTCAGTTTTGAGTAAATGGAAATGATCTGTTTGTGTTTGACTTTGAGTCATGATGTACAGTTAAAACACTGAACGAAGTAGAAACAAGATTGTTACTGTACTTACATTAGCAAAGATATTCTCACTGAACAAAACAACAGGATTCATGATATTAATACATGCAGTTATTCACAACCGAACCATAAACTTCTGCACAATAATGACCAA
This sequence comes from Zacco platypus, assembly GCA_038088235.1. Lineage (NCBI taxonomy): Eukaryota > Metazoa > Chordata > Actinopteri > Cypriniformes > Xenocyprididae > Zacco > Zacco platypus. Next base: position 45,675,794 of record CM076085.1, on the reverse strand, counting down.
AACTACAAAATAACAAACTCTTGATTTCAATATTTACTCTCCGTTTCCAGTCCTATGCAAAGCATGCTGGGAACTAACAATCTTTAAATGTTTAGCCTTCTTTCTTTAGTTTTATCAGCTGAATCGGTTCCTCAATTCAAGCCTCAATACTGCTCAAGTTTATTTAATATAATGAAGAATTTTTTCAATATTTTTTATTGCAATATTGCAACAATATTCATTTGTATATATTATTGATCTACAATCCAACGTTTTGAATTGACTTTTTACTGCCATATTTCTACTAGTTAATGAAAGTTTTTATCTGCAGTGGAACATCTTCATCTGTTTGATTCATTCAGTTCTTTGTGTCTGAATCAAGTTTTCATTGTTTCCACTGCTGCTCTTATTCACATCCAAACCATAAAGCAGCAGAAGAATAATGAACAAACTGATTCATGAATCTGTTTCCATTTGTTGTTCTTAAATCGAACACAGGACTCGTCTTTGTCAGTCAGATGAAGAACTGGAGAGACGCTCAGAGTCACTGCAGACAGAATCACATTGATCTGGTCAGTGTGAGGAACCAGAATGAGAATCAACAGGTTCAGCAGTTCATCAGTGATCATTCTTCATCTGGATCATGGGTCTGGATCGGTCTGTTCAGAGACTCATGGCAGTGGTCAGATCAGAGTAACTCCTCATTCAGATACTGGAGGTCTGATGAACCTAATAATGCTGGAGGTGATGAAAACTGTACAATGATCAAACACAACGATCAGGATCAATGGGCAGACGTCTCTTGCAACAACCAATTTCCTTTTGTGTGTCATGAAGGTGAGCAGATCCTCACAAAACGCACTCAATCCATCCATCACCTCCAGATATCTTAAAGTTCACGCTACATGTCTGACATGACAAATTCCTCCACAGTGTTTGTTCTGCATGTTGTTTTTGATCAGTCTCTCTCTAGTGTTTCTTGTGGTTTGTTTTGTGTCCAGATAAACTGATTCTGATCGACGAGAATCTGACGTGGTCTGAAGCTCTGAGATACTGCAGACAGAATCATGTGGATCTGGTCTCGGTTCATTCAGAAGAGATGCAGCGTCGTGTGATGAATGTGGTTAAACGGGCGTCTACTGAGGCGGTGTGGTTGGGTTTACACAACTACTGCATCATGAACATGTGGCTCTGGCTGAGCGGAGACATCGTGTGCTATCAGAACTGGGCTCCAGGGAACGGAGTGACACCGGAAGACTGCCGGCTCGAGAGGAGAAAAGGAGCAGTTCAGTCTGGAGGAGATCAGCGCTGGATCAGCCGTCCTGAGACTGACAGACTCAACTTCATCTGCATAAATCATGAGTGAAACGACATGTGAATGTTTGTGTGTTTACTTACATTCACTGTTTTCATCATTATTTACTTTCATACGTTTGATTTGTTCTTTTGTAATTTCTGACTGAGTCTATTAATTGTTTTAAAAGTCTCTGTTAAATGTTAATTATGACAAGTTTTCTAACATTAATGTTTAATATTCTTTAGATATCTACAATATTAACTCAATATATGTGTGTTTTATGAATCTCTTTGCATATCTGGTGTGTTTATGAATCTTAGTTTTTTTCACTAATATTATCTATAGCAATAACTGGTGAATGTGATTCTGTGATCAGCAGATCTTAAGAATAATATTATTTGTGTCTCAGCAGAATGAAATCTGGTTTAAGCGAGAAGTGAAGTGATGTCACAATAAACTGTCAATTAAATTTTACCAATTTATATGTGATTGTTGATGTGTTTGTGATATTTAAGATATGTTGTCACTTACAAAACAAGCAAATTTCCTCTTCCTGAAATTAATTACATGTGTGAATCTGTAACACAGGGATCCACTGGAGGCGAGTTTAGGTGAGAACCCCGGTGCAATATTTATTTAAAGTTTATAAAACAAACATAAATCCAAAGAGTTGACCATAAACAGGAACAACATAGACTCACCAACAGTGGTTACAGGGCATACAATCCACAAACAAGGAACAATGGAAACATGAGGGTTTAAATAGACAGACTAATTACAAACAAGAAACACCTGTGAACAATGATTAAACCCGTGAACCAATCAGAACACGACATTACACAGGGGAATCACATGACAAGGAGCACATGGCAGAATCACATGACAAAACATGACAGCTGGAGCACATATATAAACAAACAAGACACATGACAATGACCATGAAGCATGAACATGAAACTTGATATTCGATTAAATTTAAACTTATTTGACAATAAGACAAACACAAATTTCAAGAATCATCATATGAATCAACAATAATGACATGCTTCATGCCGCAAAGCATTCTGGGAGCCATGGATAAGTTTTGTATGATGCACCCAGAATGCATTGTGGCATGAAGGATGTCACTGTTGATGACATTAATTTACTGATTCTTGAAATCTGTGTGTGTTTTAATGACAAAGGAGGGCAGCACTTTATTTTACAGTCCTGTTCTCTGTGTACATACTATGTGCTTATTACAGAAATTATAATAACTGGGTAATAACTATGTACTAACCCTGAACCGACACCTAAACCTAACTTTAACCCCTGTAGTTAACTTATATTACTCAGTATTTTAATCGTCAAGTACACTACATGTAAGTACAGATCCTCTAGAGGGCACTTCAGCATGGACTATGCACTACACACTCACTCACAGATACTGACTACATTTCCCAGAATCCCCGTACCTGTCACTGATCACCCAGGCCAGCTGTAGCTTGTCACCTCACTCTATTTAAGCTCTACGCACATACACACAATTGCTAGGTCTTGTTATTCCGTGTGTTTACATTTCCGAGTGTTCATTCCCGTCTTGTTTGCCTGTTTTTTGATCCTGCCTGTTTCTTTCGTCTTTTGATATTCATCTGCCTGCCACTTGGACTTATTGCTTGTATTTTTGGATTGTGTAACTTGCTGCCTGTCTCGACTCTTCCGCCTTATTATTTGACCACAATTCTGATTATCCTCTGCCATACCTGTTTGCTGTTCCTTGACCATCGCCTGTTTGACTACGTTTGTAAATAAAGCTGCATTTGGATTTCAATCCGCTGACTCATCATTACAGAAGACCTAGCCACCCAAAGATCCAGTGGCTTTCATCAACGTTCCAGTCACTATGGATTACTTTGGTCAACTGAACTTGGTCAATGTATGAAACTTGTATTGTAATGTATGAAACTTGTATTGCGAGCACTTCCTGTGTCTATTTGCCAATTCATGAAGAATCGCTTGTTTGTTTTCCTCACTTGTAAGTCGCTTTGGATAAAAGCGTCTGCTAAATGACTAAATGTAAATGTAAATGTAATGCAACTCCTGCAACTTCGGCAAGGGAAATCAACGATTGAGGATTACGTGCAAGAATTCTGTGAGTTATCTGATCATGTCCCATATGATGAGTCGCTGTTTAAACATTTGTTTCGTCGGGGACTACAAACCCCTGAAAACCTGCCTCCCCAGAGCAGACTTTAATTGTAGTCTCAGAGACTTTATGGAGCATACATTGATTTTGTCTGGGTCATCGTTCACTGTGGGAGAGGCGGAGCCTGAGTCGGCACAACCGCCAGTACATTCAGCCTTGAATTTGCCCCATTCTGTGTTTAGCGAACATTTCTGCCCTGTAGTTCCCACACATGAGCTCAGTCACAACATGGTGATCACCACTAAGCCTATGAACAAAACGTCTCAGCTGATTGTCCAGAGCCACTGCACACCGCAGCTGATCGTCCAGAGCCACAGCACACCGCAGCTGATCGTCCAGAGCCACTGCACACCGCAGCTGATCGTCCAGAGCCACTGCACACCGCAGCTGATCGTCCAGAGCCACTGCACACCGCAGCTGATCGTCCAGAGCCACTGCACACCGCAGCTGATCGTCCAGAGCCACTGCACACCGCGGCTGATCGTCCAGAGCCACAGCACACCGCAGCTGATCGTCCAGAGCCACTACACGCCGCAGCTGATTGTCCAGAGCCACAGCACGCCGCAGCTGATCGTCCAGAGTCAAGTCTGTCATAGATCATCATGAACCCAGTCAAGTCACCGCAGACCATCATGAACTCAGTCAAGTAAATGTCGATCGTCCAGTTCCCCAGCCACATCGTAAGCGCAACTTGCGCCGTAAGAAGGCCGCCCCTGAGCTGGCTTCAACGCTCCACGATCCCACTCCCACTCTTCACGAGTCCGCTGCAGCGCCAGACACTCCTGCAGCACCAGACCTCCCACCGCCTGAGCCAACGGTTCAAGCCACACCTGCCCAGCAGTCAACGGTTCAAGCCACGCCTGCCCAGCAGTCAATGGTTCAAGCCACGTCTGCCCAGCCTCAGACTACTAACGTCACGCCTGTCCAGCCGTCAGCGACTGCACACAGCACGCCTGCACAATCTGCCACGACTCCAACTGTTCACGTCATGCTACGCCTAAGCTGTCAGAGGATGCAGCCCTGACAATCATGGCTTCTGTCATCTTCTGCGTGTGGGCAGCACACACTTCGGCTCCAGCATTTGACCTACCATTAGATAAGACTGCAACTCCTGAGCATGGTAGAGCAACCCAAGAGGGCGCTCCCGAGTCAAGTATCGCTGAGCACTCCAGTACAGCTCAAGAGGGTTCTACCGGGTCAGTTCCTGAGCTCTCCACGGCGGAGAAAGAGAACTTTTTAACGGGTCCCGAATCAGGTGCTGTGCCATCTCCTGAGGTCTCGGAGGAGGGTTCTGAGCTTCCTGGCTGACCTGATGCGAACATGGAGATTGTCTGTGAACTTTCCGTCTGCCCTGTCACGGCTTTTGAGTTCAGTTATGACCCTCCTTCCTGTTCTGACACGACAACTGGAGTTGACCCTGAGCTTCATGCCAGCCCTGCTATGCTCACAAAAGTCATCCCTGAGTCCCGTGTCGGCCCAATCCGTTCTGAATTGACTACAGAGGTTATCTTTGAGTTCCCAGTCTGCCCAGTCAGCTTTGAAACGATCACGGATGTCATCCCTGAACTCTCTGCCAGCCCAGTCTGCCCTGATACGACCACGAAGGTCACGTCCGATTATTCTGTCTGCCCTGAAGCGATCACTGAGATCATCCCTGAACTTTCTGTCAGCCCTGAACTTTATGTCTGCCCTGAAGCGATCACGGAGATCGCCTCTGAACTGACTGACAGCCCTGAACTCTCTGTTTACCCTGCAATCATCTTAGAAACTGTACCAAAGTTCCCTGTTGGTTCTCACACGACCATGGAGGTCATCTATGAGCCTCCAGTCTTTCTTAATTGGATTGTGTAACTTGCTGCCTGTCTCGACTCTTCCACCTTATTATTTGACCACAATTCTGATTATCCTCTGCCATACCTGTTTGCTGTTCCTTGACCATCGCCTGTTTGACTACGTTTGTAAATAAAGCTGCATTTGGATTTCAATCCGCTGACTCATCATTACAGGAGCTTAAAAAATTTTGTGCACACTGTTTTTTTTTTCCCTTTCTGATTAAAACACTGTTGGATCTAATACTGTACAATAAGAGAGTTGCTATAAGAAATAATGTTAATACCATAGATTAGACTGGGTGAAATCAGATAATCAGATATCATATTACATTATATGATGACAATATCTTTATCATCAACAAATAGCTAACATCATCTGATCACATTTTCTTTTGCTGTACTTGCCATAACGTCTCGGTTACATAGGTAACCCTCATTCCCTGAAGGAGGGAACGGAGACGTACGTCGGATGACCGACGAATAGGAATCTCGCTAGAGAGGCCAATCTACTTCGAGTGTAACTAAAACGAGCCAATGCATATTGGCATGCAATCATATGCAGCAGCTGCTCACCTGGCAGCGCGGGTATATAATGAGCAGCAGGTGCGTTGCATCTTTAGGTTTTCGCTGAGGAGCCGAACCAGATAGGCGGCAGCATCAGCGGGGTACAGCAACTGTGGCGACGGGACGTACGTCTCCGTTCCCTCCTTCAGGGAACGAGGGTTACCTATGTAACCGAGACGTTCCCATTCAGTCGGTCACTTCGACGTACGTCGGATGACCGACGAATAGGAATCCCTACCAAAGCGCCACAGGAGCTGCCCTCTTCGAGCGCTCTGTTGAAGCCACCTGAACCCCCTTGCCTGAGGACGGTGGGACAGGGCTAACACAGAGAGTGTCAATCACTGCTGTTCCCAAACCCATTCAGTGAGACTATTGGATAACACTGGGAAAGCGTACCGTTCGTGTAAAAGGGACGCTGCGGAAGCCACATCCTTCCCCGAAGGAGTTATGTGGAAGAATAATGGACTAACTGTGGGGTTGTCATATGGAAGAACTGGGGTGACTCCACTCGACGAGAGGTGGGTTCTCCCAGAGGGAAAGACACGGGCTTCGATTAGGAGCAACCGTGGAACCAGAAATATGGGATCCCCGTAGGGTCACTCATATGGAACCCAGCCTAAATCCGGTTCTCAAGGATGCAGCGGAGTATAGGCCTGGCACCAGACGCTTCGCCACCTCGGCTGCCGAAGGGAGATCGGAGGACTCAACAGGGTCTGCCTTGTAGGGACTCTCTGGAGAATAAGCACATGTAAGTGCAGTAAGCCAACACTAAGCCGGGGCCTCTCCTTGCCTCTGACCTGAGGCGAGAACACGGGAGGAGACCGACTCAACACGAAGGCTATAGAACCTAGCGAAAGTGTTAGGTGTCGCCCAGCCCGCAGCTCTACAGATGTCTGTCAGCGAGGCGCCACGAGCCAGCGCCCAGGAGGATGCAACACCACTCGTGGAGTGTTCATGCAACCTGAGCGGGCAGGGCAGGGCACGCCCTGAGCTTGGTAAGCCAGGGCGATGGCATCCACTATCCAGTGGGCCATCCTCTGCTTGGAGACAGCCTTTCCCTTCTGCTGGCCTCCGTAACAGACAAAGAGCTGGTCTGAGGTCCTGAAGCTTTGAGTTCTGTCTACGTACAGTCGCAAAGCGCGAACTGGACAGAGCAAAGCCAGGGCTGGGTCTGCCTCCTCCGAGGGCAGCGCTTGCAGGCTCACTACCTGGTCCCTGAAGGGAGTGGCAGGAACCTTGGGCACATGGCCAGGCCGGGGTCTCATTACCACGTGGCTGTCACCCGGCCCGAACTCTAGGCACGATTCGTCGACCGAAAAAGACTGCAGGTCCCCTACCCTCTTGATGGAGGCCAATGCAGCCAGCAGCAAAGTCTTCATAGACAGAATCTTTAAGTCTGCTGACTGCAAAGGCTCAAAGGGAGCATTCTGGAGTGCTTTCAGCACCAGAGCCATGTCCCAAGAGGGTATGGAGGGGGGACGAGGAGGATTTAACCGTCTCGCCCCCCTAAGGAACCTGACGACCAGGTCGTGCTTACCAACGGATTTGCCATCTATGTGGTCGTGGTATGCAGAAATAGCAGCAGCATGGACTTTGAGGGTGGAGGGGGACAGCCTACGCTCCAACCCTTGCTGCAAGAAGGAAAGCACGACTCCGATCGAGCATCTTCGGGGGTCTTCTCGGCGAGAGTCGTCTAGATAGTTGAGGATGCGAACACCCTGTTTTCTCATGGGAACAAGGGCTCCCTCCACGACCTTCGTGAAGACGCGGGGAGACAGGGCCAGCCCGAAGGGTAAGACTCTGTACTGATATGCTCGACCTTCGAACGCAAATCGCAGGAATGGCCTGTGTCGCGGAAGGATCGAGACATGAAAGTACGCGTCCTTCAGGTCGATCGCTGCAAACCAATCTCGGGGACGGATGCACTCGAAAATGCGTTTCTGCGTGAGAATTTGGAACGGTAGCTTGTGAAGGCTCCGATTCAACACTCGCAGGTCCAAGATCGGTCGTAACCCACCGCTTTTCTGTAGAACCCCGACTTCATATCGGCTGGAGGGACCGGCTCTATCGCGTCCTTCGCCAGTAGGACCGCGATCTCTGCACGCAAGACAGGAGCATCGACAGCTTTCACTGAAGTGAAGTGGATGCCCCTGAACCTCGGGGGACGCCGGGCGAACTGAATCGCATAGCCGAGCCTGATGATCCGAATGAGCCAGCGAGACGGACTGGGGAGCGCTAACCAGGCTCGCAGAGACCGTACAAGCGGGACCAAAGGGACCGCAGGCGTACCCGCCGTGGGGCAGCGAGGTGGAACGCAGGGACGCAGCCTGGGAGGCTCTCCTTGTGAGGCGGCCCGAGGCTGGGTCAGAGTGTGCTTTGCAACACTTACCTGGTTCCACGGATGGACAGTGGGAGCAGGCGAAGCCTTGGCTGCCTGCTGCGCGCTGCTGTCCGCTGGCGACAGAAGAGGAGGATGAGAGTGGTGAGTTTCTAGCCCTCCCACTACTCTCCGAGTCCTCTTCAGACCCGGAGATGAAGGAAACTGCTCTTTTATTGAAAATTTGGGTACCGCCGGCTGTTGAGGCAGCGGCGGAACATAAAACAAACACAAAACAGGATTCTCCACCCGGCCCCTTCCCAAACACACGACGCAGCGCTGGTGACCATCCCGAGTCACCAGGTAACGACCACATTCAGAAACACACAAGCAGTACAACATCTTTAAAAAGACGCGAACTACTCGTGCGAGCTCTTTTAGGAAATGCTCTTTCAAGTGCCGAAGCACGCAGGGGGAAGCCGCGGCACACAGACAGGGGAAAGTGCAGCCTGTCGTGTGCGCTCACTCTTGCCGCTCTTACCAGCTGTAACAACAGCTTTTGCGCGCTCTCTCACAGCGCACCGTTACCTCACAAACAAGACAAAACAAAGAACACACAAGAGCGCGGTCCCGCTGCTGTGCTGTCCGCCTGCACTCTGGTGAAGAGAATCCAGAAAGAACTTCTTCTGTCACACTCTGTAGAGACCATGAATGGTTCGGCTCTGAAGCGAAAAGCTGAAGATGCAACGCACCTGCTGCTCATTATATACCCGCACTGCGAGGTGAGCAGCTGCTGCATATGATTGCATGCCAATATGCATTGGCTCGTTTTATTTACACTCGAAGTAGATTGGCCTCTGCCAAAGTCGAAGTGACCAACTGAATGGGAACAAACAGATACAGCAGCCACAGAAAAACTAACATTAAAAATTCAAGAGTAAAACTGCCCAAATAAAGCAAACACTGATCACCATAATAGTGATATCAAACTAAACTATTACTGGGGAAGAATATTCTGGGGGAAAAAAAATAAAACTTGCAGGTGAAAATATCACATTAACATTTCTAGCTGGGTATACTGCAGTCTTCTTCAACTGCTCCACATACACATGCTGAGCTTCTAACAAACTGAAGAGGGAACATTTCTAGTCTAGTCTAACTAACACTCGTCACATCCCTCCTGTACTTCCAAAAGTTCTCCAGGAGAGGTCAATGAGAAACATGGAGTACCAAGCAGACGAACAGTAGCTGCGTTTCCATAATCACTATCAATGGAAACACGTGAATTTCGCAAATAGGTTACGCTCGCATGAGGTGGTTTTTCAGTTTTTTGACCCATATGTTATTAAAGTTTGACATCTAATACTAGTAGTATTTATCAATTAACAATTAATAATTAACATAATCGGAACTAATAGTATTATATGTCTATGTCGTAGCTCCTTAGAAAGCTTTCTCACTCCTCGTTCCTCACCTCCTCACGGTACATTTATAGAGTTGAAATGGCTTTCGAGATTTTCTTTGATCGGGTTCCAGGTCACAGGCCGGAGGATGGAGGAGCGATGAAATGAGGAAGCATCCACTGAAGTATTGAGAAGCACCCAGGGAAACATTTATGAGGGAGACGGAATTCCAGAAGCCATGGCAAATATTAGGAGGAGCAAACCAATATTATTAATTTAGTTTAAGCTTTAGTATAATTTGCCAGTGGAGAGTCTTTTCTGTGTTTATGAATAAAAGACTAAAATATCAGATATAAACATACTAACATGCATAAGGATTATTAAGTAATAAGGATGTTCCAAATTTGCTTTAAAACCAAAACAATAAGTTTTTAGAAATGCAATGTCGTTTTTTTCAACAGTTTTGATTCACACAATGACTCCGAACCACTAAATAAAACGTAATTAGTGTATTGCATAGATACAAACTCTTTTATATTTTATAAAATGACGTTTTATGTATGTTTTAGTCTCATTAACAAAGACAAATAATTTGGAGATCCCAGATGAGACACTGTGAAACAGCAAAGTTGTCTTTTCATTCCAACAAAAATATGTTTTGTTACTGTTCCCAGAATGTTATTTCGGGCTTTTCTCTGAATGTCCAAAACATCAAGGTTATTAAATGTTTTATAACCATTTTTTCTTGTTTATTTGAACCAGATAACTTTGAACAAACGTTCTATTAAGGTTACTGGAAGAACGTTTGTTCATAACTTTTAGAGAACCTTCTGAGAACATTCCGTGCTTTATTATGTTAATAAATCTATTTTACAACAAATGAGAACAATATACCTGTGATTATGGAGAAAACTGCCGGAATGATGAACTTCTTGATCTTCTCGCTCAAAGATCTTGAGATGGAAACACGGATCTCTCCTCAAAGAGCATTATGCAAACATCAACAAATTAGGAAAATGGACAGATGACACATGATCCGTAATGAAAAGAGCTTCGAAAGTGACAGAAAATAACACGAAGGTGTGTGATTGTTTAGAAGAGAGGAAAGAACAGACGATCTGTTTTTGTGTTAGTAAAAGTGATTTTGAGTCTCACTTTAAACTGCGACTCTACTCAATCCTGGAGGGACTGATTAAACTGTGATGACTGAAAGTATTAATAAAAAACAAAGAAACAATTGGAATAAATATTGAACAATGGTTCAAAACAACACAATAATATAGTGACCTCTGCTGGTTGTAATGATGAGGAGTCAACGAGTGAGATCCAAGTGCAGCTTTATTTGGTAATGTGGTCAGACAGGCAGAGATCATCAACGGCGAACAACAATGTAGGAGGGCAGACAGGATCAAAGTGATTTCCAGGCAGGAGGTCAGAGGCAGGCAGATAAACGTCGACAGGGAAACAGGGAAACAGGCAGGATCAGACACAGGAAAACCAGACAGGGATATAATGCTCGGAAATTGTGAATAAATCAAACAATACTTCGCAGAGTGCAAGTGGGTGAGTGATCTATTTATAGTGCAGGGAAGAAGCTAATGAGTGTGATGACGAGACACGGCTGGTGGACAATCAGTGACCGAGTGAGGGATTCTGGGAAGTGTAGTGTTGTGAAGGAGAAGCATGGTGCGAGCGGGTGACCTCTAGTGGTGAGTGGGTATAAGGATGGACAGAGTTCGTGACAGAGCCCCCCCCCTAGGAGCGGCTTCCAGACACTCACAACAAAAAAAATGAGCAAAACAGGGAGGGGGGGTGAGGTAATCAGGACAAGGGGGGCCAGGACCATGGGGTGAAAACCTAATGAGTGGCCAGGACGGAACGGGTTGTGCAGGGGGCCAAAACAGAATAAACCAGGTAGACAGGTGAAACAAGGCTGGGAGACAGAGTGGAGCAGACAGACAAAGCAGGACAGACAGACCGAACAGGGCAGACAGAAAAAGTGGAGCAGACAGACAGAGTGGGACTCAAGTGGCCAGGGCGAAGTCCCAGCTGGAGCAAGGGAGTCAGGCGGCCATGGTGGAGACCAAGGCAGGGTCACAGCTGAGGCTGGGAGGTCAGGCGGCCATGGTGGAGTCTTAGGTGGAGTCATGGGGAACTTGACCCCTGTGGCCCCTGTCCCCATACCCCAAGCGGACATATAGCCCCCCCCCCAAAATTTTTATGGGAGAATTACCCCCCTTGCCTGGCTCAGGCGGTGGAAGATCTGGCGGCAGGCCAGGCGGAGGAAGGTCCGGCGCAGGCTCAGGCGCTGGAGGTTCAGGGCGCGCTGGAGGTTCTGGGCGCGCTGGCTCGGGCGCTGGAGGATCTGGGAGCTCTGGGAAGTCTGGGAGCTCTGGGAAGTGGTCAGTGGTCTCGGACAACTCAGAGTATGTTCCCGGTTAACACACAAGACATTCTCAACCGAGCGACAAATCCATGATTCACCATGGAAACAGACACTAAGAAAAAGCGCGCCTGTCAGGCTACAGTGTAGATAAACTCACGAAACACGAAGACATATAATTCCAATAGGTAGTTTTAATTCCACGGGCAGGATGAACAGGAGACAGGCAGGTAACATGCAGTATACATTGACGAGAACCGACAGCGACAGAACAAACACAAGGAGAATATATAGGGGAGATAATTAACTAGACAGGTTACACACATGGAGGGCAAATGAACAGAATGACAGAACTAGACAGGACTAAACTAAACATTCCACTTCCTCCATCTTTTTATTGAATCAGTAATCTTTATTCACGGAGAATAAGAATTATATTGTTTGTTTGATGCTAAATATTTAATAAGATATCACATATGTATTTTATTATAAAAATTATAATATAGAGATTGTCCTGGAGAAAAAAGACCCATGTGTGAGATTACGATAAAATAAATACTTATATTAGAATTGAATAAACATTTAAACATTGTAATAGTGCTTTATATATATATATATACACACTCACCTAAAGGATTATTAGGAACACCTGTTCAATTTCTCTTTAATGCAATTATCTAATCAACCAATCACATGGCAGTTGCTTCAATGCATTTAGGGGTGTGGTCATTTCATTTCATTTTTCATCATTTAGCAGACACTTTTATCCAAAGCGACTTACAAGGGGAGCAATTAGGGGTTAGATGCCTTCAAGTGCTGTTTATTCACAATCCCCACTTTCAATTCCTGCCGGCATGGGAATCGAACCGGCAACCTTCAGATTACAAGCCCGACTCCCTCACCACTAGGCCACGACTACCCTGGTCAAGACAATCTCCTGAACTCCAAACTGAATGTCAGAATGGGAAAGAAAGGTGATTTAAGCAATTTTGAGCGTGGCATAGTTGTTGGTGCCAGACGGGCCGGTCTGAGTATTTCACAATCTGCTCAGTTACTGGGATTTTCACGCACAACCATTTCTAGGGTTTACAAAGAATGGTGTGAAAAGGGAAAAACATCCAGTATGTGGCAGTCCTGTGGGCGAAAATGCCTTGTTGATGGTAGAGGTCAGAGGAGAAAGGGCCGACTGATTCAAGCTGATAGAAGAGCAACTTTGACTGAAATAACCACTCGTTACTACCGCCCTGTTCGTTACAATGATATTTTCATAAAATAAACTGGGTTAACTAGTTAACCAATTGTTGGTAACTAGAAATAAAAATTTTAACCAGAAAAGTTTAAAAGTTTAACCAGATTTATTTTACCTGGCTGTGGTCTTGTCTCAGCTTGAGATACATCATCACCCTTTTAAAACAAACAAACAAAAACAAAAATTATTTTCTGGGATCATCTTTGTATTTAAAGCCTCTGAAATGGGACACAGTTATAGTGTAACTTCCTGTTGCAATGAAACAATAACACTCAGTTTATCCTTCTGTTTCATGTCAGAGATGTAAATATTGTCCACCCTGAACGTCTAAATGTAGCGTGGAAATAAGCAAATGAGGGATGAGGATGTGTTTACATGCAAACATCTTCATATCTTACAAACATAGAAACAGTAAACTGGAGTCTGAAACTAAACAAAATAAGAATTTTCCTAAAGAGACAAATTCTAAAAAATGTAATGATGTTTTAATGTCCACATTCCAGCCAATCACAATCAAGTATTTGGAGGAAATGAGACTGAAACAGCAGAAGATGATGTTATTATTTCCAACATTATAAATGAACTTCAGGGGAATGAAAAACAGTCCAGCAATAACATTAAAGCAGCTGTTTAGATGTTAAAATACAAATTATGAATGTTAATATGTAAATAATGTTTTAATTAAGATCCATATTCATATAGACTGACACTGACTGACACTGATGTCAAGATGCAAATAAAGGGAAAGAAACCTGGAGGAAGTGAATATGATATAGGGGTTTTCAGAGTAAAACGCAAATGATGTAATGAATGAGGGACGAGAGCAGATATAATAATCATATTGTTTAAAGCTGCAGACAGAAACATCAGACTCAGGACAGAAACACACGAGCTCTAAAGTAAGAACAACTCACATGTTCATTCTTCAAACACTATTAGACTTTGAGATCTTAATATTATCTGAATGATTATGTACAGTGAATTCATGAGTTTTTCAATGTGTTTCTTCCTCAGAAATGGAGCAAACTCTATATTTCATTCTTCTTCTCATTGGTGAGTGTGTTTGTTGTTTTATTTCTGGTTTATAGTTTCATCAGGTTTGACTCTGTTATGAAAAGCATTAAATCAAAGCCTCTCTTTCACAGCTCTCTGCTCCGTATCTGAATGTGTTCAGCGTCAGTATCACTTTATAAACGTGATGAAGACCTGGACTGAAGCTCAGAGATACTGCAGAGAGAATTACACAGATCTGGCCACCGTTGACAACATGAACGACATGAACGAGCTGAAGAAGAGTGTGAAAGATGAAGGTGTTCAGTATGTCTGGATTGGGCTGCAGAAGACGAGTGTTGATAAATGGCAGTGGTCTTCAGGTGATCCTGCGCTCTATCAGAACTGGAGATCTGGACAACCTGATGGCAGAGATTATTGTGGAATGATGTTTAATGGACAATGGGAAGATTTGCCATGTAGTCGCAGCCAGACTTTCATCTGCAATTCATCTAACGGTGAGTTCAGCTCCATACAATGACAACAATCATTCATTTATAAAAAGACACACTGATACAAAATTTAAAATTGAAATGACTAAATTCTGCTACTTTTTAATATAGTCATAAATATAAGGGAGATCTTTTGAGTTGATAACTGTGAATCTGCCATTAGAGAACATAAAGAACTATATTTTCAGAAAACTTCATACTGTAAATTCAACATATATATTTAATATTTATTACTTTGTACTGTAAACTCTATATGATAAACTCAAAAATATCAAACCATTGTTTTGAACGAGATAAATTATAATGAATTAATTCATGTGTCGCCCCCTCGGACAATGATGACGACAACCTTTTCCTGTCTGTGGATTTATTTGCCGCGTTTGTTTTTATTCTTTCTGTTTTCTGAAACAGATTTGGCGCTGCAAGCTTTAACACGAACAACATGCGTTAACTTCACTTATTTTACTCTTTTTTTACTCCCCTGTTCTTCTTCCCACAGCGCACACTACAGTATACATATGTGTCTTAGGTTTATATATATATATATATAATACTCCCTTCACATTGTATTACTGCAGATTATGTACAATAAACAAAGACATGAAACAAATGAAGTGATTCTTTGATTTTAACTTATAATAGACATAAAAGAACTTGCTCCATCTTGTCAGTGGGATTTTATTGTTACTGTAAAAATTGTTTTGTGCGATCTACTTAAAAAATATAACAATATTACACATGATATTTTTGAGTAGTTTTTATATCTTGATTTCTTTAATGGAATCTACCTGAAAAAATCATGTAAAATAACCTAAATTATTGAGTTTATGACACAATGATTTTAATATTTTAGTGAAATATTTAATATTTTAAGTTGACTCAGTTTTGAGTGAATGGAAATGATCTGTTTGTGTTTGACTTTGAGTCATGATGTACAGTTAAAACACTGAATGAAGTAGAAACAAGATTGTTACTGTACTTACATTAGCAAAGATATTCTCACTGAACAAAACAACAGGATTCATGATATTAATACATGCAGTTATTCACAACCGAACCATAAACTTCTGCACAATAATGACCAAAACTACAAAATAACAAACTCTTGATTTCAATATTTACTCTCCGTTTCCAGCCCTATGTAAAGCATGCTGGGAACTAACAATCATTAAATATTTAGCCTTCTTTCTTTAGTTTTATCAGCTTGATCTGTTCCTCAATTCAAGCCTCAATACTGCTCAAGTTTCTTTAATATAATGAAGAATTTTTTCAATATCTTTCAGGATCAACACAAACCTGTGAAAACGTCATTCTTACTAGATGAACTTTAAATAAACTCACATTGTCCATTACAGCATAACAAACAGACTAAACAAGATTAACACTAACATCAATATTAATATTGCAACAATATTCATTTGTATATATTATTGATCTACAATCCAACGTTTTGAATTGACTTTTTACTGCCATATTTCTCCTAGTTAATGAAAGTATTTGTCTGCAGTGGAACATCTTCATCTGTTTGATTCATTCAGTTCTTTGTGTCTGAATCAAGTTTTCATTGTTTCCACTGCTGCTCTTATTCACATCCAAACCATAAAGCAGCAGAAGAATAATGAACAAACTGATTCATGAATCTGTTTCCATTTGTTGTTCTTAAATCGAACACAGGACTCGTCTTTGTCAATCAGGAGATGAAGTGGAGAGACGCTCAGAGTCACTGCAGACAGAATCACACTGATCTGGTCAGTGTGAGGAACCAGAATGAGAATCAACAGGTTCAGCAGTTCATCAGTGATCATTCTTCATCTGGATTATGGGTCTGGATCGGTCTGTTCAGAGTCAGAGACTCATGGCAGTGGTCAGATCAGAGTAACTCCTCATTCAGATACTGGAGGTCTGGTGAACCTAATAATAATGGAGGTAATGAAAACTGTGCAGTGATCATTAATGACGCTCAGGATCAATGGAGTGACATCTCTTGCAACAACCAATATCCTTTTGTGTGTCATGAAGGTGAGCAGATCCTCACAAAACACACTCAATCCATCCATCACCTCCAGATATCTTAAAGTTCACGCTACATGTCTGACATGACAAATTCCTCCACAGTGTTTGTTCTGCATGTTGTTTTTGATCAGTCTCTCTCTAGTGTTTCTTGTGGTTTGTTTTGTGTCCAGATAAACTGATTCTGATCAAAGAGAATCTGACGTGGTCTGAAGCTCTGAGATACTGCAGACAGAATCATGTGGATCTGGTCTCGGTTCATTCAGAAGAGATGCAGCGTGAGGTGATGAATGTGGTTAAACGGGCGTCTACTGAGGCGGTGTGGTTGGGTTTACACAACTACTGCATCATGAACATGTGGCTCTGGCTGAGCGGAGACATCGTGTGCTATCAGAACTGGGCTCCAGGGAACGGAGTGACACCGGAAGACTGCAGCCTCGAGAAGAGAAAAGGAGCAGTTCAGTCTGGAGGAGATCAGCGCTGGATCAGCCGTCCTGAGACTGACAGACTCAACTTCATCTGCATAAATCATGAGTGAAGAGACACACGTTTGTGTGTTTATTAAGATTCACTGTTTTCATCATTATTTACTTTCATATGTTTGATTTGTTCTTTAGTAATTTCTGAATGAATCTATTAATTGTGGTTTAAAAGTCTCTGTTAAATGTTAATTATCATGACATATTGTGATCTTGTCAAAGTTTTCTAACATTAATGTTTAATATTCTTTAGATATCTAAAATACTAACACAATATATGTGTGTTTTATGAATCTCTTTGCATATCTGGTGTGTTTATGAATCTTTGTTTTTTTCACTAATATTATCTATAGCAATAACTGGTGAATGTGATTCTGTGATCAGCAGATCTTAAGAATAATATTATTTGTGTCTCAGCAGAATGAAATCTGGTTTAAGCGAGAAGTGAAGTGATGTCACAATAAACTGTCAATTAAATCTTACAAATTTATATGTGATTGTTGATGTGTTTGTATGATATTTAAGATATGTTGTCACTTACAACACAAGCAAATTTCATCTTAGGTGTGTGAATCTTTGAGTATACTGTAAAACTGTGATGTAAAAAACGGCCAAATTCTAACAGTAACATCATTTTCCTTTAAAACAGTAATATACTATAGAAAACAATTCATTCTAGGTAACATTTGTTGTTTTTGATAAAGTAGTGTACTGCAATATAACTGTATCAGTGTTCAGAATCGACACTCCAAATCAGATTGTGAAGATTGTGCGTACACGAATCTCCGCCTCGAAATCACCATATATGAAGCTCACATTGCATGACGTCATCTGCATATCATTTCCATATGATTAGTTCCATCCATGTGATGCCATGTTAAGACATTAAGAAAATATGACCATAAATGCCATCACACTACATTACTAAAA
Source organism: Zacco platypus (assembly GCA_038088235.1). Lineage (NCBI taxonomy): Eukaryota > Metazoa > Chordata > Actinopteri > Cypriniformes > Xenocyprididae > Zacco > Zacco platypus. The sequence continues at coordinate 45,657,664 of CM076085.1, read as the reverse complement.
ATAATTCAGTATCCTTGTCTTATTACGTTGCTTTATATGGGATAAAAACCTCTCAGATTTCATCAAAAATATCTTCATTTGTGTTCTGAAGATGAACGATGGTCTTATGGGTGTGTAACGACATGATGGTGAGGAATTAATGACATCATTTTCATTTTTGTGTGAACTCACCCTTTAAGTGCTTTCTTTATAACAGGTTTCTATTGGAGGGAAACTTTAAACTTTGTGTGTTTAGTTCCTATTCTGAGTGCACCTGCTTACCTAGATGTAGTATGCATGTCCACCAATAATGCTTATACTGAGTTTAGTCTTGTATTAGTCCATTAACGTTAAGCGTTGTATGACGGCAACCCCAGTATTACAACAGTGTCGCACAAGCTATAATACAGGTCAGTGGTTCCCTTTCGTGATTACGTTGTGAAGCACATGAAATCGGTCCAACAGCGTGACAGAACGTCATAGGCGGGTGACGTCACCGACCAGGAAACTATAAAGCATACCCAGAACCAAAGAACGCCAGCTTCTGTATCTTCAGCGAGCCCTCTGTGTCATTGTGTGTCATAGTTGGTGTTGTCTGTCAAGCTACAATATATAGCACCATTTTCACCGCGTGTATATATATATATTATATATAATATGGCGAGCAAGCAGCATTTCGTTCCGTGTGTTCCTCCCTGCCCCCGTTTCATTACAGGTGGGGATACACACGGGATGTGTGTTGCTTGTTTGGGAGTGCAGCATGCCCAGTCAGCTCTCGAGGGGGCTGACTGTGTGCATTGTGAGAAGTTGACGCTAAAAACTCTCTGCTCCCACCGGGCGTTTTTTGAGAAAGACGCTTCGGCTGGCGTTCCTCGTGGATCTGGTCCAGCTGTTGCTGAGGCACAGCGGCGGCTTCACTCGTGGGGATCGCAAATGGATCTGTCAGAGGGGTTTGAGACGGGCCCAGTCCTTTCTCTACCCTCACCTGGCAGACCCAGTGTCTCATCTCAGGGTCCATTCTCCAGCGTATGAGGAGCTGTTAGAGGTTGTGACACGTGCAGTTGAAAAACTAAATATTGAATGGAAACCATCAGAGAAACCGGAGGTTCAGCAAAAAAGTAAACTGGATGAAAGGTTCCCTTCTCGATCACAACCTCTACATCGGGGATTGCCGTTTTTTCCTGACCTCCACACCGAGGTGTCAAGGTCGTGGAAAAGACCTGTACAATACGTGTTTTCAGCCCCCAAACATCCAACTTTTCTAATATCACGGGGCTGAAACGACAAGGCTATGGGGCGTTGCCTAAGGTCGACGAGACGCTTGCGAGCTATCTCTTGCCTGATTCGGCTTCGTCCCTAAAATCACCGACATTACCCACCTTTAAGAACGACATCAGCGCTGGTGGGTAAAGCGTATTCGGCCGCAGGTCAGGCTGCTGCATGTTTACACACTATGTCTATATTTCAGGCATATCAGGCTGACCTGCTGGGGGAGATTGACAATAGTGGGGAAGCAAGCTTTGAGGCAATTCAAGAGCTTCGTAAGGCAGCAGATTTATCTCTCCGGGCCACCGGAGAAGAGAAGAGGCACTTACGGTTAAATCTATCGGATATGAAAGATAGAGATAAAAATATTCTCCTGGACGCCCCGCTTTCTCTTCCAGGCCTCTTCAGCGACTCAGTTATATCTGTCGTCGAGAGGTTCCAGGAGACATAAAAGCAAGCGGCGGCGTTCCAGAGATTTCTTCCCCGCCGCGTTAATCCCCCAGAGACTGCTGGGTGGGAGCAGTCTCGGCCGACTACCAGTTCCTCATACAGGGCACAACCGAAGCCACAGTCGAAGCCTTCGAGGGATAAGACAGACCTGAGGGCTGTCATTATCGCCAAGATGGCTTCGAAGAAGTCCTGACGCCATTCGCGTCGGACTTCTGAGGGCAGCCCCCTCTGTAGGGAAACAAAATACACAATCAATCCATTTCTCTTCAGTGCCCTCAGGGGGCCGTTCTGCCAACCTCTTTACCCCGAGGGGTTCGGGGCACTGTGCGGTCAATTCGGTTGTTCCCTGCCGGTTCGCTGTTTCAGGGAGCCGAATTGGCGGCACCTATTACACCAGAGGCCAGTCTCGAGAGATTGGTTCCCTTAGTAGATTTTCTAACAGAATGGAAACTTCTTCAGAATATATCTCATGGGTGCTGCACATAATAGAAAAGGGTTACAGAATTCAATTCGGGTCTTGCCCACCCCGTTTCAAAGGGGTCCTATATACAGTAGTGGACCCCGGGTAGTCTCTGGTGTTGGAACAAGAGGTTCCAACCTCTCCAAAGACTCTTTTGCGTAAAGGAGCTATAGAAAGGGTTTCTCCTCCCAGCAAGCTGTCAGGGTTTCACAGCCTTTACTTCATTGTTCCGAAAAAGGATGGAGGGTTGCGTCCTATTCTAGATCTGCGTTTGCTAAATCGAACAGTTCAGAAATTAAAGTTCAAGATGCTAACACTCAAACAGATTGTGTCACAAGTCCGAGGATTGGTTTGTGACAATAGACCTGAAGGACACTTACTTTCATGCATCCATTCAACCTCAACACAGGAAGTTCCTGAGGTTTGCTTTCGGGGGGCGAAGCTTACCAATATCGGGTTCGTTCGTTTGGCCTAATGTTGTCACCCCGCACTTTCACAAAATGTGTGGATACAGCTCTGGCTCCGTTGCGACTCCAGGGCATCTGCATATTAAATTATATCGACGATTGGTTGATTTTAGCTCAGTCCGAGCTTATGGCGGTTCGGCATCGAGATGTCGTTATCGCGCATATGAGAAGGTTGTCTCCTGCTCACATCACATCGATTCTCTCAACTGTAAATATGATAAAGCTAGGCCAATCCATCACTGTAAAACAATTCCAGAGGTTGTTGGGTCTGATGACAGCTGCGTCCAACATAATTCCGTTTGGCCTGCTGTACAAGAGACCCTTACAGTGGTGGCTCAGGACCAGGGGGTTTTCCTTTTCGCATTATCAAGGTCTCGTGGCGGTGCCTTTGTGTTTTGGCCATGTGAAAGAAACCTTGGTTCCTGAATCAAGGACCTGTGTTAGGAGCTCCTTGTCGTTGCATAACGCTAATGACGGATGCATCTCTCACGGGCTGGGGGGCAAACATGAGTGGTCGCTCAGCCCAGGGTCTGTGGCAGGATCATCTTCTTTCCTGGCACTTAAATCGGCTAGAAATGATTGCAGTGTTTCGAGCTCTCAAGCACTTCCTCCCAGACCTAAGAGGCCATCACGTGTTGGTTCGTACAGACAACATGTCGGTGGTTTCTTACATCAAGCATCAGGGGGGTCTGAGGTCGCGTCGTTTAAACAAGCTGGCCCATCAGATCCTTCTATGGGCTCAGGGAAAACTGCTCTCACTCAGGGCAGATTACATCCCTGGGTGTCAGAACCATGGGACAGACTTCCTGTTGAGACAGCAGCTGAGGCCCGGTGAATGGAGGCTTCACCCCGAGGTGGTGGAGCTCCTGTGGAAAATCTTTGGTCGAGCGGTAGTAGACCTATTTGCATCCCTAGAGACATCTCATTGTCCTCCATGGTTTTCTTTAACTCATCCAGCTTCTCTGGGCTTGGATGCTATGGTTCAGACATGGCCGAGGCTGCGTCTGTATGTGTTTCCCCCGATTGCTCTGCTCCTGGGAAATCTGGAGAGGGTGCACCAAGAACAGGTTCATCTGTTACTAGTAGCCCTTTTTTGGCCAACCAGAGTTTGGTTCTCCGACCCTGTGTCTCTCCTTTGCGGATCTCCGATGGAGATTCCGATCAGGCAAGACCTTCTGACTCAGGCAGGCATATTACACCCTCGGCCGGAGTTGTGGAAACTGTGGGCCTGGCCCCTGAGGGGGCTCAGTTCATATCCCATAACCTGGCCAAACTTAATCACAAAAGATATTTACAAAAGATATACGCAGTCAATCAGGCGTGGGTCAAGTTAACTAGAAATATCACAGGTACAAAATCACAATCACATTCACAATCTCTCTGAAACGACACTCTAGACTAGACAAAATGACAACAACACAAAGCAATAGCGAAGGATAAACATTCAATCACATGATGGCACAAGAATGGCAGAGTTTGAGTGTTTGGAGCGGCCCTTATATCTGGATCAGGTGTGAAGAAGAACCAATCGCAGCCTTCAGCCAGTTATCACAAGGACCTGTAACACACAAGAAGAGATACACCGGACAACAGAATGAAATAAATGCACCCGCTCCTGAACCACTAGCATCAACTCCTAATATGAACTGCTTTTCTAAGCAGGATGTGGCAAGGGCAGTACAACAAAGACCACTTAAATGAGACTGAGAGGAAAAGTATTAAGTCGTCCTGAGATACTGAGATAAGCATACTGGGGTAGATCAGTGTCCGACATGTCAGAGTAAAGAATCACAGAGGTACATGTCAAGTTAAGTCAAGTCACCTTTACTTATATAGTGCTTTTTACAATGCAAATTGTGGCAAAGCAGCTTTACATTAATAATTGGCAAATAATTTTGGCTGCACAGCAGCTCCCAAAGAAAATGGTGTCATTGTCCAGCTTATTCTATATATTATTGATTCATTCCGTTGCAAAGATCAGTAGTTATTAGTCTAGTTAATTTATGTATATCAGCACTGGAGAAAACAGTGACGTAATCGTCCGGCTCAGCTCAGTTCACATACAACGACACCAATGCAGTCATATCAAAAACACTCCTGAATATCAAGCAAGTGTTCCCAACTTAAGCAAGCCAAAGGCAACAGCGGCAAGAACCAAAACTCCAACAAAATGGAGAAAAAAATCTTGGGAGAAACCAGGCTTAGTTGGGGGGGTAGTTCTCCTCTGACCAACAGTGAACACTTGTCCGATACTCAGGCAGAGTTACAGGTCATAAAACCGATTTGGAATCACAACAGTCAAAATATTTAATCTAGTTCCATCTAGTTTAAGATCTTTTTGATCACGCCGGTATGGGACGGTTTGTTGGGGATCTGTGCCACTGGCTGATGAGTCGGTAAGGTCTTCACAAGGGATGAGCTAGTTCACACAGTCTCCGCCGACACCCCAGGGCCACGTTGCTGCCTCACACAGGCACAGGTTCCCTGTCCGACCCGGACACGGCCCGGATCCAGCCAATCACAGGATAAGCAGAGAGACAAAAATTAGCGTAGACGCCATTCTTCTTCTGATGTAACGAGTACATCCGGTGTTATAGGAAGTGTTCCCGGTTCCGGCTGACCTGATCTATGCAGCCTAACAATCATTTAACGGATATGAAGACATAAACTGATAATGCGTCATGTGTATGCGCGGGTTAAATAGATCCGTTTTTAGTCTAGATTTAAACTGACAGAGTGTGTCTGCTTCCCGAACAATGCTAGGAAGATCGTTCCAGAGTTTAGGTGCCAAATAGGAAAAGGATCTACCGCCTGCGGTACTTACAAAGCCATTTAGTGCTTTGTAAGTAATTAGCAAGATTTTAAAATCTATACGATGTTTAATAGAGAGCCAGTGCAGTTTTGACAGAACCGGGCTAATATGGTCATACTTCCTGGTTCTAGTAAGGACTCTAGCAGCTGCGTTTTGGACCAGCTGCAGTTTGTTTATCAAGCGAGCAGGGCAACCACCCAGTAGAGCGTTACAGTAATCTAGTCTCGAGGTCATGAACACATGAACTAGCTGTTCCGCATTTGTCATTGAGAGCATATGTCGTAGTTTAGATATATTTTTAAGATGAAAGAATGCGGCTTTACACATGCTAGAAATGTACATGAAAGAATATAAAGAGTGGCAGTACAAATACAATAAATGGTAACCCTCAAGAGCAGTAAGTAGTTCTGAGTCCAAGTCTAATAAGAAGTCTCAGTGTCAAAAGTGGCAAAAATAAAGTGTTGGCAGTGAAGAAATTGCACACAGTAAATTAACATCATAAGGGAACCACCAGCAGGGTGTTTTAAATAACACTGAAGCAGTGTTGGAGTTAATGCTTAATACTAATAATGAACTTAAGTGATTAATTGAGATGATTGTTCTACTTTGGAAGATACTTGATGATAACGAGCAGAATCACTGAAGAAAAGAGAAACACAAGAGCTACAACTGACTTCAGCCACAGTCTTATATTAAATCAACTAAAAAGACATTAAATCTCTCTGATTACAAACCAGTAATCAATAATCTACAGTTATTATGACAATTAACAGAAGTTTAGATGTTCATGTTTTATTGAAAATATTTGGTCACCATTATGGTGATCAGTGTTTCATTTAGTAGGACAGTTTGACTTTTCATATCAGTTTTTAGTTTTTATGACAGTGTTCACCAGAACTCATCATCTGATTCAAAGGAAACCATAAACACAAAACATCAGCTGATGTAACTGCCATCATAAAGAATAAATGATTAACTCTCATCACTGACCAAAAGTGGCTGTTTGTTACTTACAGACTTCCATCAACAACACTTTCTTGCCAAAGATCAAACATTCTGAATGTTGAGACACAAACATCAAGAATAAGATACTGAATCTCAATAATGGTGACACACTTCATGCTGCAACGCATAATGGGAGTCAGGAGTTTTATACTATGATGGTTCCCAGCATGCATTGCTGCATGTCACCATTGTTGAGATTCATATGCTGATTCTTGAGATCTGTGTCTGAACAATGTGTTTTTTCTATTATGAGAAATTTAGACACACCAACATCAAGAATGTGTTGAGAAGACACATTCTCAATGTCCCGAAAGAGCTGGAGGAAGTGTCTGGGGAGAGGGAAGTCTGGGAGTCTCTGCTCACACTGCTGCCCCCGCGACCCGGCCCCGGATAAGCGGTGGAAGATGAATGAAACGTTATTTGCTCAGCCTTCTCAGATTGTCCTGATTTGTAACTACCAAATGAATTACACAGAAAGCGAGCGCCGCTCTCTCTATCATCACTGAAGCTGTCAGTCAGAGCAGCTCAACATCACACTTGTGAAAACTCACATTTTATTCTATGAATCTCACTAAACTGCACAATAAATCTGTAATTGTTGATGTTTTTTCACATGAAAGTGTGAAAACTGATGGTCGAACACTCATTTTTTTTATGTTGTCTTACGTTTGAATAACTAAATTAATGCTAGGCCTGACTATTTCTGATTATAAACTAAGTATTACTCTATTGATAAAGATACCGACACACAAACAAGTGACATTTTACATTTTTCCAGCTGGCTTATATTGTTGCGGAAGTTGTAAAGAGCGCTCAGATCCAGAACCTGGAAGCTCTGCAACATAAACAGCACAGCAGAATGACAGGGAAGAGATGATTTGTTGAATTAAATCATTATTTTTTATTTGTTTTCACCCACAAAAGTATTCTCGTCGCTACATAACTTTAAGGTAGAACACTGCAGTCACGTCGACTGTTTCAATGATGGTGGTCATATCAGATTTCATCAAAATATCTTCATTTGTGTTCTGAAGATAACTGAAGGTCTTACGAGTGTGGAACGACATGAGGGAGAGGAATTAATGACAGAAACTTAATTTTTGGGTGAACTAACGCTTTAATATCTCATCTCTGTTGCGAATGTCTCCTCCTCACCACTAGGTTTCTCTGCTCTCAGAAGAGAAAAAAGAAAAATATATGAGCAAAAACAGTTTTTCTCTCTTTCTATATGCAAATAAACGGAAAGAGTCGGACAAATACACAAACAAGGAGGCAGTAAAATATGAAAATTAGAACAACACACAAATGATGTGATGAATGAGGGACGAGAGCAGATATAATAATCATATTGTTTAAAGCTGCAGACAGAAACATCAGACTCAGGACAGAAACACACGAGCTCTAAAGTAAGAACAACTCACATGTTCATTCTTCAAACACTATTAGACTTTGAGATCTTAATATTGTCTGAATGATTATGTACAGTGAATTCATGAGTTTTTCAATGTGTTTCTTCCTCAGAAATGGAGCAAACTCTATATTTCATTCTTCTTCTCATTGGTGAGTGTGTTTGTTGTTTTATTTCTGGTTTATAGTTTCATCAGGTTTGACTCTGTTATGAAAAGCATTAAATCAAAGCCTCTCTTTCACAGCTCTCTGCTCCGTATCTGAATGTGTTCAGCGTCAGTATCACTTTATAAACGTGATGAAGACCTGGACTGAAGCTCAGAGATACTGCAGAGAGAATTACACAGATCTGGCCACCATTGACAACATGAACGACATGAACGAGCTGAAGAAGAGTGTGAAAGATGAAGGTGATCAGTATGTCTGGATTGGGCTGAAGAACACGAGTGTTGATAAATGGCAGTGGTCTTCAGGTGATCCTGCGCTCTATCAGAACTGGGGATCTAAACAACCAAATAACGGAAACGAGAGGTGTGCTGTGATGTTTAATGGAAAATGGCACGATTATCCATGTAGTATCACCCGGACTTTCATCTGCAATTCATCCAACAACGGTGAGTTCAGCTCCATACAATGACAACAAACATTCATTCATAAAAAGATACACTGATACAAAATTTAAAATTGAAATAACTAAATTCTGCTACTTTTTAATGTAGTCATAAATATAGAGGAGATTGTGGATATTTTTCACACTTTCAACTTCTGTAGAAAATAAACTGATATTGAACATGTTGATCTTTTGTTGTTGATAACTGTGAATCTGCCATTACAGAACATAAAGAACTATATTTTCAGAAAACTTTATACTGTAAATGACCAATTCAAAAATATCAAACCATTGTTTCGACCAACATAAATTATAATAAAATTATATGCTTTAATTAATTTAACATGATAGATAAAGGAACTTGCCCCATCTTGATATTTATGAAAACTTTTGTCCTGAGGATAATGTTCAGTTCTTGTCAGTTTTTATTTTATTTTATTACTATAAAAATTATGTGTGATCTGGTTGCATCTGTCACACCCATGAACAGTCTTGTTTAGTTTAGTCCTGTCTAGTGATGTCATTCCCTGTTCATTTGCCCTCTGTGTGTGTACCTGATTAGTTAATTGCCTGCACCTGTTTCTGTTAACCCTGAGTACGTTTCCCTCATTATCTCCCCTATATATTCTCCTTGTGTTTGTTCAGTCTCTGTCGGTTCTCGTCGATGTTACGTGTGTCTCCAGCCAGCCTGCCTGCCTGCCTGTCAGTATGTATTCAGTGGAACTATTTGGAATAAACTTATGTTTATATGATCTTCGTTGTTAATGTCCTTTGTATTGACACACAGCCTGACAGAAGAACCGACCCACAAAATTTGTGTTAGTGACTAGCAGCGTGTTTTCCGTTTGTTTCCCGTTTTTTAGTTTCGTTTTTGTTTGTTGCATTTTTTCCCCCCGTCTTTCATGGATCTCCCCAGTGTTCGTCTCCTACTGTTGGAGCAGGGGGAACAAACGTTGGAGGACCACACGCGGACCTTCCTTGAGCTCGCACATCAAACGCACTTCCCGGATGACTGCCTCTGCACGTTCTACGAGGTGAGCTTGAATGCCACATGCAGAGCGCAGTTGTCGGGAGAGGGTCCGCGTGCGGATTTTGCTGCCTTTGTGGAGTGGTTGCTGGCGAGCTGCAACTCGTCATTCACCGTCTGCCTGGGAGAAGATCTCGCCAGCCCCACTCCGGACCCAGAGCAAGACCAGCCACCATCTCGCGGCACGGAACGCCCGCATAAGCCATCGCCAAGTGGAGCGACAGAGCCAAGGCCCGCCACGGAGTCAGACCGAGGAAGTGAGTGTGACCAAGCGCGTGAGCCGGCTACAGCGCTCGTGAGGGAGCCTGCGGTGGAGAACGAGGGCCAGGAGGAAGGCCCCACACACTGCACCGCCGCTGAGGGTGAGCATGGACTGTGCTCAGAGGACTTATTAACTTTCATATGTTCTGAATCATCTGCCTGTCCCGAGTCATCTGAATCATCTGCCTGTCCCGAGTCATCTGAATCATCTGACTGTTCAGAAATCCCACCCAACCTCCCTCTCCCGCCTCCACTCGTCCATATACCACCATCTCCGCTGCATCCTGCCAGCCCCTCTGCTCATCCTCTACCCACCATCTGCGGCGTGAGTGTGCAGTGGGCCTGCCAATCTGCAGCTCCATTGGGGGCTGTGGATCCCAAGTCTCCGCCTTCCACCTCCTCGACCTGGACTCCTCCTCGGCCCGTCAGTCCGCCAGCTCCTCGTTGGCTCCAACCTCCCTCGTCTCCACCGTGGCCCTTCAGTCCACCAGCTACGCCGGGCTCCCTCATCCCTCCGGCTCCGCCTTGGTCGCTCGTCGACCTGCCCTCGCCGCTGGACTACACTCCTCTGGCTGCGCCTCGTCCCTTCGTCCCTCTGGCTCCGTTGGCGTCCTCACTCCCTCCGACGTCGCCTTGGTCCTCTGTCGCTCCGGCTCCACCGCGGCCTTCAGGATCCCCGCCTGCGCCTCGGTCGCTAGAGCCGCCAGCGTCGCCGCATCCCGCCGGATCCTCAGGGTCGCCCTGGCTCGTCGGCGTTCCGGCTTCACCCTGGTCTCCTCTGCCACCTGCTCTGCCACAGTCTGTCGCCGCCCTGGTGTCGCCTGCCCTTCCTCCACCATCGCTGCTTCCTCCTGCGGCTCCACCATGGGCGGTGGGCGTGACTGTGGCTTGGGTCCAGCCATCCTCCTGCTCCAGGTCCCGTCTGTCTCCTCCCTGGCTCCTCCCACCATCTACTCCTCCCTGGTTCCTCCTATCGTCTGCCACGTTGTCTATCTGCTGTCCTGTCCGCCCTTCGTCTCCTCGTCCTCCACCTGAGCCCCCTCCCTCCCTCCGCAGTTGGTCCATCTATGGCGCGAGGACGCGCCTTCCGGGAGGGGGTGTAATGTCACACCCATGAACAGTCTTGTTTAGTTTAGTCCTGTCTAGTGATGTCATTCCCTGTTCATTTGCCCTCTGTGTGTGTACCTGATTAGTTAATTGCCTGCACCTGTTTCTGTTAACCCTGAGTACGTTTCCCTCATTATCTCCCCTATATATTCTCCTTGTGTTTGTTCAGTCTCTGTCGGTTCTCGTCGATGTTACGAGTGTCTCCAGCCAGCCTGCCTGCCCGTCAGTATGTATTCAGTGGAACTATTTGGAATAAACTTATGTTTATATGATCTTCGTTGTTAATGTCCTTTGTATTGACACACAGCCTGACAGCATCTACATAATTCTTTTTTTTTTACACATGATATTTTTGAGTTGTTTTTATAACTTGATTTCTTTAATGGAATCTACATGAATAAATCATGTAAAATCTCCTAAATTATTGAGTTTATGACACAATGAATTTAATATTTTAGTGAAATATTTAATATTTTAAGTTGACTCAGTTTTGAGTGAATGGAAATGATCTGTTTGTGTTTGACTTTGAGTCATGATGTACAGTTAAAACACTGAACGAAGTAGAAACAAGATTGTTACTGTACTTACATTAGCAAAGATATTCTCACTGAACAAAACAACAGGATTTATAATATTAATACATGCAGTTATTCACAACCGAACCATAAACTTCTGCACAATAATGACCAAAACTACAAAATAACAAACTCTTGATTTCAATATTTAGAAAATGTGTCTCTTGTTTCTCAAATTTTCTCAATATTTTTTACACCTCTTTCAGGATCAACACAAACCTGTGAAATCGTCATTCTTACTAGATGAACTTCAAATAAACTCACATTGTCCATTACAGCATAACAATCAGACTAGAAACAAACACTTCAATATTAATACTGCAACAATATTCATTTGTATATATTATTGATCTACAATCCAATGTTTTGAATTGACTTTTTACTGCCATATTTCTCCTAGTTAATGAAAGTATTTGTCTGCAGTGGAACATCTTCATCTGTTTGATTCATTCAGTTCTTTGTGTCTGAATCAAGTTTTCATTGTTTCCACTGCTGCTCTTATTCACATCCAAACCATAAAGCAGCAGAAGAATAATGAACAAACTGATTCATGAATCTGTTTCCATTTGTTGTTCTTAAATCGAACACAGGACTCGTCTTTGTCAATCAGTGGAAGAAGTGGAGAGACGCTCAGAGTCACTGCAGACAGAATCACATTGATCTGGTCAGTGTGAGGAACCAGAATGAGAATCAACAGGTTCAGAAGATCTTCAGTAATCATTCTTCACCTGGATCACAGGTCTGGATCGGTCTGTTCAGAGACTCATGGCAGTGGTCAGATCAGAGTAACTCCTCATTCAGATACTGGAGGTCTGATCAACCTAATAATGCTGGAGGTGATGAAAACTGTGCAGTGATCGAACACAACGATCAGGATCAATGGGCAGACGTCTCTTGCAACAACCAATTTCCTTTTGTGTGTCATGAAGGTGAGCAGATCCTCACAAAACTCACACAATCCATCCATCACCTCCAGATATCTTAAAGTTCACGCTACATGTCTGACATGACAAATTCCTCCACAGTGTTTGTTCTGCATGTTGTTTTTGATCAGTCTCTCTCTAGTGTTTCTTGTGGTTTGTTTTGTGTCCAGATAAACTGATTCTGATCAAAGAGAATCTGACGTGGTCTGAAGCTCTGAGATACTGCAGACAGAATCATGTGGATCTGGTCTCGGTTCATTCAGAAGAGATGCAGCGTGAGGTGATGAATGTGGTTAAACGGGCGTCTACTGAGGCGGTGTGGTTGGGTTTACACAACTACTGCATTATGAACATGTGGCTCTGGCTGAGCGGAGACATCGTGTGCTATCAGAACTGGGCTCCAGGGAACGGAGTGACACCGGAAGACTGCCGGCTTGAGAGGAGAAAAGGAGCAGTTCAGTCTGGAGGAGATCAGCGCTGGATCAGCCGTCCTGAGACTGACAGACTCAACTTCATCTGCATAAATCATGAGTGAAGAGACACACGTTTGTGTGTTTATTAAGATTCACTGTTTTCATCATTATTTACTTTCATACGTTTGATTTGTTCTTCAGTAATTTCTGACTGAATCTATTAATTGTTTTGAAAGTCTGTTAAATGTTAATTATGACAAGTTTTCTAACATTAATGTTTAATATTCTTTAGATATCTACAATATTAACTCAATATATGTGTGTTTTATGAATCTGTTTGCATATCTGGTTTATGTATTTTTATGTTTTCACTAATATTATCTATAGCAATAACTGGTGAATGTGATTCTGTGATCAGCAGATCTTAAGAATAATATTATTTGTGTCTCAGCAGAATGAAATCTGGTTTAAGCGAGAAGTGAAGTGATGTCACAATAAACTGTCAATTAAATTTTACCAATTTATATGTGATTGGTGATGTTTTTTGATGGTATTTAAGATATGTTGTCACTTACAACACAAGCAAATTTCATCTTAGGTGTGTGAATTTTTGAGTACACTGTAAAATTGTGATGTAAAAAAACGGCCAAATTCTAACAGTAACATCATTTTCCTTTAAAACAGTAATATACCATAGACAACAATTCATTCTAGGTAACATTTGTTGTTTTTGATAAAGTAGTGTACTGCAATATAACTGTATCAGTGTTCAGAATCGACACTCCAAATCAGACTGTGAAGATTGTGTGTACACAAATCTCCGCCTCGAAATCACCATATATGGAGCTCACATTGCATGACATCATCTGCATATCATTTCCATATGATTAGTTCCATCCATGTGATGCCATGTTAAGACATTAAGAAAATATGACCATAAATGCCATCACACTACATTACTAAAAATAATTCAGTATCCTTGTCTTATTATGTTGCTTTATATGGGATAAAAACCTCTCAGATTTCATCAAAAATATCTTCATTTGTGTTCTGAAGATGAACGAAGGTCTTATGGGTGTGTAACGACATGATGGTGAGGAATTAATGACATAATTTTCATTTTTGTGTGAACTCACCCTTTAAGTGCTTTCTTTATAACAGGTTTCTATTGGAGGGAAACTTTAAACTTTTTGTGTTTAATTCCTATTCTGAGTGCACCTGCTTACCTAGATGTAGTATGCATGTCCACCAATAATGCTTATACTGAGTTTAGTCTTGTATTAGTCCATTAACGTTAAGCGTTGTATGAAGGCAACCCCAGTATTACAACAGTGTCGCACAAGCTATAATACAGGTCAGTGGTTCCCTTTCGTGGGAACTCGAGCTGCGTCGAGGCGCGGTGGGAACTCCTCTGCGTGATTACGTCATGAAGCACATGAAATCGGTCCAACAGCGTGACAGAACGTCATAGGCGGGTGACGTCACCGACCAGGAAACTATAAAGCATACCCAGAAACAAAGAACGCCAGCTTCTGTATCTTTAGCGAGCCCTCTGTGTCATTGTGTGTCATATTTGGTGTTGTCTGTCAAGCTACAATATATAGCACCATTTTCACATCGTGTATATATATATATATATATATATATATATATATATATATATATATATATAATATGGCGAGCAAGCAGCATTTCGTTCCGTGTGTTCCTCCCTGCCCCCGTTTCATTACAGGTGGGGATACACACGGGATGTGTGTTGCTTGTTTGGGAGTGGAGCATGCCCAGTCAGCTCTCGAGGGGGCTGACTGTGTGCACTGTGAGAAGTTGACACTAAAAACTCTCTGCTCCCACCGGGCGTTCTTTGAGAAGGACGCTTCGGCTGGCGTTCCTCGTGGATCTGGTCCAGCTGTTGCTGAGGCACAGCGGCGGCTTCATGCGTGGGGATCGCAAATGGATCTGTCAGAGGGGTTTGAGACGGGCCCAGCCCTTTCTCTACCCTCACCTGGCAGACCCAGTGTCTCATCTCAGGGGTTGGAACCACACGCTGCGGTTTCTTCCCCCCCGGAGTGAGGCACCGGCACTGTGATTATCCAGCTCTGAGGAGGTGGATGTCGTTAGTGTCGATGCTGGAGATATGGATTCGCCAGTCCATTCTCCAGCGTATGAGGAGCTGTTAGAGGTTGTGACTCGTGCAGTTGAAAAACTAAATATTGAATGGAAACCATCAGAGAAACCGGAGGTTCAGCAAAAAAGTAAGCTGGATGAAAGGTTCTTCCCTTCTCGATCACAACCTCTACATCGGGGATTGCCGTTTTTTCCCGACCTCCACACCGAGGTGTCAAGGTCGTGGAAAAGACCCGTACAATACGTGTTTTCAGCCCCCAAACATCCAACTTTTCTAATATCACAGGGCTGAAACGACAAGGCTATGGGGCGTTGCCTAAGGTCGACGAGACGCTTGCGAGCTATCTCTTGCCTGATTCGGCTTCGTCCCTAAAATCACCGACATTACCCACCTTTAAGAACGACATCAGCGCTGGTGGGTAAAGCGTATTCGGCCGCAGGTCAGGCTGCTGCATGTTTACACACTATGTCTATATTTCAGGCATATCAGGCTGACCTGCTGGGGGAGATTGACAATAGTGGGGAAGCAAGCTTTGAGGCAACTCAAGAGCTTCGTAAGGCAGCAGATTTATCTCTCCGGGCCACCAAGCGAGAAGAGGCACTTATGGTTAAATCTATCGGATATGAAAGATAGAGATAAAAATATTCTCCTGGACGCCCCGCTTTCTCTTCCGGGCCTCTTCAGCGACTCAGTTATATCTGTCGTCGAGAGGTTCCAGGAGACATAAAAGCAAGCGGCGGTGTTCCAGAGATTCCTTCACCGCCGCGTTAATCCCCCAGAGACTGCTGGCTTCGAAGAAGTCCTTCGCGTCGGACTTCTGAGGGCAGCCCCCTCTGTAGGGAAACAAAATACACAATCAATCCATTTCTCTTCGGTGCCCTCAGGGGGTCGTTCTGCCAACCTCGTTACTCTGAGGGGTTCGGGGCGCAGTGGTTCTTGTCGATCCTCTGAGGAGGGTCGCAGTGCGGTCAATTCGGTTGTTCCCTGTTCGCTGTTTCAGGGAGCCGAATTGACGGCACCTATTACACCAGAGGCCAGTCTCGAGAGATTGGTTCCCTTAGTAGATTTTCTAACAGAATGGAAACTTCTTCAAAATATATCTCATGGGTGCTGCACATAATAGAAAAGGGTTACAGAATTCAATTCGGGTCTTGCCCACCCCGTTTCAATGGGGTCCTATATACAGTAGTGGACCCCGGGTAGTCTCTGGTGTTGGAACAAGAGGTTCTGACTCTTTTGCGTAAAGGAGCTATAGAAAAGGTTTCTCCTCCCAGCAAGCTGTCAGGGTTTCACAGCCTTTACTTCATTGTTCCGAAAAAGGATGGAGGGTTGCGTCCTATTCTAGATCTGCGTTTGCTAAATCGAACAGTTCAGAAATTAAAGTTCAAGATGCTAACAATCAAACAGATTGTGTCACAAGTCCGAGGATTGGTTTGTGACAATAGACCTGAAGGACACTTACTTTCATGGATCCATTCATCCTCAACACAGGAAGTTCCTGAGGTTTGCTTTCGGGGGGCGAAGCTTACCAATATCGGGTTCTTTCGTTTGGCCTAGCGTTGTCACCCCGCACTTTCACAAAATGTGTGGATGCAGCTCTGGCTCCGTTGCGACTCCAGGGCATCCGCATATTAAATTATATCGACGATTGGTTGATTTTAGCTCAGTCCGAGCTTATGGAGGTTCGGCATCGAGATGTCGTTCTCGTGCACATGAGAAGGTTGTCTCCTGCTCGCATCACATCGATTCTCTCAACTGTAAATATGATAAAGCTAGGCCAATCCATCACTGTAAAACAGTTCCAGAGGTTATTGGGACTGATGGCAGCTGCGTCCAACATAATTCCGTTTGGCCTGCTGTACATGAGACCCTTACAGTGGTGGCTCAGGACCAGGGGGTTTTCCGCGAGGGGAAATCCTTTTCGCATTATCAAGGTCTCGTTGTGGTGCCTTTGTGCTTTGGCCATGTGAAAGAAACCTTGGCTCCTGAATCAAGGACCTGTGTTAGGAGCTCCTTGTCATTGCGTAACGCTAATGACGGATGCATCTCTCACGGGCTGGGGGGCAAACATGAGTGGTCGCTCAGCCCAGGGTCTGTGGCAGGATCATCTTCTTTCTTGGCACTTAAATCGGCTAGAAATGATGGCAGTGTTTCGAGCTCTCAAGCACTTCCTCCCAGACCTAAGAGGCCATCACGTGTTGGTTCGTACAGACAACATGTCGGTGGTTTCTTACATCAACCATCAGGGGGGTCTGAGGTCGCGTCGTTTAAACAAGCTGGCCCATCAGATCCTTCTATGGGCTCAGGGAAAACTGCTCTCACTCAGGGCAGATTACATCCCTGGGTGTCAGAACCATGGGACAGACTTCCTGTCGAGACAGGAGCTGAGGCCCG
This sequence comes from Zacco platypus, assembly GCA_038088235.1. Classification (NCBI taxonomy): domain Eukaryota; kingdom Metazoa; phylum Chordata; class Actinopteri; order Cypriniformes; family Xenocyprididae; genus Zacco; species Zacco platypus. The sequence goes on along the minus strand of CM076085.1, from coordinate 45,640,383 downwards.
GTGAATGGAGGCTTCACCCCGAGGTGGTGGAGCTCCTGTGGAAAATCTTTGGTCGAGCGGTAGTAGACCTATTTGCATCCCTAGAGACATCTCATTGTCCTCCATGGTTTTCTTTAACTCATCCAGCTCCTCTGGGCTTGGATGCTATGGTACAGACATGGCCGAGGCTGCATCTGTATGTGTTTCCCCCGATTGCTCTGCTCCCGGGAATTCTGGAGAGGGTGCGCCCTTTTTTGGCCAACCAGAGTTTGGTTCTTCGACCTTGTGTCTCTCCTTTGCGGATCTCCGATGGAGATTCTGATCAGGCAAGACCTTCTGACTCAGGCAGGCATATTACACCCTCGGCCGAAGTTGTGAAAACTGTGGGCCTGGCCCCTGAGGGGGCTCAGTTCATAGAGTCCGGTCTCTCAACCGAGGTTGTAGAGACTATTCTCTATTCCAGAGCTCCTTCTACGAGGAAATCATACGCCACATGGGCTAACTCCCTCCACCTTAAAGGTCGATGTAGCGGCTATATCTGCTTACCACTCCCCCTGAATGGTTTATCTCTGGGTAGAAGACCTTTGGACATAAGATTTCTTTGTGGATCCCTGAGGCTTAGGCCTGTGCAGTGTAGTAGGGCATCAGCATGGGATCTGGCAATTGTTTTAGAAGGCCTGACTATGGCTCCCTTTGAACCATTATTCCTCACTCTGAAAACCATTTTTGTGCTTGCTATTTCATCTCTCAAAAGAATTGGAGATCTTCAGGCACTGTTGGTTGTCCCTTCCTGTCTTGAATTTGCCCCAGGCATGGTGAAAGCATTTTTTCATCCCAGACCGGGATATGTCCCTAAAGTCCCTACTCAAGTTGCGGGTCCTATTATGCTCCAGGCTTTTTGTCCTTCACCTTTTACCACACCAGATCAGGAGAAACGGAATCTGCTTTGCCCTGTCAGGGCATTAGATGTTTATGTCCACAGAGCTGCCCTGTGGTGCAAATCTGAACAGTTGTTTGTCTGTTTTGGTTCACCCAGAAAAGGGTGTCCCACATCTAAGCAGAGAATGAGTAAGTGGGTAGTTGAGGCTATCTCTCTCGCTTATGAATCTTCCAGACATAAATCACCATTGATGGTCCGTCTCGACGCAGCGTCTCGTTCCCTACTCAGGGAACCAGGGTTACATACGTAACCCGAGACGTTCTCAAACCTGTCCTGGAGTACCACCAGCCCTGCACATTTTCTATGTTTTCCTATATCTGACACACCCATTTCAGGTCTTGCAGACTTTTCTAATGAGCTCATGAGTTGAATCAGGTGTGATAGATGAGGGAGACATACAAAATGTGCAGGACTGATGGTACTCCAGGACAGGTTTGAGCACCACTGATATAGGTTAAGAAAACCGAGAGAAACCGATATGTAATTTTTCAGATGTAATGATTGTTATAGGCTACATCAGCATTGGGTGGAAGAAGCATTATAATCTCATTCACGGCAGAGAAAGCTGATTACATGTAGGCTATACACAGGTAAAGCTTTTGTCTTCCTCAGCTTATTTGCTTATATACTGGCCCTGATAATTATCATAAATCACATTGTAAATCCATTTTTGTGAATGAATGAATGAATGAATGAATGAATGATTCTCTCCAGCTCTCATAAAGTCAAGAAGTTTACTTCTGACAGCAAGTGTGTGCTTTCTGCATATGAACTTCACACACATGCTGCTGGTTAAAACATTTTTCTGTATTGAAATAAGTGTGGAAAACCTCCTTTTTAGCTTCATAAGGTAGTAAAAAAATAAAATAACAAAATATAACCAAGAAATGTTATTATTTTGGGTCAGTACAGCTGCCTTAGAGCGCTAAAATATGCGGGTCAAATTGACCCGGCGAACATCATGAACGTAACAGTAATTTTTTTTGTATATGTGAAAAAACACCAGCATGTTGAAACTTTGGATGCATGTTCATGATGATAAATGAAAAAAAGTCACAAAATATCAAGAAAAAAACCATAGGTTAACCAGTATTTCCAACATCTAGAAAATCTAAACTGGTCAAATTGACCCGCAACATAACATCAGGGTTAATAATGATCTTATTGTTTATACAGCCACCTGTAGCTTCAAAATGCTGTCTAATCTCAGCATGTGCGATTTCACAGACAGAACAATAAACACAGAGCAATAAGTGCAAATAAGTAACAGATACAAGAATGGGTAGAGAGTTGTTATGACCACTAGAGGTCAGCCGTGACAGGAAAAGGAAAAGTAATAAGAGTTTTATTTACAATAAGGGTTTAGCATTAGGGGCAGACAAGGCCAAAATAACAAACAAAACAACCTTTTGTTAAACCTCTACACTTCCTATAGAAAACAAAATACGGTTTAATCTTACCGGACTCCCTAAACCAAAAACAGCATGAAAAGAGGAGTGAAATAATGCTGTCAAATCCCCTACATCCCTTAACCTGGCCAAACTTAATCACAAAAGATATTTACAAAAGATATACGCAAGTCCGTAGCAAACAATTCAAAATCAGATTCCAAAATCACAGTCAATCAGGCGTGGGTCAAGTTAACTAGAAATATCACAGGTACAAAATCACAATCAAATTCACAATCTCTCTGAAACGACACTCTAGACTAGACAAAATGACAACAACACAAAGCAATAGCGAAGGACACACATTCAATCACATGATGGCACAAGAATGGCAGCGTTTGAGTGTTTGGAGCGGTCCTTATTTCTGGATCAGGTGTGAAGAAGAACCAATCGCAGCCTTCAGCCAGTTATCACAAGGACCTGCAACACACAAGAAGAGATACACCGGACAACAGAATGAAATAAATGAGCACGTGACTCACAACACCCCCATCCACAAAATGAAACATACACTGTTTTACTGATTAACACTGGACAGCGAATCAGCAATCACATTGTCAATACCTTATTTATCACAGATCTTCAAGTTGTAACTTTGACAGTTTAGTGACCATCGCATTAGACGACAATTAGCATTAGGTATGCTGAAGAACTTGAACCAATGAACTCAAAGTGTTGGAGAGCAAGAATTAAGGCAAGAGCTTCTTTTTCTATGGTAGTTAAGCTGATGTTTGTGAATTTCTTTGAAATGAAACTAATCGGCTGATTCACACCATCTGAAGACGGCACCCGCTCCTGAACCACTAGCATCAACTCCTAATATGAACTGCTTTTCTAAGCAGGATGTGGCAAGGGCAGTACAACAAAGACCACTTAAAAGAGACTGAGAGGAAGAGTATTAAGTCGTCCTGCGATACTGAGATAAGCATACTGGGGTAGATCAGTGTCCGACATGTCAGAGTAAAGAATCATAGAGCTACATGTCAAGTCAAGTCACCTTTACTTACATAGCGCTTTTTACAATGCAAATTGTGGCAAAGCAGCTTTACATTAATAATTGGCAAATAATTTTGGCTGCACAGCAGCTCCCAAAGAAAATGGTGTCATTGTTCAGCTTATTCTATATATTATTGATTCATTCCATTGCAAATATCAATAGTTATTAGTCTAGTTAATTTATGTATATCAGCACTGGAGAAAACAGTGACGTAATCGTCTGGCTCAGCTCAGTTCACATACAACGGCGCCAATGCAGGCATATCAAAAACACTGCTGAATATCAAGCAAGTGTCCCCAACTTAAGCAAGCCAAAGGCAACAGCGGCAAGAACCAAAACTCCAACAAAATGGAGAAAAAAATCTTGGGAGAAACCAGGCTTAGTCGGGGTCAGTTCTCCTCTGGCCAACAGTGAACACTTGTCCGATACTCAGGCAGAGTTACAGGTCATAAGGCCGATTTGGAATCACAACAGTCAAAATATGTAATCCAGTTCCATCTAGTTTAAGATCTTTTGATCACGCCGGTATGGGACGGTTTGTTGGGGATCTGTGCCACTGGCTGATGAGTCAGTAAGGTCTTCACAAGGGATGATCTAGTTGACACAGTCTCCACCGACACCCCAGGGCCACATTGCTGCCGCACACAGGCGCAGGTTCCCCGTCCGACCCGGACACGGCCCGGATCCAGCCAATCACGGGATAAGCAGAGAGACAAAAATTAGCATAGACGCCATTCTTCTTCTGATGTAACGAGTACATCTGGTGTTATAGGAAGTGTTACCGGTTCCGGCTGACCTGATCTATGCAGCCTAACAATCCTTTACCGGATATGAAGACATAAATTGATAGTGCGTCATGTGTATGCCAGGTTAAATAGATGCGTTTTTAGTCTAGATTTAAAACTGACAGAGTGTGTCTGCTTCCCGAACAATGCTAGGAAGATCGTTCCAGAGTTTAGGTGCCAAATAGGAAAAGGATCTACCGCCTGCGGTTGATTTTGATATTCTAGGTATGAACAACTGGCCAGAATTCTGAGATCGTAATAAACGCGAAGGACTATAATGCATTAAGAGCTCACTCAGGTACTGGCGAGCTAAACCATTTAGTGCTTTTGTAAGTAATTAGCAAGATTTTAAAATCTATACGATGTTTAATAGGGAGCCAGTGCAGTTTTGACAGAACCGGGCTAATATGGTCATATTTTCTGGTTCTAGTAAGGACTCTAGCAGCTGCGTTTTGGACCAGCTGTAGTTTGTTTATCATGCGAGCAGGGCAACCACCCAGTAGAGCGTTACAGTAATCTAGTCTTGAGGCCATGAACGCATGAACTGTAATTTAGATATATTTTTAAGATGGAAGAATGCGGCTTTACACATGCTAGAAATGTACATGAAAGAATATAAAGAGTGGCAGTGCAAATACAATAAATGGTAACCCTCAAGAGCAGTAAGTAGTTCTGAGTCCAAGTCTAATAAGAAGTCTCAGTGTCAAAAGTGGCAAAAATAAAGTGTTGGCAGTGAAGAAATTGCACACAGTAAATTAACATCATAAGGGAACCACCAGCAGGGTGTTTTAAATAACACTGAAGCAGCGTTGGAGTTAATGCTTAATACTAATAATGATACTTAAGTGATTAATTGAGATGATTGTTCTACTTTGGAAGATACTTGATGATAACGAGCAGAATCACTGAAGAAAAGAGAAACACAAGAGCTACAACTGACTTCAGCCACAGTCTTATATTAAATCAACTGAAAAGACATTAAATCTCTCTGATTACAAACCAGTAATCAATAATCTACAGTTATTATGACAATTAACAGAAGTTTAGATGTTCATGTTGTATTGAAAATATTTGGTCACCATTATGGTGATCAGTGTTTCATTTAGTAGGACAGTTTGGCTTTTTCATATCAGTTTCTAGTTTTTATGACAGTGTTCACCAGAACTCATCATCTGATTCAAAGGAAACCATAAACACAAAACATCAGCTGATGTAACTGCCATCATAAAGAATAAATGATTAACTCTCATCACTGACCAAAAGTGACTGTTTGTTACTTACAGACTTTCATCAACAATATTTTCTTGCCAAAGATCAAACATTCTGAATGTTGAGACACACAAACATCAAGAATCAGCATCTGAATCTCAATAATGGTGACACACTTCATGCTGCAACACATAATGGGAGTCAGGAGTTTTATTCTATTACGGCTCCCAGCATGCATTGCTGCATGTCACCATTGTTGAGATTCATATGCTGATTCTTGAGATCTGTGTCTGTTTTTTCTATTATGAGAAATTTAGACACACTAACATCAAGAATCAGCATATGAATCTGAACAATGGTGACATGCCTCATTGCATGCTGGGAACCATCATAGTATAAAACTCATGACTCCCAGCATGCTTTGCAGCATGAAGTATGTCACCATTATTGAGATTCAAATGCTGATTCCCAATGTCTGTGTGAATTAATATTTTCTCCCCCACAATTTTTTAAATTCATAATCTCTGATCTGCAGCAAGAAAGTGTTGTTTGTGAAAATCTATGAATTACAATGAGCCACTTTTGATCATTTATCTTGATTATGATAAAAGCTGATTGGCTTTACTTACAGTTACAAAATTGTTACATAAACCACAAACTGACATAATAAGCAAAGAGTCAAACCAAAGGAAACACTGATCACCATAATGGCGACCAACATTCTCATTGGATGGAAATTCCCTTGCAGACCAAAAATATAAATAAATACAAGTGATGCAAATTATATTGATTAGTATGATATTGTTACAGTTAAATATCATGAGACATAAATTAGGTTAACTAACCAGACTTATTTTACCTGGCCATGGTCTTGTCTCAGACACTTCACCTGCCCTTTTCAAACAAACAAACAAATTAATTAATTTCCTTGTATTTAGAAGATTGTCAGAAGTGTTTGAAATAGAAGTAGCAGTAAACTTTATTATCCCCTTGGGGAAATTTTGTTCCAGTGGGTTTCAACATGCATTGTCACAGAAGATAATACAACATACACACAAATATAATAGAAAAAAATAAGACAATCCCAAAAGACTATTTTAAGGTTAATAAAAAAAACTTTCACTCTCTTTCATTTAAAAACTTCCCAGCCTGTGAATTTCCCCCATTTTTAAGAAACACTGGCGTTCTAAAGCTTCGACTTGAAGGCAAAACAGTAAGGGTGAGAGGACACAACCTTGTGGAGAACCAACATTTGTAATTTGTGTATCAGACAATGAGGAATTCAAAAGACATTTGAAACAACAAAGCAGAAAGTGTATTGCTCAGCACAGGTTTTAACCACAAATATTATCCGGCCCAGTCGCTGTCAAGATATTTTCTTCATTTGTAATTCTCTCGACTATTCCCCTCAAAATGAGAAAAGAACAAATTTAACCTGTTTGCTACTTCCAAACCCCCCCCCCCCCATTTGTAGCTTTTATATTTATGTTTTTCTTCGTTATGTGGAAAACTAATCTTCATCCTGATTCCCTCCCAGGCCTGTTTACAATTTCCTTGTGACGTTTTAGCCTCCAGTTTTTGTTTGAATTGGGCCTTATCCACTTTAATTTATCATCATTATTATAAGTTTTTTTCTTCTTAATTAACAGTTGTTTTAATTTCTTTGATACCCATGGTTTGCGATTAGGGTATATTTTATACTTTTTTATGGGAAAAACTGACTCCATGAGCTTTCCAGGGAAAAGTTATTAAAATCTTCTAAAAATTAATTTAGGAGCATCAGCGGACAAAGGATAAACCCTTTGTACAAGTTGATATAAATCCTCTGTGGGCTAGAGCGTCTCATTCAACAACATTCGACCTTCGTGGACTTCAAGGACGCAGCCTCTGAATTGGGACACAGTTATAGTGTAACTTTCCTGATAAGACTGAAAAAAGATAAGAATGGATGAAATATGACAAGGACAATAACTCTCAGTGTTTATCCTTCTGTTTCACGTCAGAGATGTAAATACTGTCCACCCTGAACATCTAAATGTGGTGTGGACATAAGAAAATGAGTGATGAGGATGTGTTTATATGCAAACGTGTTCATATCTTATAAACAAAGAAACAGTAAACTGGAGTCTGAAATTAAACAGAATAAGAATTTTCACAGACAGACAAATTCTAAAAAAAATTGTAACAATGTGTTAATGTCTGCATTCCAGCCAATCACAATCAAGTATTTGGAGGAAATAAGACTGAAACAGCAGCAGCAGAAGATGACGTTATTATTTCCAACAATCGTTACTAACATTATAAATGAACTTCAGGGGAATGAAAGCGCGATATGAACACTTCATTTGAAAATGAAATTTCTGTCATTACTCCCCCTCATGTTGTTCCACACCCGTAAATTCTTTGTTCATCTTCAGATTACAAATTAAGATGTTTAATTGAAGTGAAGTGTCAACATGACTACAGTGGTTCAACCTTAATGTTATGAAATGACTAGAATACATTTTGTGCGAAAAAACAAAACTAAAAATATATAGCAGCTATAAGTAATATAGCAGCAAGCAACATTTATCGAGGCTCAAGCGCATTAAGAGCTTTATGCCATCTATGATGTTAGAGTCTTGGCCGACACGGAAGCATTTAAGAGTTATAGGTACGTTTGGAGATGGCCATTTTCTTAATGATCCTGTTATGGCTATCCAAATGCTAAAGATCAACAGTTTTTTGATAATTATTGATCTTAAATATCTAGAGAATTGTACTGCAGTGGTTTTGAAGTGGAGTGAAATACCTAGGACCTTAAGGCAAAGTTATAGCAATTGAGGAGATTCAACATATGCTATGAATATTGTTTATGTGTGATATGCAATGCCACCCAGTGGCTGATTTATTTCATACTTTACACAGACTGCTAGAGTTAAGAGTCAAATAGGCCCACCAAGTTTTGTTTTGATCGGTCTCCGTTAACCTGGTCTAACAGGTTCTCAAATTTCCTAGGCCAATGGCAGCCATGTTTTTTGAGAGATGCGAAGGTCCTCATAGACATTCATGGCACCTTCGACCAAGACACCGCATGCCAACACGATTGCGTAGTTATAGCCATCTTCATGGGTTTTTTTCCTGTTATGGTGCCACCAAGTGGACAATCACCATTACCATCAAGGCAACTTTGGACAAGGACATTGCATGCCAGTTTTCAACTCAGTCAGACTAACTGTTGTGTAGATGTAGTGGGTTTCATGTTTTTTCCTATTACAGTGCCGCCAAGTGGCCAAACGCAACAATTTTACTGTGACCTCGGACTGAGTTTGTACATATGTGTACCATGTCTCTCTCTGCTCCTGTGCGCTCAGGAAGTCGCGCATCACTGCAAACATCCCACCACTAGATGTTGGAGCAGGAGAGACGGACTCTCGAGGTGATGTGGTCTTGGGACGAACTGATGAGGGATTCTCCTCTTTCTCCTCCTCTGTAGATTCAGCAGTGTCCCAGGGAACATCTGACTCAGTGACCCTGAGGCCCCACCCTAGGCTTCCTTCCTCTCAGAGCAGTTTTGCGAGTAGCGATCCCACTTCTGACACCAAATGTGAGACAAAGGGTCTTCGCCGGCCCACAAAGTGGGTTTGTCCCCAAAAATGTATATAATCCAAAAAAAAAAAAGGCAATACTCGCAGAGTTGGAAGGTGTAAAGTGATATTTATTTACAGTCCTTGAGAGGTGATACAGTCGCAGTAGACAGACGTCCAAAGCTTTACACAAAAGTAACAAAGAAAAATCAATAGAACTGTACAAAAAACATCATGCTAAAACAACAAATATAAATGTAGACATAAATAATAATAAACACAACAACAACAACGCATTTCCATTACCCCTCAAGTCCCCCCTGCCCCCAGTTAAAACATGATTGCGCCACCCAGTGGCCATGAGTCAAACAGGCCCACCGAGTTTTGTCACCATCGGCCTCCATCAACCTGGTCTAAGAGGTGCTCAATGTTTATAGGCTGATGGTAGCCATGTTTTTCGCAATAAATAAATGTCATCATAAATCATCAAGGCAACTTGGACAAAGATAGTGCATGCTAATTTTCAAGTCAATTGGACTAACAGTTGCGTAGTTATAGCTGTTTTTATGTTTTTTTTCGTATTACAGCGCTACTAAGTGGTAAGTCTCCGCAATTGTTTTTTTTTGTATGTACATGAGTATGGCAAGTTTGGTGAAAATATCTAATTTCATTCAAAAGTTATAACCATCGAAGTGAAAGTGGCCCTGCCTACTTTTCCGTTTTAGCGTCCCGTCACAAGCATGAATCACCAATAAAAATTATTTGATAACGTTTTGCCAGGAAGGTCTCTAGATTATATATCAAGTTTTGAGTGAATCGGACAAACGGCCTATGAGGGGTTGGAAAAAGTAGATTTTTCAGAAAATTCAAGATGGTGGAAATGAAATTGGAGATATATATATTTTGTTTGTAGGATTCCAATGATATAAGACACTTTAATATATGACAAACAGTCTAGGAGTTATGTCAGCTTCTCCCCAAATTGAGGCCTACCATCTGGCCAGGTTTCAAGTTTCTAGGCCTTCGGTCTGCATGATCAGTTTTTCAGCACTTTAATAATAATACAAAAAACTTAGAAATTACAATAGTGTTTCAGCGCTACATGCTTGAACCCCTAAAACAACTTTATTGTACAAATTCGTCTCTTCCCTGTCATTCTGCCTTTCTATTTTCGTTGCGGAGCTTCCGTGTTTACATCCGAACGCTGGCTCAGTATTGGCCGGCTTGGGTCATGTGAGCTGCACGACACATGCATGCAATATTGAAGCAGAAGCCGGCCAATTGACCATATACACAGTTACTTCCTGATTGTTGTAGCGCAGTTGGGCGTTTGGGCGTTGTGATTCTGTACTCGCTGTACATCGACACAAAACCATCAATGGTTGATTTTAAACGCTGTATTTATATTTTAATGCAGTTATCACACTTACCTAATTTGCCAATAAACCAGTTTTATTGATTGCAATAAAGACGAAGCTACTGAAAACATTTGAATAAGTAATTAGACACGCAAACACAACATTTCTATGGCACTTCAAATGTTATTATTTAATGTGATGACATTATTTAAAACATTAAAAACATTACTTGGATTGGGTTGCCGAGGCCCCTGCCTTCGGCCGCTGCCCAATCCACAATGCACCGGCCCCATATGGTTCCTCCCGCAGGTGGTGGGCCCCACGTCGCTCATTCGGGCTGAGCCCGGCCGGGCCCCGTGGGGAAAGACCCGGCCACCAGGCACTCGCCTACGAGCCCCAACCTCAGGCCTGGCTCCAGGGTGGGGCCCCGGTTGCGCTACACCGGGCGACGTAACGGCCTTTATTTTTTTTGAATCCATAAGGGATTTTGAACTGCTTTTTGTCTGACCCATCACCTAGGACCTGTTTGCCTTGGGAAACCCAACCAGGTGCATATAGCCCCCGACAACATAGCTCCTAGGATCATTCGGGCACTCAAACCCCTCCACCACAATAAGGTGGCAGTTCACTGGTGGAGAGCTCCTGCCTCAAGTGGAGGAGTTCAAGTATCTTGGGGTTTTGTTCACGAGTGAGGGAAGGAAGGAGCGTGAGGTTGACAGACGGATCGGTGCAGCTGCTGCAGTAATGCGGTCGATGTACCGGTCTGTCATGGTGAAGAAGGAGCTGAGCTGCAAGGCGAAGCTCTCGATTTACCGGTCAATCTACGTTCCTACTCTCACCTATGGTCATGAGCTTTGGGTCATGACCGAAAGAATGAGATCCCGGATACAGGCGGCCGAAATGAGCTTTCTCCGCAGGGTGGCAGGGCGCTCCCTTAGAGATAGGGTGAGGAGCTCGGTCACTCGGGAGGAGCTCAAAGTAGATCCGTTGCTCCTTCACATCGAGAGGAGTCAGCTGAGGTGGCTCGGGCATCTGTTTCGGATGCCTCCTGGACGCCTCCCTAGGGAGGTGTTCCGGCCATGTCCCACCGGGAGAAGGCCCCGGGGAAGACCTAGGACACGCTGGAGAGACTATGTCTCTCGGCTGGCCTGGGAACGCCTCGGTGTCCCCCCGGAAGAGCTGGAGGAAGTGTCTGGGGAGAGGGAAGTCTGGATAAAGATACCGACGCACAAACAAGTGACATTTTACATTTTTCCAGCTGGCTTATATTGTTGCGGAAGTTGTAAAGAGCGCTCAGATCCAGAACCTGGAAGCTCTGCAACATAAACAGCACAGCAGAATGACGGGGAAGAGATGATTTGTTGAATTAAGTCATTATTTTTTATTTGTTTTCACCCACAAAAGTATTCTCGTCGCTACATAACTTTAAGGTAGAACACTGCAGTCACGTCTGTTTCAATGATGGTGGTCATATCAGATTTCATCAAAATATCTTCATTTGTGTTCTGAAGATGACTGAAGGTCTCACGAGTGTGGAACGACATGAGGGAGAGGAATTAATGACTGAAACTTAATTTTTGGGTGAACTAACGCTTTAATATCTCATCTCTGTTGTGAATGTCTCCTCCTCACCACTAGGTTTCTCTGCTCTCAGAAGAGAAAAAAGAAAAATATATGAGCAAAAACAGTTTTTCTCTCTTTCTATATGCAAATAAACGGAAAGAGTCGGACAAATACACAAACAAGGAGGCAGTAAAATATGAAAATTAGTTGAGAACAATACACAAATGATGTAATGAATGAGGGATGAGAGCAGATATAATAATCAGATTGTTTAAAGCTGCAGACAGAAACATCAGACTCAGGACAGAAACACACGAGCTCTAAAGTAAGAACAACTCACATGTTCATTCTTCAAACACTATTAGACTTTGAGATCTTAATATTGTCTGAATGATTATGTACAGTGAATTCATGAGTTTTTCAATGTGTTTCTTCCTCAGAAATGGAGCAAACTCTATATTTCATTCTTCTTCTCATTGGTGAGTGTGTTGGTTGTTTTATTTCTGGTTTATAGTTTCATCAGGTTTGACTCTGTTATGAAAAGCATTAAATCAAAGCCTCTCTTTCACAGCTCTCTGCTCCGTATCTGAATGTGTTCAGCGTCAGTATCACTTTATAAACGTGATGAAGACCTGGACTGAAGCTCAGAGATACTGCAGAGAGAATTACACAGATCTGGCCACCGTTGACAACATGAACGACATGAACGAGCTGAAGAAGAGTGTGAAAGATGAAGGTGTTCAGTATGTCTGGATTGGGCTGCAGAAGACGGGTGTTTATAAATGGCAGTGGTCTTCAGGTGATCCTGCGATCTATCGGAACTGGGCTACTGGAGAACCTGGAGACAGGGAATGTGGTGTGATGATGAATGGAGAATGGCATGGTTTGTCATGTAGTAGCATCCTGACTTTCATCTGCAATTCATCCAACAACGGTGAGTTCAGCTCCATACAATGACAACAAACATTCATTTATAGGAAGATACACTGTATGCTGTACAAAGTTGTAATTCAAAGTTAAATTCTGCTACTTTTTAATGTAGTCATAAATATAGAAGAGATTGTGGATATTTTTCACATTTTCAACTTCTGTAGAAAATAAACTGATATTGAACACGTTGATCTTTTGTTGTTGATAACTGTGAATCTGCCATTACAGAACATAAAGAACTATATTTTCAGAAAACTTTATACTGTAAATGACCAATTCAAAAATATCAAACCATTGTTTTGACCAACATAAATTATAATAAAATTATATGCTTTAATTAATTTAACATGATACATAAAAGAACTTGCACCATCTTGATATTTATGAAAACTTTTGTCCTGAGGATAATGTTCAGTTCTTGTCAGTTTTTTTTTTATTTTGTTACTATAAAAATTGTTATGTGCGATCTGGTTGCATCTACATAATTCTTTTTTTACACATGATATAGTAGTTTTTATATCTTGATTTCTTTAATGGAATCTACCTGAATAAATCATGTAAAATTTCCTAAATTATGAGTTTATGACACAGTGATGTTAATATTTTAGTGAAATATTTAATATTTTAAGTTGACTCAGTTTTGAGTGAATGGAAATGATCTGTTTGTGTTTGACTTTGAGTCATGATGTACAGTTAAAACACTGAACGAAGTAGAAACAAGATTGTTACTGTACTTACATTAGCAAAGATATTCTCACTGAACAAAACAACAGGATTCATGATATTAATACATGCAGTTATTCACAACCGAACCATAAACTTCTGCACAATAATGACCAAAACTACAAAATAACAAACTCTTGATTTCAATATTTAGAAAATGTGTCTCTTGTTTCTCAAATTTTCTCAATATTTTTTACACCTCTTTCAGGATCAACACAAACCTGTGAAATCGTCATTCTTACTAGATGAACTTTAAATAAACTCACATTGTCCATTACAGCATAACAATCAGACTAGAAACAAACACTTCAATATTAATATTACAACAATATTCATGTGTATATATTATTGATGTAAAATCCAACGTTTTGAATTGACCTTTTACTGCCATATTTCTCCTAGTTAATGAAAGTATTTGTCTGCAGTGGAACATCTTCATCTGTTTGATTCATTCAGTTCTTTGTGTCTGAATCAAGTTTTCTAGAGAAATGTGTAAGAAAACATAATGAGGAAATATAAAGTTCTATTAAAATTATCATGAAAATTCACAAATGTTACTTGATGTTTTATCAGTAAAATCAGTCACACGTGTTTCTGATGTTTCCACTGCTGCTCTTATTCACATCCAAACCATAAAGCAGCAGAAGAATAATGAACAAACTGATTCATGAATCTGTTTCCATTTGTTTTTCTTAAATCGAACACAGGACTCGTCTTTGTCAGTCAGACGATGAACTGGAGAGACGCTCAGAGTCACTGCAGACAGAATCACATTGATCTGGTCAGTGTGAGGAACCAGAATGAGAATCAACAGGTTCAGCAGTTCATCAGTAATCATTCTTCATCTGGATCAGTCTGGATCGGTCTGTTCAGAGACTCATGGCAGTGGTCAGATCAGAGTAACTCCTTATTCAGATACTGGAGGTCTAATGAACCTAATAATAATGGAGGTAATGAAAACTGTGTAGTGATCAAACACAATGATCAGGATCAATGGGCAGACGTCTCTTGCAACTACCAATTTCCTTTTGTGTGTCATGAAGGTGAGCAGATCCTCACAAAACACACACAATCCATCCATCACCTCCAGATATCTTAAAGTTCACGCTACATGTCTGACATGACAAATTCCTCCACAGTGTTTGTTCTGCATGTTGTTTTTGATCAGTCTCTCTCTAGTGTTTCTTGTGGTTTGTTTTGTGTCCAGATAAACTGATTCTGATCAAAGAGAATCTGACGTGGTCTGAAGCTCTGAGATACTGCAGACAGAATCATGTGGATCTGGTCTCGGTTCATTCAGAAGAGATGCAGCGTGAGGTGATGAATGTGGTTAAACGGGCGTCTACTGAGGCGGTGTGGTTGGGTTTACACAACTACTGCATCATGAACATGTGGCTCTGGCTGAGCGGAGACATCGTGTGCTATCAGAACTGGGCTCCAGGGAACGGAGTGACACCGGAAGACTGCCGGCTCGAGAAGAGAAAAGGAGCAGTTCAGTCTGGAGGAGATCAGCGCTGGATCAGCCGTCCTGAGACTGACAGACTCAACTTCATCTGCATAAATCATGAGTGAAGAGACACACGTTTGTGTGTTTATTAAGATTCACTGTTTTCATCATTATTTACTTTCATACGTTTGATTTGTTCTTTAGTAATTTCTGACTGAGTCTATTAATTGTTTTAAAAGTCTCTGTTAAATGTTAATTATGACAAGTTTTCTTACATTAATGTTTAATATTCTTTAGATATCTACAATATTAATTCAATATATGTGTGTTTTATGAATCTCTTTGCATATCTGGTGTGTTTATGAATCTTTGTTTTTTTCACTAATATTATCTATAGCAATAACTGGTGAATGTGATTCTGTGATCAGCAGATCTTAAGAATAATATTATTTGTGTCTCAGCAGAATGAAATCTGGTTTAAGTGAGAAGTGAAGTGATGTCACAATAAACTGTCAATTAAATCTTACAAATTTATATGTGATTGTTGATGTGTTTGTGATATTTAAGATATGTTGTCACTTACAAAACAAGCAAATTTCCTCTTCCTGAAATAAATTACATGTGTGAATCTGTAACACAGGGATCCACTGGAGGCGAGTTTAGGTGAGAACCCCGGTGCAATATTTATTTAAAGTCTATAAAACAAACATAAATCCAAAGAGTTGACCATAAACAGGAACAACATAGACTCACCAACAGTGGTTACAGGGCATACAATCCACAAACAAGGAACAATGGAAACATGAGGGTTTAAATAGACAGACTAATTACAAACAAGTAACACCTGTGAACAATGATTAAACCCGTGAACCAATCAGAACACGACATGACACAGGGGAATCACATGACAAGGAGCACATGGCAGAATCACATGACAAACAGGGGAATCACATGACATAACATGACAGCTGGAGCACATATATAAACAAACAAGACACATGACAATGACCATGAAGCATGAACATGAAACTTGATATTCGATTAAATTTAAACTTATTTGACAATAAGACAAACACAAACTTCAAGAATCATCATATGAATCAACAATAATGACATGCTTCATGCCGCAAAGCATTCTGGGAACCATGGATGAGTTTTGTCTGATGCACCCAGAATGCATTGTGGCATGAAGGATGTCACCGTTGATGACATTAATTTACTGATTCTTGAAATCTGTGTGTGTTTTAATGACAAAGGAGGGCAGCACTTTATTTTACAGTCCTGTTCTCTGTGTACATACTATGTGCTTATTACAGAAATTATAATAACTGGGTAATAACTATGTACTAACCCTGAACCGACACCTAAACCTAACTTTAACCAACCCCTCTAGTTACCTTATATTACTCAGTATTTTAATTGTCAAGTACACTACATGTAAGTACAGATCCTCTAGAGGGCACTTCAGCATGGACTATGCACTACACACTCACTCACAGATACTGACTACATTTCCCAGAATCCCCGTACCTGTCACTGATCACCCAGGCCAGCTGTAGCTTGTCACCTCACTCTATTTAAGCTCTACGCACATACACACAATTGCTAGGTCTTGTTATTCCGTGTGTTTACATTTCCGAGTGTTCATTCCCGTCTTGTTTGCCTGTTTTTTGATCCTGCCTGTTTCTTTCGTCTTTTGATATTCATCTGCCTGCCACTTGGACTTATTGCTTGTATTTTTGGATTGTGTAACTTGCTGCCTGTCTCGACTCTTCCGCCTTATTATTTGACCACAATTCTGATTATCCTCTGCCATACCTGTTTGCTGCTCCTTGACCATCGCCTGTTTGACTACGTTTGTAAATAAAGCTGCATTTGGATTTCAATCCGCTGACTCATCATTACAGAAGACCTAGCCACCCAAAGATCCAGTGGCTTTCATCAACGTTCCAGTCACTATGGATTACTTTGGTCAACTGAACTTGGTCAATGTATGAAACTTGTATTGTAATGTATGAAACTTGTATTGCGAGCACTTCCTGTGTCTATTTGCCAATTCATGAAGAATCGCTTGTTTGTTTTCCTCACTTGTAAGTCGCTTTGGATAAAAGCGTCTGCTAAATGACTAAATGTAAATGTAAATGTAATGCAACTCCTGCAACTTTGGCAAGGGAAATCAACGATTGAGGATTACGTGCAAGAATTCTGTGAGTTATCTGATCATGTCCCATATGATGAGTCGCTGTTTAAACTTTTGTTTCGTCGGGGACTACGAACCCCTGAAAACCTGCCTCCCCGGAGCAGACTTTAATTGTAGTCTCAGAGACTTTATGATTTTGTCTGGGTCATCGTTCACTGTGGGAGAGGCGGAGCCTGAGTCGGCACAACCGCCAGTACATTCAGCCTTGAATTTGCCCTATTCTGTGTTTAGCAAACATTTCTGCCCTGTAATTCCCACACATGAGCTCAGTCACAACATGGTGATCACCACTAAGCCTGTGCACAAAATGGTCGCCAGTCCAGAGCCACAGCACGTCTCAGCTGATCGTCCAGAGCCACTGCACACCGCAGCTGATCGTCCAGAGCCACAGCACGCCGCAGCTGATCGTCCAGAGCCACTGCACGCCACAGCTGATCGTCCAGAGCCACAGCACACCGCAGCTGATCGTCCAGAGCCACAGCACGCCGCAGCTGATCGTCCAGAGCCACAGCACACCGCAGCTGATCGTCCAGAGCCACAGCACGCCGCAGCTGATCGTCCAGAGCCACAGCACACCGCAGCTGATCGTCCAGAGCCACTGCACACCGCAGCTGATCGTCCAGAGCCACAGCACGCCGCAGCTGATCGTCCAGAGCCACTGCACGCCACAGCTGATCGTCCAGAGCCACAGCACACCGCAGCTGATCGTCCAGAGCCACAGCACGCCGCAGCTGATCGTCCAGAGCCACAGCACACCGCAGCTGATCGTCCAGAGCCACAGCACGCCGCAGCTGATCGTCCAGAGCCACAGCACACCGCAGCTGATCGTCCAGAGCCACTGCACACCGCAGCTGATCGTCCAGAGCCACAGCACGCCGCAGCTGATCGTCCAGAGCCACAGCACGCCGCAGCTGATCGTCCAGAGCCACAGCACGCCGCAGCTGATCGTCCAGAGCCACTGCACGCCACAGCTGATCGTCCAGAGCCACAGCACACCGCAGCTGATCGTCCAGAGCCACAGCACGCCGCAGCTGATCGTCCAGAGCCACAGCACACCGCAGCTGATCGTCCAGAGCCACAGCACGCCGCAGCTGATCGTCCAGAGCCACAGCACACCGCAGCTGATCGTCCAGAGCCACTGCACACCGCAGCTGATCGTCCAGAGCCACAGCACGCCGCAGCTGATCGTCCAGAGCCACAGCACGCCGCAGCTGATCGTCCAGAGCCACAGCACGCCGCAGCTGATCGTCCAGAGCCACAGCACGCCGCAGCTGATCGTCCAGAGCCACAGCACGCCGCAGCTGATCGTCCAGAGCCACTGCACACCGCAGCTGATCGTCCAGAGCCACAGCACGCCGCAGCTGATCGTCCAGACCCACAGCACACCGCAGCTGATCGTCCAGAGCCACAGCACGCCGCAGCTGATCGTCCAGAGCCACAGCACACCGCAGCTGATCGTCCAGAGCCACTGCACACCGCAGCTGATCGTCCAGAGCCACAGCACGCCGCAGCTGATCGTCCAGAGCCACAGCACGCCGCAGCTGATCGTCCAGAGCCACAGCACGCCGCAGCTGATCGTCCAGAGCCACAGCACGCCGCAGCTGATCGTCCAGAGCCACAGCACGCCGCAGCTGATCGTCCAGAGCCACAGCACGCCGCAGCTGATCGTCCAGAGCCACAGCACGCCGCAGCTGATCGTCCAGAGCCACTGCACGCCGCAGCTGATCGTCCAGAGCCACTGCACACCGCAGCTGATCGTCCAGAGCCACTGCACGTCTCAGCTGATCGTCTAGAGCCACAGCACGCCGCAGCTGATCGTCTAGAGCCACTGCATGCCGCAGCTGATCGTCCAGAGCCACTGCACATCTCAGCTGATCGTCTAGAGCCACAGCACGCCGCAGCTGATCGTCTAGAGCCACAGCACGCCGCAGCTGATCGTCCAGAGCCACAGCACGCCGCAGCTGATCGTCCAGAGCCACAGCACGCCGCAGCTTCAACGCTCCACGAGCCCACTCCCACGCTTCACGAGTCCACTGCAGCGCCAGACACTCCTGCAGCACCAGACCTCCCACCGCCTGAGCCAACGGTTCAAGCCACACCTGCCCAGCAGTCAACGGTTCAAGCCACGCCTGCCCAGCCTCAGACTACTAACGTCACGCCTGTCCAGCCGTCAGCGACTGCACACAGCACGCCTGCACAATCTGCCATGACTCCAACTATTCACGTCATGCCTGCTACGCCTAAGCTGTCAGAGGATGCAGCCCTGACAATCATGGCTTCTGTCATCTTCTGCGTGTGGGCAGCACACACTTCGGCTCCAGCATTTGACCTACCATTAGATAAGACTGCAACTCCTGAGCATGGTAGAGCAACCCAAGAGGGCGCTCCCGAGTCAAGTATCGCTGAGCACTCCAGTACAGCTCAAGAGGGTTCTACTGAGTCAGTTCCTGAGCTCTCCACGGCGGAGAAAGAGAACTTTTTAACGGGTCCCGAATCAGGTGCTGTGCCATCTCCTGAGGTCTCGGAGGAGGGTTCTGAGCTTCCTGGCTGCCCTGATACGAACATGGAGATTGTCTGTGAACTTTCCGTCTGCCCTGTCACGGCTTTTGAGTTCAGTTATGACCTTCCTTCCTGTTCTGACACGACAACTGGAGTTGACCCTGAGCTTCATGCCAGCCCTGCTATGCTCACAAAAGTCATCCCCCGTGTCGGCCCAATCCGTTCTGAATTGACTACAGAGGTTATCTTTGAGTTCCCAGTCTGCCCAGTCAGCTTTGAAACGATCACGGATGTCATCCCTGAACTCTCTGCCAGCCCAGTCTGCCCTGAAACGACCACGAAGGTCACGTCCGAATATTCTGTCTGCCCTGAAGCGATCACTGAGATCATCCCTGAACTTTCTGTCAGCCCTGAACTTTATGTCTGCCCTGAAGCGATCACGGAGATCGCCTCTGAACTGACTGACAGCCCTGAACTCTCTCTATCACAAAATTGCGCCAAAATATTTATATTTTATATCCTTGCTCAAACATTTAAAAGAATCAGCATCATTAAATTATAATATAAAATATAAAATCTTAATATAAAATATTAAGACTGTACTTTTTCATTATGATTGATATTTTGGCGCAATTTTGTGCAAGGCATCACACTGTGTGCGACGATCGCAGAAACCATTGCCCAGCGCGATTCCACCACGGTAAGAAGCCTACAACAGTCAAATAGAGTGACATTATATTTATTTTATGTATCATATTTTATTTTTGAGCTCCTGTAACACAGAAATTTCCCCAGTGTGGGAATAATAAAGTATATTAAATCAAATCAAATTGTTTGTTGAATCACAATGATATAAAATATCTCACCTAAATTAAGACACGTTTAAGCCTACAGCAAATATGCAGTCCTGTAAGTCCTGTAATTATGCCATTTTAATGTAGGCCAAAATGATATATATTATATATATGAAATTATATATAAAAGTCGTGGTATCGATTCAGACAAGGGTTTCTGCCCCATGAAAATGTATGGTGACCGCACCAACAGTCCTTGCGACGACGCACGAATATAATATCTCATCTCATCTCATCTTCCACCGCTTATCCGGGGCCGGGTCGCGGGGGCAGCAGTCTGAGCAGAGACTCCCAGACTTCCCTCTCCCCAGACACTTCCTCCAGCTCTTCCGGGGGGACACCGAGGCGTTCCCAGGCCAGCCGAGAGACATAGTCTCTCCAGCGTGTCCTAGGTCTTCCCCGGGGCCTTCTCCCGGTGGGACATGCCCGGAAGACCTCCCTAGGGAGGCGTCCAGGAGGCATCCGAAACAGATGCCCGAGCCACCTCAGCTGACTCCTCTCGATGTGAAGGAGCAACGGATCTACTTTGAGCTCCTCCCGAGTGACAGAGCTCCTCACCCTATCTCTAAGGGAGCGCCCTGCCACCCTGCGGAGAAAGCTCATTTCGGCCGCCTGTATCCGGGATCTCATTCTTTCGGTCATGACCCAAAGCTCATGACCATAGGTGAGAGTAGGAACGTAGATTGACCGGTAAATCGAGAGCTTCGCCTTGCAGCTCAGCTCCTTCTTCACCACGACAGACCGGTACATCGACCGCATTACTGCAGAAGCTGCACCGATCCGTCTGTCAACCTCACGTTCCTTCCTTCCCTCACTCGTGAACAAAACCCCAAGATACTTGAACTCCTCCACTTGAGGCAGGAGCTCTCCACCAACCTGAAGAGAATATAATAATTAATATAATAATTCGTCCATGCGACGAATACACATTTGCAGCACAAAATCAATCGCCTGAAGCAATACTTTCCAGCGCAGGAAAACGGCTGGATGCCTAAACCCCTTTTGTCAAAATCTGACGATGAGGGATTTGCATTCAAATCTACTGAAAGACCCTGAACGTCGGCTTATTGACGAATAGGGGGTACCCTCGACGTCGGAGTGTTGATGTGAAGGGTAAATGACCAAACGGCAGCATGTGACGAATAGGGATGAGACCGTGTTGTTCCTCACCTCCTCACGGTACATTTATAGAGTTGAAATGGCCTTCGAGATTTTCTTTGATCGGGTTCCAGGTCACAGGCCGGAGGATGGAGGAGCGATGAAATGAGGAAGCATCCACTGAAGTATTGAGAAGCACCCAGGGAAACATATATGAGGGAGATGGACGTCCAGAAGCCGTGGCAAATATTAGGAGGAGCAAACCAATATTATTAATTTAGTTTAAGCTTTAGTATAATTTGCCAATGGAGAGTCTTTTCTGTGTTTATGAATAAAAGACTAAAATATCAGATATAAACATACTAACATGCATAAGGATTATTAAGTAATAAGGATGTTCCAAATCTACTTTAAAACCAAAACAATAAGTTTTTAGAAATGCAATGTCGTTTTTTTCATCAGTTTTGATTCACACAATGACTCCGAACCACTAAATAAAAATTAAATAGTGTATTGCATAGATACAAACTCTTTTATATATGTTATAAAAGGATGTTTTTATTATGTTTTAGTCCCAGATGAGACACTGTGAAAGAACAGAGTTGTCTTTTCATTCCAACAAAAATATGTTTTGTTACTGTTCCCAGAATGTTATTTCGGGCTTTTCTCTGAATGTCCAAAACATCAAAGATATTAAATGTTTTATAGCCATTTTTTCTTGTTTATTTGAACCAGATAACTTTGAACAAACGTTCTATTAAGGTTACTGGAAGAACGTTTGTTCATAACTTTTAGAGAACCTTCTGAGAACATTCCCTGC
Organism: Zacco platypus; assembly: GCA_038088235.1. Classification (NCBI taxonomy): domain Eukaryota; kingdom Metazoa; phylum Chordata; class Actinopteri; order Cypriniformes; family Xenocyprididae; genus Zacco; species Zacco platypus. The sequence goes on along the minus strand of CM076085.1, from coordinate 45,617,967 downwards.
TTTATTAAGTTAATAAATCAACAACAAATGAGAACAATATACCTGTGATTATGGAGAAAACTGCCGGAATGGTGAACTTCTTGATCTTCTCGCTCAAAGATCTTGAGATGGAAACACGGATCTCTCCTCAAAGAGCATTATGCAAACATCAACAAATTAGGAAAATGGACAGATGACACATGATCCGTAATGAAAAGAGCTTCGAAAGTGACTGAAAGTATTAATAAAAAACAAAGAAACAATTGGAATAAATATTGAACAATGGTTCAAAACAACACAACAATATAGTGACCTCTGCTGGTGAACATTTGAAGTCACAGAAAAGGATTTGTGTGTGTGGTGTTTTAGATATGAGATCAGAAAACATTAGAAAACCTGTGAAAACAGCACAAAGATCAAATCAATCCAACAAATAATGCTCACACAGATGCACAAACTGTTCTTTTCAAGGACTGGAAAGGCAAGAATCGACTAAATTAATGGGTTACAACCTTTTAAAGTTGCACTCAGAGTTTTGAAAGAAACTGTAAGTCGACTATAGTTTACTGTCAAGTTAAACAATCAAATGTAGTTGGTTACAGTGTGTGGTGAAGTTAATTTTTCATAACAGAGTAACTGTACGAATGACGCAAACCCCGCCTACATTTACCATAGTAAACATCGATTGTACTGGTTATAGCTCAGAGTCATATTTTGATATTTTATTTAAATTTAAACTGTCTATGGATTTCATTAGTTCTACACTTTTTTTTTTTTTTTTGCTTAATTGTAGACTTTTTCTTTTTTTATTTCAGTAGTTCCATTTAGAATCCTTACATCAATGGAATTTTTACATAGCACAAAAACTTCTTTATACTGGAAAATGGTTCTATAACCAGGGTTGGGGAGTAACGAAATACAAGTAACTTAGTCACGTATTTAAAATACAAAATTTGAGTCACTGTGTTTCATTACAGTTTCATTTTAAATGTGTGGTAATCAGATTACAGTTACATCTGAAAAGTGTTTTAGATTACCAAAGTTAAGTTTCACTCGTCACTGCAACTTTTTCTCACAATTTGTTTCTTTCCTCACATTTGTGAGTTTGCATTTCACAATTCTGACTTCTTTTTCTCAGAATTGCGAGATTTAAACTTGCAATACTGACTTTTTTTCTTGCAATTGTGAATTTAGTATGTGAGTTTATATCTCATAATTCTGACTTTTCTCAATATTTTTAGTTTATATCTCATAATTCTGACTTTTCTCAATATTGCGAGTTTATATCTCATAATTCTGACTTTTCTCAATATTGTGAGTTTATATCTCATAATTTTGACTTTTCTCAATATTGTTAGTTTATATCTCATAATTCTGACTTTTCTCAATATTGTGAGTTTATATCTCATAATTCTGACTTTTCTCAATATTGTGAGTTTATATCTCATAATTTTGACTTTTCTCAATATTGTTAGTTTATATCTCATAATTCTGACTTTTCTCAATATTGTTAGTTTATATCTCATAATTCTGACTTTTCTCAATATTGTTAGTTTATATCTCATAATTCTGACTTTTCTCAATATTGTGAGTTTATATCTCATAATTTTGACTTTTCTCAATATTGTGAGTTTATATCTCATAATTTTGAATTTTCTCAATATTGTTAGTTTATATCTCATAATTCTGACTTTTCTCAATATTGTGAGTTTATATCTCATAATTCTGACTTTTCTCAATATTGCGAGTTTATATCTCATAATTCTGACTTTTCTCAATATTGTGAGTTTATATCTCATAATTCTGACTTTTCTCAATATTGTGAGTTTATATCTCATAATTCTGACTTTTCTCAATATTTTTAGTTTATATCTCATAATTCTGACTTTTCTCAATATTGTGAGTTTATATCTCATAATTCTGACTTTTCTCAATATTGTGAGTTTATATCTCATAATTCTGACTTTATAACTCGCAATTGCAACTTTAAATCACGCAATTCTGAGGGAAAAAGTCAGAATTGTGAGATAAAAACTTGCAATGACCTTTTTTGTGTTTGTTTCACACTTATTAGTATTCCAAAGTATTCTAAAGTATTTAGATTAAGTTACTAAACTTGAGTAATGTAACGAAATACGTTACAAATGACTTTTTAAAGCATGTATTTTGTAATCTGTAGTGAAATACATTTTAAAAATAACCCCAGCCCTGTCTATAGATTATTAGACTCTTCTTTTTTAAATGTAGCCCAGCTCTGATGTCAAAGCTCAACACTAGAGGGAGCGACGCCTCTGACGTTCAGTCACTGAGGGCTGTGAACAGCCAGACCAGACATTAAAAATTGATGCTGTCTTGTTTCTCCACTCCTTTGTCCTTCAGTCCTTCACCCGGACACGATCAGACTCCACCATGATGAAAAGGACGTATCAGTTTTCAGATTGCACCACTAGAACAGAGAAAGCATCCCGAAGATGGCCAGGTTGCAGTATCAAATGAAGTTAAAAAATGAAGCAAATTTTACATACTTCAACAGTGCATTTAGCTTTATTAAGGTTAGTTCGCCCAAAAATAAAAATGTACTCATGTAATTCCAAACATATGACTTTACTTCTGTAGAACGAAGATATTTTGAAGAATTTTAGAAACCAATCTTTTTTTAGTTAACATTGACTACCATTGTAATTTTTTTTTTTTTTTGTCCGTACAATGGAAGTAAATGGGATCAGAATCTGTTTAGTTGTGAAAATCCTTCAAAATACCTTCTTTTATGTTCCACAGAAGAAACAACGTCATACAGATCATGTGAGAATGTTATGTATGTTATGTAATTTTAAAATAATAATTAAAAAATAAATTAATAAAAGTATATATATATATATATATATATATATATATATATATATATATATATATATATATATATACAATAAAACAAAAGGAATCGGCACACCTAGTCTAACAATATAGTAATTACATTAAAAGAAACAAGATGTTCTAGAACAACAAGAATTGAATATGTTAATGAAGAAAATGAATATACATTAGGTAAGGTAAAACAAAAAGCAATGGGAAACATTTTTGGGAAAGTAAATGCCATTATTCCTGTTTGTTCACACATGTAAACCTATTTTTCTATATTGCTGTTATCACAGTGGCACCAGCCTATATAATCATCGATAGAAGAGTATGAATAAACGCTTGATAAAGCCAGCAGGACTCGCGTTATGATGAGATATGACAGAGTTCCTTTGGGTTCGGCTCTGTACCCTCAGTCATGCTGTCGAACCGGTTTGTCCAGTTCAAGCGAACAAAAAAATGGAACCACAAACTATTTTGAGAACTCGAGTGACGGAGGGAATGATCGGAGGGAAGCTGACAGAATGGAGGTACGTTCACTTTAATCTGCTTTTATGGGCATAAAAGAGTGTTTTATACATGCTTTGTTTGATGTGTGGAGAACAGGACAGTCACTGATACACATCTTTGATTAAAACTGTGATGAAATTGTGCTGTAACCGTTTTACAATGAGAAAAACTGAGAAAATTCAATTCTGTCACATGAGAACAATAAGGATGCTTTGTCATGTTCTTCTGTTACACTCCATCTGACACACGAAACTAGAGTCTAAAATAGAGATTTTTCTTTCTAATTTGTTTGCCAATCATAAGTAGGTTTACATATTGGTCAAATGCTTGAAGGGTCACAAACACAAGCTCTGCTCCAGCTGACAGAAATGTGTTCATATTAAGTTTTTGAACTGAACTGTTTGATCACTTTGCAAACATGATGTGAAAGTTACATTTGAATGATCTCTGAACATTCTAAAACCCGTTAATAGAACATTATTGAACACCACATGACGTTGAACGAACATTCTATTAATGTTACTGAAGAATGTTTGTTCATAAATGTGAGGAAACCTTGACAGAACGCTCTTTGTTAGTCGTTCTGAGTGAGCGCACAGCATCAATGCCAGCTGCAGTCCCATTAAGCTTATTGAAGCTGGACAGAGTCGAGCTACAGGTGCTTTATCTGGTAAAATTAACAACGCCAAGGTCATGGGTTTGATTCTCAGGGATCACAGTGTTACATCCAGACACAGCATAAACAGACCAGGACCATAGGGGTGTTTAATGTTTCAGTTTGACCCGCAAACACACTGATGTTGGTTTACCTAGAAACATTTGTGGTCATGAACTTTCTGAGGTGTTGTGGATTGTGTGTGTGCGAAATACTTCGAATGATTGTGATGTTGGCCGGTCAATTCGACAAACATCAAGTTTTATGGTTAAAGGCAATAAAAAAGACCCATTATAATAATACATTTACACTGTTAAATTTTTTTTTTAAATTTATGATAAAAAAAAAAACGGTAACTGTGGCTGCCAGAAATTTACTGTAAAAAATACTGTAGCAACCTTTTAAGTTTTCTCATTCAACATTAGATGCAAAATAAAAGATTACTTTACATAAGTGATTAGAAAAAGCTAAGAAAAAACGGTTATTTCAATGAAAAAACATCAAATGTGAAGTGTCACGCAGGCAAGAATACAGTTTTTTACTGTAAATTATACAAGAACTTTTCCACTTCCTAAAACTGTAAATTTAATGATATTTTACTGTAAAATTACATTAAATATATGGTTTTAATTGGTTAAATATGCCAATGAACAGTTTTCCACTTTAGCGTTTTTACAGTCTTTTACCGTTAAAATCACGATCATTTTTTACTGTGTATGTGTTTACATTCGAAATTTGCTGGGAATCGAACCCATGATCTTGGCGTTTCCAGCGTCACGCTTTACTGTTTGAGCAAACTAAAAAATGACAAGGTAAATTAAAATTTTAAAAATTTTTTATTTTAAATACTTTTATAATATTTACATTTTGAAAAACAAATGTTTCTAAATTTTTTGTATGGAAAAAAAGTTCTTTTTCGGTAATGTGTGAGAAGTATTAATGTTAATTTGTTTGTTTGTTTACTTTTCATAGTGTAATTTTTGGTGAACTATATTGAATCCAATTATACCCAGAACATGACGATCATATTTGCAGTTATCTGGTTAATTTTACCATCAAATTTCATGATTAAAAGAAGCTGCAAAACCCAAAATGTAAAAGAAATGTATCTTTATGTCAGTTTTTCAACTACCCTCTGAGAGTGTTTATATTTGTGTGTTAGTTCTTTTTTATTATTCAAAGTTATTTATGCAAAATAAATAAATGTGAATGTAGAATCAATGCAAAAAAAAAAACAGTGGGATAAAGGAACATTCATAATGACCTTCACTGGGAGTTACTGGGAAAATAAGGGATGAGTTTATGGAAAACAGTGTCATATGAAAAGGCCAGATATGCAAACGAAGGCAACCCGACAAAGACTTTCTGACACATCCAGAGTGAAACAGAGGCGTTTTTCCACAAACAAACTTTCATAGGTAATGCGTTATTTCCTTCTTGAATCGTGTTTGTGTCGGTCTTGAGATCATTTCGGCTCAGGGTTTTATTTCACTACATTCGTCGGCTGCATCAGAGAGTTGCAGAAGTGCAGTGAACAGACACACCAGGACGAAACCAAGCCAAAATTTACGGAAGTCTGGACAAGCCCCGGAGCTTTCCTTTGATACGATGTCTTTAGGTAAGATCCGATTCAGTGTTAATAATAATGGTAAATGCAGCCCTTTGTTAGTCATTGACTCATACGGTATTGTGAGGCTTTGAGACCGTTTGTGACTCACTGTTTAGAAAGAGAGAGTCGTCTGATCTCAGATCAGAGATAGATGGAGTCACTTACATTCAGTAACTCTCACTGAGTTTCTTGGGATTTTGTGTAAAAAACATAATTCTCTTAATCAGCATTTTGTGTTGTTCTGTAAAAGAAAAAAAAATCGTGGAATCCTTAAAAATAGCAAAATATTATGATAAATATAATAAATATTAATATTATATTAAATAATATTATAACATATTAATGTTTCAGAATACAATTGAATTCAAATTTGTTTCCAGCATAAATCTAAGCAAATGTGTTGAGATTTATGTACTTATATATACACAACTGTGCAAAATTTGAGGTCGGTAAGATTTTTTAATGCATTTGAAAGAGTCTCTTCTGCTCACTAAGACTGCGTTTTTTCTCTTTTTTGATCAAAAATACAGTAAAAAATGGGAAATATTATTACAATCTAAATCATCTGTTTTCTATCTGAATATATGCTAAGATATAATTTATATCCGGTGATCAAAGCTGAATTTTCAGCACCATTCCACCAGTCTTCAGAGTCACATGATCCTTCAGGAATCATTCTGATATGATGATTTGATTATTATCAGTGTTGAAAACTACGGTGATACATTTTATTTTTCAGGATTTTTTGATGAATAGAATGTTCAAAAGAGCAGCATTTATTTGAAATAGAATCTGTTGTAACATTATAAATGTCTTTACTGTCCCAGTTTCATCACCATCTGTACAAAAAAGGGGGAATTTCAGAGTAATTGTGTTCAGTAATGCAAACATGGATCATGTAACGAAAACTGCGGTGAATTCTACACAGTTGAGAGTGGCATTCTTGCTTTGTAAAGACATATTACAAAAGAAAACTTTGTGTAATCCTGTGTGTTTTTAGGTTGTTATTTTATGAGTGACAGTGTGTTTGTTGGATGAAACCTTCTGTTCTGGAAGAATGACTTAGTTTTACTGCATTTTGTGTGAAATTAACTGCTGTGAAGGTTGGTTAGGACAACTGTTTGTATAATGGAAGAGAATCAAAGTAATGTTCTGCTTCAAAGACGCAGGTGTGTGTGAGAGAGAGACATTTGGTTACGCAGGTGTGTGTGTGTGTGTGTGTGTGTGTGTGTGACAAATATTCGCTGTATCCAGTTGATCCTGTTCACTTAAATTCACTTTGAACGTGACATACAGTAAGTACGTTTGTGTTTTTGTTTTGTTCAAGGTACACATCATAAATATTCCTGTCACAGCTGTCCTTCATTTAGCTTTTCTGTATGTGTTTGTTTTTTGTCTTCCAAAGAATAAGATGTTTGTTAGTGCTCTGCCTCTCTGTACTTTAGGGAAATGAGTGTATTTGCATGTGTTTTGTCAGTGTGTGTGTGTTTGACCGTTTGGAGTTCATGTTCTCAGAAACTTTTAGTAACATACTGTGCATTCAAGGTTTAGTCAGTAAAAAATACAAAGAGTTTTTATCGGAGACTCTTGTCCTAGACCTGATTTGGCTGTGAGATGGCATGTTTCTCATTGTTTTTCACTGTAAACACGTCCTCTCCGCAGCCTGTCGTCACTCACCGCTGTTATTTTTAGTGACGTAAAGCTAGATGTTTCCATCACATCTCACAAATAAAGGTTCTTTAGTGCGGTTGATGGTTCTATGAATCCTTTCCACTGCACAGAAGGTTCTTAATATTATTGAAATATTCTTCACAATAAGAAAAAATGGTTCTTTTAAATGGGTTTTGTGTTGGGTTCAATTTGACCACGAGCCTGAAACACAGGAAAAACTATGTAATTCATCTTGAAATATTCTGGTGAATATTGTTTTATTTAGGCTCATTAATGTGCATGCAAAATTTTAAATCATTGATGTGTTTTGGAAAGGCTGTACACGTTTTTTAACTTTTGTGTTGACTCCTTCATTGGTTTCCATGCAATTTGCCAAAAATTAACACTTGGAAAGAGTCAGGATGAGGTAAAATATAAAATATTTACTCAAAATTAAAGACTGGTCTTCTAAAGACACATCATCTATTTGAGGATCACAGTCAAACAAAAATTATTAAAGGATTTTTTTTGTTTGTTTGTTAGTTTTTGTTTTTGGATCTCAGTTACTAGACTTTTAAAGCACTGAAAAGATATGTGAGAAACGCATTTAACCTCACATGGGTTTGAGAACCAGACACAACAAAAAGGTGAAGGAAGTACACTTAGTAATAAATACTTATTTGCATCTCAGTGTGCAAATAAACACAGCAAGTAATAGTAATCTTTTGTCTGTACGGCTAATTTTGAGCATTAAAAATATGTGGGTCATTTTGACCACTGGTTGATTTTTAACTGCTTGAAACACGGGTTAAACTATTTATTTCTTCTTGAAATTTGGTGGATATTTTTTATTTGGGCTCATGAATGTACATGCAAAATTTCAAATCACTGATGTGTTTTGGAAAGGCTCAACGCAATTTCTAACTTTTGCGACTCCCTCATTGGTTTCCATGCAACTTGTCAAAAATAAACAACAGCAGAGTCAGGTAAAAAAAAAAAGAGAGAAAGAAAACATTTACTGTAGTTTGTCAGACACCAAAACATTTTAAGATAAAAAAAATTTAGTAAAAATTGAATAGTCGCAACTTGTTTGCTATTCTTGTTTAGATCTCAATTGCTTCTCCGCCGAATCCCATTATTCTGTGGATTGCTTTGGAGAGTCAGCGGGTTCTCTTGGCTGTTGACCTAATGATCTTCTTTCATGACTCATTGTGTTCTTCAAGCGCAGATCTAATGACTAATAAATCTGTAACTTTTCACACAGAGGAACGGAGCTTCCCTACATGGATTCACTTCACGAGGCCTACTGGTACCTCCTGAAAACCTCTGAGAACATTCATTTCGGGAAACAACTGGCATCTGCTCTCAAACTCTCAAACTTTACCTGATTTGATTTGAATGATGTAGGTTTTAACCCCTCACTGACAGATTTATTTATTTCTATTGAGTGTGCGCAATGAAGAAATAATCAGGCCTTGATACATTAATAGAAGCACAAATAAAGGCCTCAACCGTAATGCTGGACAACGCCAAGACTTACATCGAACTCGGTGTGGCCAAGCTCGAGAGCGTCCCCGAACCCCTGAAACCTCGCACGTCCTGCAGGGATGAGAACCGTCTCAGCGACTCTTCCGCATCCTCCAGCGGCAACCTTCACAATCCGAGTGAGGAAAGCCCCACAAACGCACTTACCAAAAGGACTACTTCTTCTCGAAACATCTCAGAATGGACTGAACCTGACGTCATTGACAGGAGAATCAGTTTGGCAACCATATCGGAGACATCCAGGACTTCCAATTCCACCGTTACGCTTTCCCACAGCTCTCAGCAGTTCCTGGTGGCTTCTGCGGACGATGAACCGCGCGAATCCCATCGGAGGTGCTGCAGGGACGCGTGCGGCTGTTTCCGCGCGGTGCGGATGGTGTTTCTGCGCTGTCTGGAGGAGACGCCGCTCATGGTGTCTGGACTAGTGCTGGCTATTCTCTTCTGCGTGACCATCATCATCATCATCCCCTCCACAGGCAGGGTAAGACCCGAGTGACTGGTTAAAGGGACAGTTCACCCAAAAATAATCCCATAATTTACTCACCCTCAAGCCATCCTAGGTGGATATGATCTTCTTTCAGTCGGACACAATCAGTTATATTCAAACATATCCTGGCTCTTCCAAGCTTTATAATGGGGGTCGAGATTTTGAAGCCCTAAAAAATGAATCGGACCATCATAAAAGTAATCCATACGGCTCCAGGGGTTCATAAAGGCCTTCTGAAGTGAAGTATACATAAACTAAGCCGACCTCATGTTTCGACCTCTGACCCGATGATATAAACTTGTAATTTTGAGTTGTAAAGTCAGAATTGCGGGATCTAAACTTTTTTCTTTCAATTATATTCTGACTTCATAACTCAAAATTGCGAATTTATATCGTCGGGTCAGAGGTCACTCTTCCGTCGGAACTAGACTCGCGGACAGACGTTACTGGAAACTAGGGTGACCACCTGGCTGTTGATCTGTTGCGGGACAGTAGATGTGATTTTGCGGGACACGTGTGGGAATACTATTATTCACTCCCATTATAAAGCTTGGAAGAGCCAGGATGTTTATTACTATATCTCCGATTGTGTTTGACTGAAAGAAAAATAAAGTCATATACGCCTAGGATGGCTTGAGTATGGAAGCCCGTTTCCGCCACTGAAAAAAAAAAAAAGAAGATTTTTGCGACTTTTTATCTCAGAATTCTGACTTTATATCTCAGAATTATGACTTTTTATCCCAGAATTCTGACTTTATATCTCAGAATTCAAACTTTTTATCCCAGAATTCTGACTTTATACCTCAGAATTCTGACTTTTTATCCCAGAATTCTGACTTTATAACTCAGAATTCTGACTTTTTATCCCAGAATTCTGACTTTATAACTCATAATTCTGACTTTTTATCTCAGAATTCTGACTTTTTATCTCAGAATTCTGACTTTTTATCCCAGAATTCTGATTTTATAACTCATAATTCTGACTTTATATCTCAGAATTCTGACTTTATAACTCATAATTCTGACTTTTTATCTCAGAATTCTGACTTTTTATCCCAGAATTCTGATTTTATAACTCATAATTCTGACTTTATATCTCAGAATTCTGACTTTATAACTCATAATTCTGACTTTTTATCCCAGAATTCTGACTTTATATCTCAGAATTCTGACTTTATATCTCAGAATTCTGACTTTATAACTCATAATTCTGACTTTTTATCTCAGAATTCTGACTTTATAACTCATAATTCTGACTTTATATCTCAGAATTCTGACTTTATAACTCAGAATTCTGACTTTTTATCTCAGAATTCTGACTTTATATCTAAGAATTCTGACTTTTTATCCCAGAATTCTGACTTTATAACTCAGAATTCTGACTTTTTATCCCAGAATTCTGACTTTATAACTCAGAATTCTGACTTTATAACTCACAATTCTGACTTTTTATCCCAGAATTCTGACTTTATATCTCAGAATTCTGACTTTATAACTCACAATTCTGACTTTTTATCCCAGAATTCTGATTTTATAACAAAAATCTTCTTTTTTTTCAGTGGCAGAAACGGGCCTCCATACTTGAGGGCGAGTAAATCATGGGATAGTTTTAATTTTTTTCTTCCACAGACGTATTTGCAGCAGGTGTGTGTTTTTGTCAAACATGTGTCTCTCCCCCGTTCAGAGCCTCATCACTCACGTGGCAGCGTTCGCAGTGGTGTGTGTGGTGGTGTGTGTCTGCGCGTCCTTTCTGCTGTGTTTGCCGTGTTTGCCGGTGGTTCGACGGGGAGAACTTCCACTCGCGCTCTTCATCTGGTCTCTGCTCCTCATCGTGGCCTTCGTGTTCATCTTCACCGGAGGAGTCGTCACCGCCTGGGAGCAGGTCAGCCGCTTTCTGTCTGTGACACTGATGGTGCTCCATACATCAGAAGATCATTGAGATACACTTAGAGCACAAAACAGTCAAGCAAAGGGAACCTATAGAAGTGGTCCATATGACCTGCACACTATAGAAACATGCTTTATGTAAATCATTTTAATTTTAATATGTTTTAATAATTTTGTTGTGTGCTTTTTTTGTCATTTTTATTAGTTTTTTAATGTCTATATAGTTTTTATTCGTATCTTAAATTAGTTTTTATTTTTATATTTTCATTTTTTGTGAAAATTGCGGTGATTTTGTTACGTTTATATAATTTTTATTAATATTTTAATTTACATATTTTCTGTTTCATTTAAATTTTAGTTAAAATTGTAGCTCTTTTGTTGAGTCTTTTTCATTTTTATTAGTTTTAGTTGTTTAGTTTATGTCTATATATTTTTATGAATATTTTAAATGATTATTATTGTTATTTAATTTATATATTTTCCAGTTTCATTTTTATTTGAGTTAAAATTGTAGTAATTTTGTTGTGTGATTTGTCATTTTTTTAGTTTTTGTTTGTTTTAATGTCTATAGTTTTTAATTAATATTTTAAATTAATTTTTATATATATATTTTCTGTTTTCATTAGAATTCATTAGATTTAAAACTAGTAATTTTTTGTTTTGTCTTTTTTTATTAGTTTATTAATATCTTTAATGTTTTTAATGTTTTAAATACATTTTAATATTTTAAAGTTTTAGTAATTTTGTCGTCTTTTTGAGTTGTTTTTTTAAACGTCTATGTAGTTTTATTCACTTTTATTTCAGTTTTAGTTATTTCAGTGTATCAAGCTAAACTAAATGAAAATGAGAACTATTGCCTTAAAAACTAGCTGAAATAAAGTAAGTTTTTTTTTTCATATACTTTATTTCAGTTAACATTTACTCATTAGAAGTGACAGAAATGCCTTTTTATGGTTTTAGTTTAGGTCAATAATAATAACCCTGCTGTATATCTGAAGAACACAGATTTTGGCCTTCACACCTGCTGTTTATCTTCTTCAGGTTGCGTTCTTCCTCTTTCTGTCACTGTCTGTTTATACGGTTCTTCCTCTCCGGCTCTCATGGGCTCTGAGCTTCGGCATCGGAACGAGTGTTTGTCACATCGTCGTCATCAGTGTGTATGTGTCCATCACCAGTCTGGAGACACGTGACCTCGCTGTGCAGGTAACACTCAAACACACACACCTGAACGCTTCATGGCTGGTCAGAGGAAATGTTATATGCAAAACCTGTGCAGCGGAGGCCACCGGCTGATTTTCCTGTCACCACACGTATTCAAAACCTCTTTCTGTGTGTCTCAGTTGGTGGCGAACGCAGTGCTGTTCATGTGTGTCAACTGTGTGGGCGTGTTTCACCTGTGGAACACTGAGCACGCCCGCAGGAAGTCCAGCAAGAAACGAGAAGACTTCAGCAAAAACCGCTCCACGCAGGCCAAACAGAAGCGCGATCAGGTACAGATTCACACATGTGTGATTTGAAACGCTCTGCTCACAGAGTTCACAGAGAGCATGTTGCTGAGTTAAGACGTGTAATAATAATAACACTGTTTTTATTATTTTCAAATAATTTTATTTTGTTTTTATTAAAATAAAAAAGGTAATAGACTGCAGCAGTCGGTTCCGGAAGTAAAAGCTCCATTAATTTTCTCCATAAGGAAATTGTTTTTTAACAATGATGTATAAAGTCGTCATTCCACATTATTTTGGCCTTTTAAAAAAATAAAAAAAAATAAAAAATCATATTTAACAGTGCAGTTTTGGTGAAAAACTACATTACCCATGATCCTATGCAAAAATCCCACCAATCAGAGAGTCGAAACAAGCGAAACACAGCAAAGATCTCGTTATCCCCGCCCACTCCCATGAAACACTGTGAATGATGTAATCGAGTCGATCTCCCTTGGCTCTCAAAATACTTAAATATTTGAATACAATGTGAACATTTTTAAATAAATTCGATCATGTCATTCGCAGTGCTTCATGGGATTGTAGTTCTTTCCCTCACTAAAGCCGCTGAGCTCACGGTCTCGTAATTTTGTCCGATTTTCAAATACATTTTTGTTTGTAGTGTTAGTGATTTTCCATGTTGCTGATTGGTTTAGTTATTGTTTTATAACAAATACTTTTTTGAAATCCCAATGGGAGAAATGAATGGAAAATATACTACCGGATCCAGCACCGCTGAAAAAGCGCAAAATAAGTAAAGTGCGACATTTTAATCTTTTTTTTTCTAATTTTTTTGATTCCGTGGAGGAAACAAGTTTTCCTAGTAAACAGCCTACGTTTAGACCAATGAATTATATCACATGGCAGTTTATTTAATTAAATTAAACATAATACTCCCTTGTGATGTGTTTGCTTAAAGAGAATGCATCTAATTCTTGATAAGATTGTCTTTGAGCAGTTTTACGGTTAACCCGTGTGTCCAGGAGCATCTCCTGCTGTCGGTCCTGCCTCGATACATCGCCATGGAGCTGAAGACTGAAATCGTCAAGCGTCTGTCCGCAAAATGTACCGCCGAGGAAAATCGACCCAATTTCCACAGTCTTTACATCCGACAGCACAAAGACGTCAGGTGGGACGGCACACAATCACAGTTACTTTATGTAAATGAGGACAAATCACTAAATTTACCAACTACACAAAACTCAATCCCTCAATGAACGCAAACTTCATTTAGGAGTCATTTGTATCTTTGAGGATGACTGGGAAGGGGTGTTGTGTCTGATTCATGACACACTACACATCAAATGTTTGGAATAATTAAGATTTTTATCACAGTACAATTCAAAAACAGCCTACTGTATGTTTAGACTAATTAATCCACTGTAACATCTATAAAGATAACATGATTTCAATGTTTATTATAAACAAATATTATAAACATCAACTCAAACAACACTCTTTTTTATACTGTAGAGAATCTATTAAACCCCAAAAGTCAGATTCCCAGTGAAATGCTCTCAGATAGCAAATGCAGTGAGTTTGCTTCCTACTTCTCTGAGAAAATCAATAATATCAGAAAGGCGATCAGCACATCCTCGAACTGCACTGGGGTCAAACAGATCAGATCACAGCCTCATGTAACAGAGGCCAGTTCTCACCTCACTCCTCTGATCTCAAGAGATGCTCTAGCGATGGACACTAGAGGTTGCAACCTTTAGAGGTTTCCTTGTTAGAGTGTCTGATTCCCACACCAGAGACCCGGGTTCGAGACCCACACAGAGCAGGGCGAGTAGGACCTGGGTGAGGGGTTACTCTCAGAAAGTACTTATGTCTGATTTCGAAGCAATTGATGCTAATTTTGTAAGAAACCTTACAGCATCTTAAAAAAATTCAACCTGCGCCATTGACACATCATTTTCCAAAAGTGTGTTTCACTGTTTAGAAGCGCCTCACTTCTTTCCGGGACTTTTCCAAAATTCCTAAAGTTTGGATTACGCCATATTGAGCAACTACAGACCAATCTCAAATCTTCCTTTCATTGGCAAGATCTTGTGTTCAATCACCTGAACAAATTCTTAAGCTTGATTGGATACTTTGACAACTTTTAATCTGGTTTCCGGCCACATCACATCACAGCACTCGAAAAGATTATAAATTATATTCGCCTAAACACCGGTATAAGTGAAATATCACTGCTGCGTTTGACACTGTTGATCACAACATACTTCTTGACAAGCTGGAGAACTGGGTCGGGCTCTCTGGGATGGTCATTGTTCAGCTCATACTCAGAAGGGAGAGGTTATTATGTGAGTATCGGTGACCATAACTCTGAGTGGACATCCATGACATGTGGAGTCCCTCAAGGCTCTGTTCTTGGACCGCTCTTGTTCAAACCTGTATATGCTGCCACTGAGCCGAATAATGAGAAAGAACCAAATTGCATATCACAGCTATGTAGATGACTCCCAGATTTACCTATGACCACAGCCCCACTGACTCATTGTGCCAATGCATTGATGAAATTAACAGGTGTGTCAAAACTTCCTTCACTTAAACAAAGAGAAAACTGAAGTTATTGCGTTTGGAAACAAAGATGAAGTTCTCAAAGTGAACGCATACCTTCCTACCTACCAAATTTACTGAGTGCGGACTGAGGGCAGTCCTAGAGCTGATTTTAGGTGAAACATTGGATCTGTTGGAGGCGTCAAACAGATTATTTAGGCGCCGAAATAACCGCAGACAACAACCATCATGGGGAAGTCTGAGAGTAAGATACAAATTAAAAATTACATAGAAAATTTGTATTTGTTTCCTTTTCATATAAAGCACTTTGAATTACCATAGTGTATGAAATGTGCTATATAAATATACTGGCCTTGCCTTAAAAAAGAATTATACAAAAATAAAGTGCATCCGAAGATCCCAAACAGTGTTATTTTAGTATAACCAAGATACTATTTTGTTAATATTTTCAGTATTTTTGTTTTTTAATTACTTTATTTTTTATATTTTTTATATTATATTGTAATATTTTTGTTTTAAATTTAGTTAAAATGTATTTTTGTGTGCTTTTGTCATTTTTATTATTTTCTTAATGACACTATTTTATTTTTTTATTATTATTATCAAATTATTTGTTTTTATAATTTATTTTACTTCATTTTTTTATTAATTTAATCATCAACCATTTGTCTGACAACTTTAAACACTAAATAATTATAAAAAATAAAATCCAACAATCCCAAACACAGTACAATCCAAAAAATCATCTTTGTATAAAGTCTCTTCTGCTCACCAAGGCTGCATTTATTTGATCAAAAATACAATAAAAACAATGAAATATTAATACAATTTAAATACTAATAATATTATTTATTATAATAATATAATATAATATAATATATAATTTATATAATTAAATAATATTTAAAAATATAATTTATTCCTGTGAATAAAAAAGCCTTATTTTTAGTAGTGTACACTGAAATAAACACTCACGATTATAATCCTGCAGTATCCTGTACGCCGACATCGTGGGCTTCACGCACCTGTCCAGCACCTGCACACCTGAGGAGCTCGTCGCCGTTCTCAACAAACTCTTCGGCCGGTTCGACGACATCGCCAAGGTGAGGAGATCTCCGTCACTGTTGCTCCTTGGACTTCCTCTTATGTTTGACTCTTCTCTGATTTTCCTCTGCAGAAGAATGGCTGTTTGCGTATTAAAATCCTGGGTGACTGTTATTACTGTGTGTCGGGTCTTCCCGATGCGATCCCTCAACATGCGCGCAACTGCGTTCAGATGGGCCTGGACATGTGCACCGCCATAAAGTGAGTCCCACCGTCACAAAATCAACAGTAGCTGACATGAAACCCTGTTGAGTAATTCTGCCTTGTGTTCCACTTGAACAATCACACTTAAAACAGGAAGAATGAACTCGTATACTTAAGAGAAGTGACATAATTTGACCTTTGACCCTTGCAGTAAGCTGAGGGAGGCGACGGACGTGAACATCAACATGCGTGTCGGCGTGCACACGGGTAACGTCCTGTGCGGCGTGATCGGCCTTCAGAAGTGGCAGTATGACGTCTGGTCAGATGACGTGACTCTAGCCAATCACATGGAGTCTGGAGGAGTGCCTGGGTATCTATCACACTTTTACACTTTTCCTCTCATTCCTGACCGTCCTGGTAACATCAGTGATGATTATGGTGCACGATCGTCCCTCACAGGAGAGTCCACATCACTGAGGAGACGCTGGGTCACCTGGGTGGGAAATACCAGGTAGAGGATGGAGACGGCGGAAGTCGGGATTCCAGTTTGAAGGGAAGGAGAACATTCTTGGTCATTGATCCTAATACAGAAAAGTGGAGTACGACACCAGAGGTGATTATCAATAATGATTTTTGACTCTATGGATAAATTATCTGTTGGTCACTTGATGGTTTGTTTATGAAGGACTCAAGGAAAGAGAAACACAAGAACTAGAACTGACTTCAGATGAAATCAACTGAAAAGACATTAAATATATACAATAACGATCAGTACGATTTCATTTTCAAGAAAAAAGTTTGAAGAATCTCATCGTGTTTGTTTATTAATAGATTTCCACAAACAATAGATTATCATCATAGATTAGAGATTCTGAATTTTGATACTTAAATAAATTGCGGTATTTTTTAGATACACAGAGACATGCATAATCAGCATATGAATCTCAAAATGGTGACATACTTCATGCCGCAATGCATGCTGGGAGTCATGAGGTTTATGCTACGGTGGCATTGCAGCATGAAGAATGTCACCATTGTTTAGATTCATACGCTGATTCTTGATGTCTGTGTGTCTGAATTATTTTTTTAAAGAATATTTCTTTCCAAATTAGCTGTACTTTTTGTTTTTTCTGTTTGTTTTTGGAGGTGTACATTCAGACACATCAAGACTCAGCATATGAATCCCAACAATGGTGACATTCTTCATTCCACAATGCATCCCAGGAGCCACCATAGCACAGAACTCCCATCATGCATTGTGACATGCAGTATATCACCATTGTTGAGATTCATATACTGATACATATGTCTGTTTATGTCCACAATGTATCCAAAAATTAAAAATCAATGTGTCAACAAAATAATGTTGGTAAAAATATAAAAATATCTACTTTTTGATCAGTCGTAAGATTAATCAATCACTTTTCATCACCATGATTGAAATTTTATGGTCTGATCATCTTTGTTTCTAGCTTATATTGCAAAACTGTCATAAAAAGTCAAGACTCAAACTGACCAAATAAACGAAACACTCATCACCATAATGGTGACCAAACGTTTTCAATAAAACATCAACATCTGAGCTTCTGTTAATTCTCAAAAAGAATCGTAGATGAATGACAGAAATTCATTCTCAGAGAGTTTTGATGTCATCTAAGACTGTGCTGAAGTCAGTTGTAGTTCTTGTGTTTCTCTTTCCTTCAGTTCAGGAGTCTTCAATAATCAAACAATCATCACTTAATTAACCACTTAAGTGTCTAATTAACTCTAACACTGCTTCAGTGTTACTTTAATCTAATTAGTTTGATTTATGGTTGAATTTACTGTGTTAGTGTTGTATTTTTTACATCCCTAGTTACCAAAACTGACTGAATGACTACTAACTAATGGCTTACTAGCTTTAGTATTGATTTAGTTCTGTGTTAAAAAAGACTCAATGACTATTAACTAATGGTTTACTAATAATAGTAGTGACTTACTACCGAAGTTGCATTATTTTTAACTTTAACCAACTTTACCACAATTAAAATAGATATCTTGTATTTTGGCATTAACGATTACTTCCGTTAATAAACGAATAAATCAAAATGAAAGGTTCTCTTTATCAATTCATCATTTTAGAGCACATTTTATTCTTCAGGATTCTTTGATGAATAGAAAGTTCAAAAGAACAGCATTTATTTGAAATGGAAATACACATTATAAATGTCTTTACTGCCACTTGTGATCAATTTAACGCATCTTTGATAAGTAAAAGTATATTTCTTTCAATAATAAAGAAAAGAACGGTGGTGTAGATGTGATTGTGTTGGCTCTTCGTGTGTTTCTCAGACTCATGAGCTGAAGGTGAACAACAGACTCACGGAACGACACAAGCTCCGGGCGTCGGTGCGGATGTCGCAGTATCTGCAGTCCTGGAAAACCGTCAAACCCTTTTATGGACTCAACCAACCAGAGGCCTCGCTCGCAGCTCCGCCCACTGCTGAGAGCCAACCACAGCCGGCTACAGTCAGTGTCAATCATTATTAACGTTTAATTACTCTCAGTCACTTTGAAAATGTTCTACAGTGCATATTAATTGTGGTCATTCGTTTACTTTCTCATCAACAGGAGCTCTCGGAGGTGAACACTCACAGGTGAAAATTAAGGTTGATTCATTTGTTTCAGCGATATGAAAGTAGTTTGCGAATGGTTAACGTAATTAATATAATGTGTGAACCAGGTACCAAAGTCCAGCTGAAATAGGAGATCTATGGAAGCCCGTTTCCGCCACTGAAAAAAAAAAAAAGAAGATTTTTGTGACTTTTTATAAAAGTCTTTAAAAAGTCAGAATTCTGGGATAAAAAGTCAGAATTCTTAGATAAAACGTCAGAATTCTGGGATAAAAAGTCAGAATTCTGAGTTATAAAGTCAGAATTCTTAGATAAAACGTCAGAATTCTGGGATAAAAAGTCAGAATTCTTAAATAAAACGTCAGAATTCTGGGATAAAACGTCAGAATTCTGGGATAAAAAGTCAGAATTCTTAGATAAAACTTCAGAATTCTGAGTTATAAAGTCAGAATTCTTAGATAAAACGTCAGAATTCTGAGTTATAAAGTCAGAATTCTTAGATAAAAAGTCAGAATTCTGAGTTATAAAGTCAGAATTCTAAGTTATAAAGTCAGAATTCTTAGATAAAAAGTCAGAATTCTGAGTTATAAAGTCAGAATTCTGAGTTATAAAGTCAGAATTCTTAGATAAAAAGTCAGAATTCTGAGTTATAAAGTCAGAATTCTGGGATAAAAAGTCAGAATTCTGAGATAAAAAGTCAGAATTATGAGATAAAAGTCAGAATTATGAGATAAAAAATCAGAGTTCACGTTCATTGTGGTTCACTCTCACTCTTTCTTTTTAATACGCAATTAAAAACGCTGTGATTTACATTAGTTTCTGTTCTCAGATCATCACAAGTTCTGGAAAATAGACTGACAGACTCGTTAGACCCTCTGGAAAATGAAAGGTGAGCAAAAGATTCACTAATCTTCACAGAGGATCAATCATAAACGAGCATTTCAACTAATGTTGTCTTTTCATTGTTCAGGAGGAGAGCGAAGCTGAACTTTGTGACGTTATTATTTAATAATATTCAGCTGGAGAAAGAGGTGTGAATTTTTTATTCATTTAAAAGCATGTTGTAGTTTTTCCGTGCGCTCTTATTTTCTAACCGTCTGCGTTTGTGTGTCAGTATTCGTTGAGTGAAGTCCAGGGTCTTCATCACTCTGTCGGATGTTTGGCCTTCATCTTCATCTCTGTGTTTGTGGTTCAGATGTTGACTTCGCAAAAGTGAGTGTCGTACATAATGATAATAAGTTACAGGAAAACTGTATTTATTTTAATAGATGTTCCTGATCTTTGGTTTCCCAAACTAAATAAACAATAAAATAAAATATAATTATGTTAAATTAAATCTTAACATTTAAAAAAAAAAAATTAAAATAAATGTATTTCTTTACCAGCATGTCACGTGACCATTAAGCAACATCAGAGAGCCGTGAACATGTGAATGTTGGATTACTGAAATATTAACATTAATAATATTATTTTTATTATAATTTTAAAATAATAATTAAACTTTAAATTTCTGGAGACAAGATAATATTTTAGCTCAAAGGCGTTCAACTGACAAAAAAGTTTGTTGCACATTTTCACCATGCAATCAAATCTTTTCTTGTTAAATATAATCTAATTTGGGACAGAATGGCAGATTTCTGATCACATATTTTTGGTGAGGGTCAGATTGCAAAAGCCTGTTATTTCCTCACATTAAGAAACGTTTGAACGGGTTTTCCTGCATGAACATAACAGAAATCTCTCGTTCTCTTTGTGCATGTACAGAAACTTTGCGCTAGCGGTGTCATATGGTGCCACTTTCCCTGTCCAAATACTGATTGTGCTGGTGGTCTTCACTAGATTCCTGAAGGTATGACTGCATGTCTTATATATGTGTGTATTTTGAGAAAATTCACATCAGAGGTTGTCAAATGTGGCTTTTTAATGATAATCTTAATGGTAATTATGTAAAATTTTGGGCTTTTTTTAAATTAAGTTTCAATATGTGTGTGTTTTTGTTTTGTGTGTCAGCGCTGGAGCTCTAAGTTTCCCCCCAGCATCCAGTGGGTGTCGTCGCTGTTCGACGGTGTGGCCACCAGGGCGGCGCTGCGGCTGCTGCTGGTGATTCTGTGTCTGCTCATCACGCTGCTCATGGCAGTGCTGAACATAGTGAGTCAACACAGTGAGAAATACCTGCACAAACATGAGCTCTGATGTTAAGCTCTGAACCTACAGGACTGTTTGACACAAGACAAAAGAGTCAAAGCAACTGCCTTTCAACTGCAATAGAGATATTTGTAATGAATTTATTTACAATAGAATCACAAGCGTGGAAAATTGAGAATTTAACACTATAGGCAAATCCATTGTTTTTTCATGCAGTGGTCAATTTTGCTTCCATATGTCTATTTTCAGACATAATAAATACACATTTAAGGGTTTATTTTATTGCACTTTATCTATTTCAGTCTCTAGCTTTCAGCTAAATTAGTTTTTTTCTCAACTTCAGTAAAACTTTCATACACCAAAATTTAGAGTTTTATTCCTATCTATATTCTGAAGGTTTTTACTGTGGGGTTTGTTCATATATCGTTCAACGTGATTTATAGAACACTTTATTACTAAAAACAAGGTAAAAATGTGTTTTTTCTGTCTAATGACAGTATTTTCTGATTTATAGAGTGATAAAAAGAGAAATCCAAAATCCCTTCAGTAAAAACCTTTAACTCTAATGTGTCAACAAAATAAAACAAGAATTTTTAATCTGGCTTTATCCAATGTACAGATTTATGTTATGGAAATGTATGCAGATTAGGGCATATTTAATTAGATAATGCATACAATTTAAAAAAAAACTTAATACAAAAATTGTTTGCAATTTCTAATGTAATCAATAAACTGGTGAAGTATAGTGATATCTATTAGTTAAATATTTTTATCAATTAGTTTATCAAAATTAGTTTTGACCTTCATTAAAGAACTACAGCTAAATTTCTTGTTGTTCCACCTGGTGCGACAGAGTTAACAACACAAATTTATGGCTTTATTACAAGAAAATTAATGTCAGCACATGTACACTCAAATAATCTACTGTCTTTTTATATCTGTCTGTAAAATTCTTTGACTTGTTTGTTTGTTTCATAGGTTTTTATACCGGGCGATAACTGCTTAAATGTTTCCCACAATGCAACAGAATTGAACAATCTCAATCTCTACACTGTCCCGGTAAGCTATTTACATAGGTGTTGTTATATTGATGATATATTAATGTGTGTATGAATATTCAGACTCTCTCTTGTCTTTGCAGTACTACCTGTACTGCTGTCTGCTGGCGATGCTGGGCGTGATTGTGTTCGTGCGCGTGTGCGTGTCTGTTAAAGTGTTCCTCCTGACGCTGGCGGTGGTGGTTTATCTGGCGCTCTTTCTGCACGTATATGCGCCGCGCTCTGACTGCTACGTCAAACAGCTCTACAGCGGCAACAGCACGTAAGAGACAAACACATTTGATTTTTTAACTATAAAAAATGAAGACCGAAATATATTACAATTGAAATACAGTTGTACTGTAAAATAAAAATGAATATGTATTAAAAATTATTACAGTTTACAATGATTTCAATTTTATTTTGATTAATTGTGCTTTAATGGATGCTGTTGTTGTTATATTACTATTAAATATATAATTTTATACTATAATTATACTGTATAATTCTAATAACAAAATAAACGATTATTATATAACAATAATAATTACTTTTGAATTCTGAAAATGAAGACAGAAATATTACTAGTGTAATAATACGATTGTACTGTAAAATAAAAAAGGAATATGTTTTTAAAATTGTAACAATTTACAATGATTTCAATTTTATTTTGATTGTTATATTATTAATTTCAAATATTATATTAAGATAATTATACTGTATAATTCTAAAAACAATATAGAATAATTATTATTATTTTTGAATTATTAAAATTAAGGCAAACATTATGATTGTAGAATAAAAATGAATATTTAATAGTTATACTAATTTATGTGCAATACAAATAATAAATCACAATCAAGTCAAATGAATATTTAGCATAAATGCAGTTAATCATGAGTTTAGTTTAGAATGTGTTGAAATTGGCTGATGAATAGATATTAATTTCATGTTACATTCAGTTTTATAGTTATGAAATGGAACGTGTTGCACATTTTACTTCAGTAATGTGACTCATTTCAGAGTAAAATCAAATACTCAATGAGAAATATGTAGGCGGAACTTGAAAAATGTGAAGGATTAGTGATGTCAGGATATTAATATATATTGAGGAAAGATTATGAAACAAACATTTTTTCTTTATCTTAACGGCACTGATGAATCATTCATAATACGAGCAGGAACATGAAATAAGAAGGAAAACTGAGTCAGTATTGATTTTGTGACTTTAGTGTGTTTTACAGTCCAGGTTCAGAAACTGTTTATATAATTATTTTGTAGTACAACTCTAAACTGTTGTTGTTTGACAATTGTAATAACTTGAGAGGAATTATTATTTATTGTGATCTGTTTTAGACCGGGAGTTCTTAAGGAGCCAAAGATCATGTCCGGCATTTGGCTGGTCATTTTCTACTTGACTTCCCTTATTCTTGTGCGACAGGTAAGAGTGTGTGTGTGTGTGTGTATTCCTTACATTGTGGGGACCAAATGTCCCCACAACGTTAGTAAAACCAGTAAATCTTGACATTGCAGGGACCTTTTGTTGGTCCCCACAAGGAAACAAGCTTATAAATCATACAGAATTATCTTTTTTGAAAATGTAAAAATGCAGAATGTTTTCTGTGAGGGTTAAGTTTAGCGGTGGGGGTGGGGGGGGCAGAATGTACAGTTTGTACAGTATAAAAACCATTACACCTATGGAATGACCCCATAAAACACAAAAACACAACGTGTGTGTGTGTGTGTGTGTACACATATGTGGTTATGAGTCTATATCAGTTTCATTATTTGCATTCAGTGTTGGGGAAGTTTATTTTTATAAAAGTAATCCACTACAGATGACTATCTGCTTCTCTAAACTGAGAAGTTTTGTCTTCTTATGCTATTTAAATGCTGAATATTTGGTTATTTTAGCACATTAATTTAAACTAAATGAAGATGAGTATAAAATTAAATTATTTCAGTTTATTTTATTCCATCTTACATTTTTGATGATTTCAGTTTGACTAGCCTATAATCTGTGTGTATAATTCACGTGATTCAGGATGAGTTGGGCTCTCGGACGGAGTTCCTGCTGGAGAAGTGTTTCAACAAAGAGACGGAGGAAATGGAGACGACCAAAAATGTCAACAGACTCCTCCTGCAGAATCTGCTGCCGGGACACGTCACAGACTTCTTCATCGGCAAGGACGTCCCAAACCAGGTAACACACTCTCAGATGAAGAGCTTGTGCTCCACTGCTGCCCTCTAGAGGCATCAGAGCCCATTTACACCTGAAATTAACCCCTGAGTGAACGGACGCCTACTGATTCTTCTCACTGTTATTTAATGTCAAGCTTTTCAGCATTAAAATTCTGTAAAATTCAGAGCTTAATTCTATGATGTGAATATGTTTTCTATGATGTGACTTTGTGTGGTTGTGTGTGTGTTTCAGGACTTGTACAGTAAGTCGTGCGAGTGTGTGTGCGTCATGTTCGCGTCCGTGCCGCAGTTCTACAAAGAGTTCTACAACGAGAGCAGCGTCAACAACAACGGACTGGAGTGTCTTCGCTTCCTGAACGAGATCATTTCAGACTTTGACGAGGTAGATGTCCGTCTGGTGTCTGTTCATCTGCTCATCTTTCTGTCTCATAATCTGTTGTTCTCTCGCAGCTCCTTAACAAGCCAAAGTTCAGTTCCGTCGAGAAGATCAAGACCATCGGCAGCACCTACATGGCGGCTGCCGGACTGACCAATCCTGCGAAAACAGAGGAGCAACTGGTAAGCTGTGTTTCAAAGGGCATGTTTTGAATATGTAAATAAGTGGCCAGGCGTGAGTTTTCATCGGTTTTGTCCATGTACAGGTCTGCGACAGGTCATACAGTCACATCCGCAGCATGCTGGACTTCGCCATCGCTCTGATGGCGAGGCTGGAGAACATCAACATGCACTCGTTCAACAGCTTCAAACTGAGGATCGGTAACACACTGAGCAAATTACATAAACACACTACAGGCTGGGATAATTGGAAAGTCTGCATTTATTGATCTGTAAAAATACAGTAAAAAGTGTTAAATATTATTACAATTTAAATCATCTGGGCCTGGTTTTTCAAAAGTAATCCACTAGGATTTTGGATAACGGATTGGATCAAATCTTGAAAATGTGTTTTTCAAAAGAAAAAACGGATTACATAATCGGATTAGATCACGTAATCCAATCTTGGTTTTGATCCGGATCAAACCTTTAGTTTGGGTTTTTCAGAACTTTTTTGTAGGATTTGGATCACTTTGATCCAAAAAATCTGGATTAAACTGATCCCATCGGAAGGGTGGATTCAGCGTGGATTTCATGGTCAAAAAGTAATGAAAACTTTAAAAATGTATCAAATAATACTATATTTGGATCATGCAGTATTTTACAAGATATCCTATTTATTCATAAGGTTTTAATTTTATTTGTTCATCCGTCAGGCTTTAACGTATTCAGTCTTTCAGTGTAGAAAGAGTTTGGCCTCATAAAATAATCCCCCAAACAGCTGTCAAAATTGAGCAAAAACAATACATTTTATTTTGTCACTAATTGATATATATATTCATCACAATCGAAACTATTTTTGTTTTTAGAATATTTATTAGTGATGCATGGCAATGATTACAGAATAACCAAAAAAAATGCAAAGAACGGCAATCACTGATTTTTGAAATCCAAAACAAATCCAAATCAGAAATAGTGTCTAACTATTGCGTCCCTTGTTGGACGTCCTGTTTGCTCGTTCTGGCAGAATGCAAATAAAAATAAACTTATATTGACCCCACACTGGCTATTCTACTTGTTGCTCTTTACATATCTATAGTTCTACATTGTGATTTCCTATCCTGTTTGAGCACTGGTTATCCAGATTTGGTGATCCTGAAAAGTTCCTATCCGGATCAGATTGATCCAATCCGATGTTGCTTTAAAAAACCGGCTCCAAAAGTAAGCTGGATTACGTGATCACGGATCGCAAAAAAAGGATTACTAAATCCGGATCAATTTTATACGGATTAAACCTTTTGAAAAACCGGGCCCTGTTTTCTATGTGAATATATAGTAAAGTGTAATTTATTCCGGTCATCAAAGCTGAATTTTCAGCATCATTACAAACTTTTGACATGGTTGATTCTTCTCTATTTGTGTTTGGCGTTGTGTTTTGTTCAGGGATAAACCACGGCCCCGTCATCGCAGGCGTCATCGGCGCTCACAAACCGCAGTATGACATCTGGGGAAACACGGTTAACGTGGCCAGCAGGATGGACAGCACTGGAGTCCTGGACAAAATACAGGTAAATATCAGCATATAAATCTGTGTGTTGTAGTTTAAAGGGTTAATTCAGCCAAAAATTGAAGTTTCAGTCATTAGTTCCTCTCCCTCATGTGGTTCTACACCCGTAAGATCTTCGTTCATCTTCAGAACACAAATGAAGATATTTTTGATGAAATCCGATGGTTCAGTGAGTCTCTATTGACAGCAAGATAATGAACACTTTCAACTAAAACATATTTAAAACAGGTCATGTGACTACAGTGGATCAACATTAATATTATAAAGCGACGAGAATACTTTTTGTGCGCCAAAAAATAAAATAACGACTTTATTCAACAATATCTAGTGATGGACGATTTCAAAACACTGATTCATGAAGCTTCACGAATCTTTTGTGTCGAATCAGTGGTTCGGAGCGTGAATCAAACTGCCAAAGTCACGTGAACTATTGAAATTTCGAAACGTAACGAAGCCTTGTTTACTGAAATTATGTAACTTTGGCAGTATAACAAAGTAATATATAATATTTTAGTGTCATAATATTAATGTTAAACCACTGTAGTCACGTGACCTGTTTTAAATGTGTTTTAGTATCTTTCTGAAAGTGTTCATTATCTTGCTGTCAATAGAGACTCACTGAACCATCGGATTTCATCAAAAATATCTTCATTTGTGTTCTGAAGATGAACGAAGGTCTTACGGGTGTAGAACCACATGAGGGAGAGGAACTAATGACTGAACTTACATTTTTGGGTGAACTAACACTTTAACCCTTGAATGCATGAATGTTTCGTACCATCATTACATATTCGGGTTTGAGCGGCCGAACTCAGATGGATCTCTATAAAGTAAATAAATAAAATGAAGCATATTTTGTTACCTTTTGGGCTCAATTTGAGCGGATGATTTTTCCCATCATCACTGTCCTCGTCAGAGCTCATTTCTCCAGAACATTCAGCATCTGATTTATATTCGTGATCTCAACCATATTCATTTTCAACGTCTTCAAAATCAATGTTCTAATTGCTGACAGATTCTTCACCAGATCCACCACGACACTGATGTTTGATTGAGATCAGATTCTTGCTCTGCAGTAAATCATCAGACACTGCCACCTTGAGGAATAAAGTTGAATTGGACTTCATTAGTGATTGAATTATTTTTGTGCAGAAAAATATAGCCTACAGACTCTATCACGTTTATCGGGTCACTAGCGACCCTATACTGAAAAATGATTCGAAAACAGTCATTCTTTTATAATAATTAAATATATAATACATACCTGACGTCACCAACACCACTTCCCAACATCATGTTTGTTTGTCGTCTTCTCAGGTGACGGAGGAAACGGCACAGGTGGCTCAAATGCTGGGCTATAGTGCCACTCAGAGAGGAGTGGTCAACGTCAAGGGCAAAGGTCAACTGACCACGTTCTTCATCAACACAGAGCAAACGCTGAAGTCCTGATAACACTGAGCAACACCGCGACCGAACGCTTAAACGTGAATCTGCCGTCAGATCGAGTGGAAATATACTGTGAATGTTAGTGATGGACCGACAAACAACTGAGACTCAGATTGAACCAACTCAAGTACTTTAACATGAAGGAATAGTAAAGTTAACCATTTTGTTGTTCTTGTTGGAGTTTTACTTTTTCTTTTTTGAAGCATCTATTTTTTTAAATAGTGTAAATTCTATAAAATTCCATGGTTTTGAGTTTAGTTTTATATTAAATACATGTATTTTCTTTCATTATTTATTAATGTTTGTTCATATGTACATAAATGTTGTGAATTCAATTAATGTGAAAAGTGTATATAAAAATGTTTCATGAAAAAAAATCAGCTCTTTGTGTTTAAACTTTAACCATCCATGTGTTATGAATTCGGTCCTTCATCCTACTTCCATTCACCACTAGAGGTCGCCCGCTCGCACTATGCTCTCTCAACACCACACTACATTTCCCAGAATCCCTCACTCAGTCACTGATCATTCGCCAGCTGTTCCACATTATCGTCACTCGTTAGTCTCATCACTCCGCTATAAATACATCACTCACGCTCTTCCTCGCCGCGAAGTATTGTTTATCCAGTGTTGCAATTTCAAGCGTTATTTTCCCTGTCTGGTTTTTCCTGTTGCTATTCTCTGTTTGTTTGACGATTCTCTGCCTAGTGTTGGGCAGAGCGAGGCTTCATGAAACACTGAAACAGTTGAAGCAAATGTGCCGTATTGTATCGAGGCTTCGAAACTATACCGACACCGTCTCCACGGTGACACCTAGTGGTCAATTGCACATGTTATCTGAAACAAATTTGACAACAAAACATTTAAAAAAATGTTGTGTTTTTGTTAATGTGGAGAGTTTTTAACATCCTCACTATGCAACTATAATACATAATAATAATAACTAGGTTATTTTGGTCAAGAAAAATGGAAATTAATAAAACAAATCAATCCATCTCATTTTTGTTTAGTTTTTTACAGATTTTTATTCAAAAATATTAATTGCTTTCTCCTCTCACAAAAACCCTCGAGGTGAAGGTGCATTAACTCCTCTTTTAAACTTTGTGGGAGTTGAGACAGACTTGCGATTGTGTGATTTGTTCCCGCCCCCGTCAATCAAACGCAGACTCTGCGAGCACGCCTCCTGTCGAAACGCGCAGAAGCTTCGTTTAGCCATAGTCACATGACATGGGTGTGTCGAATCACAGTTCGGAGCAGTGTTTCGAAACTTTATTTTCGCGTCAGGCATCCCTATCTCTGCCTGGATATTACCTCGAACCTGTCTGCCCTCTGATATTGCTGTTTTGCTATTGTTGACCTGTGCCTGTCTGACCACGTTTACCATTAAAGCTGCATTTGGATCTTATCCTCTGACTCATCTTTACACCATGTGACTGAGCTGACTTGAAAATGGCTGAATTCCATGGTGACACTTACAAAATTAATACATATATGTTTTTAATTTCTAATTAATATGGGGGAATTTTATGGAAGCCCACACTGTGAAACTTTGCTGTTAAAAAAATTGGCAAATTCTGACAGTAACATACTGATCCCCATTAAAAGCGTCATATACTGTAGGAAACAATTTCTGGGCAGTATTTTTTGTTTCCTTTGAATACCCTACAGAAATATCTCTGGTTATAATACCTGTTAATTTAATGATCACATCAGATGTTCAAATTTTAATTTTATTTTTCATAATATAAAAACAATGTGAAATGAATCACCCATATAATAGTTTAAACAGAGATTAGACTCTGGATGAGATCAATGAATCAGGCCAATACACAATGATTATATCTAAATTCTTATTAAATATTGTAATATAAATTATCTTGTTAATTCTCATTAAAGTCAAACTGGATTGTCATAAGTGAAGACGCCGAGATCTCGAGTGTTTAATGTTTCTGTTGGGATTTGTCGTCAGTTTTGTGGGTCACCGTTGACCTTCAGTTCAGGATGGGCCAGAAAACATTGGTGTTTTTCTTTAAATCGTTTCATGAAAAATTCTGTAAATTATGCTGCACATCATTCAACCTTTATATATTTTACAGTGTGAGCAATGTTGCCTCTGCACCATCTGGTGAGGATTTCATAAATACTGTAAAATAATGACAAATTACAGTAATATTACAGTTTTTCTATTAATGGCATACTACATAAAATAACAGCTTAGTTGTTAAATTTATAGATATTGTTTGTACTTTTACAGAGTTTTGAGTATAATTTAAAATAAAAAAAATAAATAAAAAAAAACTGTAAAATTAGGATTTTGTTTTACAAGAAAATAGAGATAGGCGCTGTGTTAGGTCCTAGAGGTTTATTTCACTTGAAGCAGGATTAAAGTCTCCTCCGCCAGATTTCAGGGGTTTTAAGAGAGTTTTGCCCCAAAAAACTAGAAGTTCATAGAACTTTAAACTGCTCCTCTGATTTTATTTAACATACATTGAGTGAAGAACATTGAAATTATACACCAAAAACCAGACTATAGATTACATGTTACAAGAATGATATTATTAGCACTAAAGACATTGATTATTGTATTACTGTAATAGTCCATAAGGTGAGAGTGTTGTATTGTCGCAAGAATCCGTGATGATATTCTGCTGTTGTCAGTCAGGAGCACCTTTTACAATTATGGCACCAGAAATAAAATTATGTTGCACCAGGCATGAGACGCATTGTTACATGTGTTACGTCCTATTCTAAAAAGAAATAGGGTTTGACGTGACTTTGGTGGTACACGGGAAACCAACCCCAGCCGACAGATCAAAGACATAAATAAGATCCACAAACTGTCGTTTTGCTGTTTGACAAAAATAAAAGGACTTGTTAATGTTAAATTGTTATTTTTAACAATTCCAATTCCTGAAACTAAAACCTGAGTTGTTAAATTGTTAATGTTTCAGGCCTTTATTACATTACAACCTTTTGGGATAGTAAAGTTGTATAAAATCATAAATAAAGAAAAATTAAAAGACAACAAAGAATTTCCAGTTTTATAAATTCCATTGATTAGACATGCTTCTGGAGGATTAAAGTTGAATTAAACCACAAAACTGGAAGAGAAAGTAAATAAAACAGATTTCATATAGCCCCAACAATCTATTTTTTGTTAAACTTTCAATAAATCATTAATCAATTGTATATGTTGCATAGTTTGAGAACCACTGATAAAGACAATTCTATTCTATAAAACAATAAGTGGAAGGCAAACACTTCTGTAGTAATCGTTTGATCATAAATGATATAGTGACAACTAAATCTCAATAACCCTATCATTATACATCATATCATTATATTATACTCCCAATATGTTATAAAGCAAAAGCATGGCTGTATACCCTTACGAAAAAGAAGTTTATTCAAGTGTACTATTAGTATACTTCTTTTAAACTAAAAATGAAAAAAGTATACTTTGTGTACTTTTGTTTACGTCTCAGAAATATACTTCAAATTGCACTTAAATAATACTTATACTGACAGAAAAGTCCAAGTATATTTGGCTTATACTTGTACTCAATCTTTTGATCGCGATATACTTAAAAATATAATGA
The DNA here is from genome assembly GCA_038088235.1 of Zacco platypus. NCBI lineage: Eukaryota > Metazoa > Chordata > Actinopteri > Cypriniformes > Xenocyprididae > Zacco > Zacco platypus. The sequence continues at coordinate 45,586,392 of CM076085.1, read as the reverse complement.
AGTATTCAAATTATACTTGTAGTTGTTATAAAACAACATTGATGTTTATTAACAGCTTGAGTGCAAGTACAGGTAAGTTGTTTGAGAAATCAGATATCATCGATGTTGAGATGAAATGAATAACAAAGTCTTTGTCACACAGATGCAGATGATGAATGGAACATGATCGTGTGTAATGGCCTTCTCCTTTAATTTGTATTGCTTGGCATCACCATTAGATGGCGAAGTAGACATATTGGGGATATAAGGGAAAGGAAACCGAGTAAGAGTATTGTCACATTTGTTCTTGAGTTAACTAGCTTGAGAAAATGGTTGAAGGCAAGCTTTAAGCTTTAGTATCCCTTTGGCAAGCAGAGCGAGGTATGTTTAGTTTGTTTTCTCTGTGTTTCTTTGGTACCATTTGGTGATTTCTTTGAACATGGTTTATTTTGTGTATGTTTTTGAGTTTATTTTGCTTTAATGTTTATGTATTGTTTCTTTGTTTTTTTTGTAGTTTTACAGTGCCACCGTGCTGTGATACGATTGTTATGGTGCTATGAAGTCAATGTGTAAACACAGTGTTGTGATGCATGGAGAAAGTTTGCAACAAAGAAATGAGACATGAACACTTGGGAAATGAAGTTTATTGCATCTTAACAAAATAAATTGAAGGCACCCGTCAATAACTCTCTGCCTCTTTTCTACGAAGCTGAAGGGCCGCTACATCGTGATTGACTGAAGCGCACACCTCAAAACAACGGGTAAGTATAGTCACCACATATGATGAGAGAAACACCAGGATGATGGAACGTCAGACTTGTAGTTGGAGGGATTATGGAGATCAGACAGCGTTGGTGATTCAGGTAAGTAATGCAGGAGCATGGAGTGAAGTCCTCTTCGTGAAACAAGATCGGTGTAACAGAGCCTACGTCACCATCACGCTCAGCACCACCCACACGATCATCATCACCCGAAGTCTAATCATCTTCACCTGTCTACAATCACCGCTGTGCACTATAAGAAGCTTACTCATCCCTCAGTTCACCGTCTGATCTCGTCTTGAATGGATTACACAGACTTACCTGCTACTCTCCTTACCTTCCTCGTCGAATTCCCACGGAGTCTTCATCCTCTTCCGGATCGTCTACAGCGCGTACGTGAACTGCTGGATCATTTCTACTCTCCCTGCAACCATAAAGAAAGAACTGTTAAATATCCAGCTAAGTTACCTGTTTACTTCCTGGATTACGAACTCACCATACCAGACCTGTTACCTGTTGTTTATCTGCTTGTGATCAATAAACACCAAACTAAACCTTATTCCCTGTGTCTGTGTCTGACAACCAGACATTGAAGTGAGGTGAGGTGTGTGCTTAAATAGTGAGACTGATTGGGTGATTAGGTGCAGGTGCGTGTGTGATCAGTACTCTGGTGAGGGAGTGCGCTGTGATTGGTGAGTGTGAGAGCCTGGCAGATCTGTGACAGTAGTAAGGGTAAGGGTATGTATGTAGTAATATTATCGTGCCTATTTTTCTCATTTTGAGCTCTTAAAATGTTTTGTGCACTGCCCTGCTTTTCATTTTTCTAAAAGAAAGGGTCCTTTTGTTGTTAACCTCCTTTTACTCCTGTCTCAGAAGTATGAAGGTTACGCCTACAGAGCAATGATGGTAAATAGCACACACTCGCAAGAGCAATAAACAGCGCACAAGAGCGGCCATTCAACCGAGACTGCGCTACTGTTGGTCACGGAATCCCTGTGGATTGCAAAGGCTGATTCCAAATCATCTGTTCTCATTCTACTGGATCTATCTGCTGCCTTCGACACCGTGAACCATCAAATTCTTCTGTCCACCCTCTCATCACTTGGCATCTCAAGTACTGCACTTCAATTGGTTTGAGTTCTATCTCACAGGTAGGTCTTTCAGAGTCAACTGGGGAGGGGAGGTATCTAAACCTCATCAACTGATCAATGGGGTTCCTCAGGGTTCAGTTCTTGGACCCCTTCTGTTCTCCATCTACACTACATCACTGGGTCCCATCATACAGGCACATGGTTTCTACTAAATTGCTATGCTGATGACACACAACTCTACCTGTCCTTCCAACCAGATGATTCCACAGTAGCTGCACGGATCTCAAGCTGTCTGGCGGACATCTCGACGTGGATGGAAGAACACCACCTGCAGCTCAACCTGGCAAAGACTGAGCTTTTAGTCTTCCCTGCCACTCCTACTCTACAACACGACATCAACATACAGCTTGGTACAACCATCATCACCCCATCTAAGTCGGCCAGAAATCTTGGAGTTATCTTCGATGACCAACTGACCTTCAGAGACCACATCTCAAAGACAGCTCGGTCATGCAGATTTGCACTACACAACATCAGGAAAATCCGGCCCTTTCTGACTGAGCATGCAACACAACTTCTCGTACAGGCCCTGGTAATTTCAAGGCTTGATTACTGCAATGCTTGACTGCTGTCAAGTGCAATCAAACCTCTTCAAATGATCCAGAACGCTGCTGCATGTCTTGTCTTCAACGAGCCCAAGAGAGCCCACGTCACGCCTCTCTTTATCTCTCTGCACTGGCTACCCCTTGCTGCTCGCATCAAGTTCAAGACGCTGACGCTTGCTTACAGATCCACCGCAGGCTCTGCACCTCCTACCTCCACACACTGCTACAACTCTACGTCCCCACCAGAAGCCTGCGATCACTAAAGGAGTGAAGGCTTGTGGTCACAGAGAGGCACAAAATCACTCTCCAGAACATTCTCGTTCACTGTTCCCTGCTGGTGGAATGATCTCCCTACCTTCATCAGGAATGAAGAATCCCTGGCAATATTCTAGAGACAGCTGAAAACTCATCTCTTTCCTGAACACTTAACCCCTTCATAAAAAAAAATTATATCCTTTCCTTTTCCCTTCCTACTCTAGCTTCTTTTACTCTGAGCAATGTATGAAACTTGTATTTTTAGCACTCCCTGTGTCTATTTGCCTCTTCATGAAGTAGCTAGGTTTGTTTGTTTTCCTCACTTGTAAGTCACTTTGGATAAAAGCATCTGCCAAATGATTAAATGTAACTGTAAATATTTACAATAAACTATTGCAATAAAGAAATTGTCACACAATAGCAATGCTCTCCCACATATTTTGCTATTGTAACTGCACTTATTTCCATTGTTGGTATAAGTTGCAGTGGGTGGTAATAGACAAGAAATGTACAGTTCTCTACCATCTTGCTGATAACGTTTCTTTTAATATTATGTTTTATGATAACGTTTCTTTTAACTTTTCTTTTTCAATTTCCCCACTGCGGGACAAATAAAGGCTTAACTTACTCATTCGGCAACCCTGCAACCTGAACACCTGTAGGCACCACCCTTACAGCAATTAGCTCTAGAATTTTTTTAGAGGTTGTCTGAGAAAAACACAGACAGGGCATTATGTGGACGGTATTCTGCACTCATTTGAAATTGACCTATGATATTCTATGACATGAAGTTCATCTAAATTTAAATGATCTCATGAATGTGGCTTTGACATAGTCCTTTTACGTTTATATTGCCCGCTGTGCACAGTTGCCCTGAAGCCACCTGGTTGGCAGTTCCACCGGGCTTGGGCCCGTCATTGCAGCTTGCAGCTATATTTGTATTTTGTAAGTATAAATAAAATTCGATTTTGATGGCTGCATCACACTCCAAAAAAGTGGGGACAGAGGCATGTTTACCACTGTGACACATCACCTTTCCTTTTAATTACAATGTTTAATCATTTGGGAATTGAAACTAAATTTACAATTAATATTTACAAAATAAATGTTGGTCATCAGAATTATTTTCTTTGTACTTTTGTCAGTTAAAAAAAATAACAATTAACAAATCACAGATTGTGATTTTTATTGCATTTTGCAAAATGTCCCAACTTTTTTGAAATTGGGGTTGTACAACCACGATCTCATGACAGCAAATCATTTGTAACTCTAATGAGAGCAGTCTCATTACTATGGTACAGTCTAAACCCTGACTGGAAATCCTCACAGATACCATTTCTTTCTAAAAAGGAATATAGTTGTGATTATACTGCCTTTTCTAGTTTTTTTGACAGAAAAGGTAGATTCGAGATCGGCCTGTGAGATCGGTATGTATCCTAGTGAAAAAGATAAATTAATGATATTAAGAAGAGGATTTATGATCTCTGGAACCATCTCTTTCAATAGCTTAGTCAGTATAGTGTCAAACAAATATGTTGTTGATTTTGATGATTTAATGAGTTTTTTTTCTTCCAGCTGTGCTCCATTTTTCTGGCTGCTCTCTTAAGGGCCCAAGTGTGCTCGTTGTACCACGGAGTTGGACTGTTTTCTTTAATCTTCTTTAAGCTCAAAGGAGCAACTGTAACTAATGGTTTGGATAAGAGAGAGTCAGTACTTTCTGTTGCAACATCGAGTTCTTCTAAGCAATCTGGAATGCTAAGGAAATGAAACAGATCAGGAAGATTATTTAAAAAACAGTCTTGAGTGAGTGAGTGTGTGTGTGTGTTAGGTTGTGGGGGTAATGAAAGGAGCGAGGACCCAATTGCAAGAGAAATAGGCTTTATTAATGAAAATAAAAATGAAACAAAACTACCCCAAGGGGGAAAACTGACTTGACTTGATTTGACTACACAAAATGGAAACGTACGACACGATCCAGCAGTGATGTCACAGTCTGTCTCGTCATGTCTAGTTTAGAGTTCACTATGTCTAATTAGTTATTGTCATCACCTGTTTCCGTTTAACCCTCGTCATCTGTGTATTTAAGTTACTCCCCTTGTCTTGTTCATTGTCTGTAATCGTTTGTGCTATGCACACTGTTATGCTTGTTCTCCCTACTCCTCGGAATAAACCTGTTGTCTTTTGTTACCTACGTCTCCTGTCATCCCGAGTGTTACAAGTGACTACTGTCAGAATCAGGCAAATTCAATTGAAATGCCAGACCCACTCACCCTACGGGTCAGAACAGGGCTGTCAGTGACAGCGCTCCCAGCGGTCAAAGCCTCAGCTATAGGCCTCAAAGCGGCCTCCATATCTTACATATGAAGGCCTGCCAAGGCCGCACCAAGGCCGCACCAAGGCCTGGAACCAACAACTTCAACAGAAGGGGTCCCTTTAAGGGAGCGTGGCTAGGAGGCCTGAAGGCAGCTCAGCCAGTCACTTCTCAGGGGAACAAAGTCAACCCAACCCTGAATGTCACCAGGGAGGCTGATGTAACAGGGTCAAAAAAGAGTTTCCACTTGCTACACATTTTCATGTATGGCCCCTTTAATTACACTCCACCCAGATATTGAACTGGTTTCCGGTAGGGTAATTTAGATTCGCACCAGCCGAGAGAGTGAATGGCTGCGGTGAGTGAGTGCTCCGTGAGAAAAATATATTTTATTATTTGTGTAACCATCTCATGGACTAACGTTAATATATACATGTTTAAATGTATATTTTATGATTTGTGTTTATGCTACATTACATTTGTAGTAACATTTAAGTTTGTTCATCACATAATACATGCACGAGGGTGAATGTGAAGCTGATCACCGCTGTTAATATGTTGTCAACAGAATAAAACTCTTCGAGCGCGAATTGGTGTCCATCCTGAATTAAAGACAACCCCGTTACACTGACACAGTTTCTAGCTGTACTAGTAACCTAGTCTGCCAACAACTAGGTTATCCAAGTCAGCAACACTTAGTAGCTTGCGGTCAAGGCCAACCACCTGTCAAGGAGACCTTTGACAGATTTGACATTTGAGCTACCTGAGCAGAAACTAACCTTTGCCTTGTTATTTTTTTTTTTCATTCTCAGGTTGGGACATGCCAAGCTTTATGATCAAGTTTTGTATGCAAATATGTCAATGTGTAATAGAATGGTGATATCATTGTATCATCATATCAGGTTTTATGATAAAGCTTGGCTTGCAAAAACACCTTGTGTTTTTGTAAATGATATGATCAAATATCATGACCTACAAATCAAATGATTCCATATTCATAGTAGTGTTTTGTGTTGAGGACATCAGTGTGTTGTTGGTTGACAGGTCTCTTCATATCGCATGAGTGTGTGCATGTCAACTTTCATTTTGGAAAAAGTTAATGGTTTTGAATCTAGTGTTTGATTTGATAGAGATTTGTAGACTTTTACATTTTGTGTTTTTTGTTTTGTGGTTAGAGGACAATAGGCCAAAGAATCAGCAAATGTGTATCAACAACTGTAAGACCTTTCTGTTTCACCTCTAGACTTTCCAAAAAGGAGAGTTAGAGCTAGACAGAGTACAACCCCGAGAATCAGCCCTAAAAGAATGACAGACTGGAGAGCTGACTATAAAACCTTACAAAGATAGTTTTATTCTATTAAAATTAGAACTCATACATTTAACTATTTCCTTATGCCTTGATTTTTATATGTGTATCTGAATGTGTTTGGAAACAGATTTGACATTTGAGCAACATGAGCAGAAACTAACCTTTGCCTTTTTTTTTTATTCTTGGGTTGGGATATGCCAAGTTTTACGATCAAGTTTTGCACGCAAATCTGTCAATGTGTAACAGGATGGTGATATCACTATATCATCATATCAGGTTATATGATAAAGCTTGGCTTGCTAAATATTAGATCTCTTTCTACAAAAACACTGATATAATATGTAGTAACTTGTTCAAACGGATGAAATATATTCACAACTGAATCATGTTATGACTAATTATCAATATGAATCAACCACGAAGGGAATTAGGAATATATGGATAATCAATTACAAGAAATTATAATTAATCATGAATATATATGGTCTAAAATTATTTCTAGGTTTAGAATTAATTTAGAAAGACTGGTTTGTTTTGTCCAGCAAAACTATTGTTATGGAATACAGACTCACAAGATGGTAGAAGGAGTAACAGGATTTATTGTACACACCGGGAATGACAACAACAGGTACTGAGCAGTTCAATACAGGATCAATGGATGAATGCGTATACTGACAGTTCGTATGAATCACAGAGGGTGAGAGGAGACCGTGGATGAGCGAACCGGGACACACACTTCGGTGCTGGCGGTGGAGAGCTGGGTGACAGAGCCTGACCGATCTCTGACAACTATCAGTCCGATTTTCTTATCAATTCTAGAAAGGAAGTTTTCTTCTCTGGCCACGAAAAAAGAAAACTTATTCTAGTACTTAAAGCATATAGCTAGCGAAATCGAACGTTAAAGGGACTTGGTTCATGTATGAGTTACAATCAGAGACAGTGAACTGTGTGAATACAATGCGTTTAATATATGAATATATGATATATACACAAATACATACAATTAAATCTAAGCAGAGCATACAATAAAATAACAAAAATAAAGAAAGGAAAAGAGAGGTTGATCAAAGAAAGTAAGATTACAAACAGTTAAACCTTTTGAGAGCCAGCAACGAAATCACTTCAGACAATCAATTTAAAGCGCACCGAAAATTAATTCAGATACTTGCATTAGTACTTTGTGCTGTGGTGAATGCCGGTGGTGAAGTAGGATGTCTCGTCTAGGATGGAAGTGACTGAGCCTGGATAAGCTCGTGTTTAGGTATTATAAAGATAACTTTGGACACGCCTATTTTGGTCGTACGGACCAATAGAGAACATGGACTTTTGGCGGGAGAACTTTTCTTTGTCTCTTTTATGGCCTAATTTGCATGATCTTCTGAGTTGTCTGACTGAGTCCTTTTTCCTCCCAAAGGACCTTAAAAGTAGAATAACTAAAGGACGTATACATTCTTACATTTGAATATGAGCATTTTACAGTGAAACTAACACAACTACAAGAAGTAACTAAATGTGGGTAATATGAATATTCCCAAGTGTTTTTCCTGTGTTTTTCTTTTTGTATGCATGTCTATATTTTGATGAATGTCTCTGTGTGTGTGCGTGGACTCCTTGTCACACAAGCACTGGTCTTGTGTGGGGGAAAGAATCTCTCTGAAGTCAGGGAGAATTCCAGAGATATCCTGTCTTACATCACACCTAGCCACATTAAAACGTCACTTGCCCGTGGGGGGCCAGGACAGGCCGGAGCCAACTAAGATTTACCTATGTTAAGTGTCAGACACAGACACAGGGGTATTAGTAACGAAAGTGTTTTTATTCAACAAGCAGGCACAACAAACAGGTAGACTGTCAGGTATGGTAAGTTTAGTGATCCAGAAAGTAAACAGGTAACTTAGCTCAAATGATAATTGTCCTTTCTTTGTGTTGCAGATATCCAGGTGACAGTTCAACAGTTCACGCTCACGCTTGTAGTGCTGGGATCGTAGACGAGGATGAAGACTACTTGGAAGACGCGGATGAATGCAGGTAAGAATAGCAGGTAAGTCTGTGTAGTCCATGTGACACGAGATCAGACAGTGAACTGTGGGGTGAGTGAGCTTATGAAGGGTGATGCGGCGATTGAGGACAGGTGATAGTAATCAGAACTCCGGGGATAGTGAACGTGTGGGCGGAGCTGATCGTGAAGATGAAGATGGCTCTGTGACAGTACCCCCCCCTCCACGGGCGGCTCCTGACGTCCGAAAGGGACGACGACGGGGACGACCCCAACCTCCTGGCCGACTGGGATGGTCCTGGTGATATTGTAGAGCAGGGTCGAGGATGTCTTCACGTGCGACCCAGGATCATTCCTCTGGACCGTATCCCTCCCAGTCGACCAGGTATTCGAGACGTGCCCCGCGTCGCCGGGAATCCAGGATGTCGTGAACCTGGTAAATGGACTCTGCTTTGGCCAGGTCAGGAGGAGGGGGAGGTACATCCGTATTTGGCGGGTAGTTGTAGCCGGTAAGTAACATCGTTGAGCTGCCTCAGCACCGTAAATGGACCTATGTAGTGGGGACTCGGCAGGGCAGGTGGAGACGTATGTCACAAGTGGACAACCATACCTTCTGGCCCGGAAGGTAGGTTGGAGTGGGGGCTCGTCGCTTGTCTGCTTGGAGTTGGTGTCTCCGCACTGCCCGCTGCAGGTGGACATGAGCTGAGTCCCATACCCTCTCGCTCTGACAGAACCAATCATGAACCATGGGGACTTCTGATGGTTCACCTGACCACGGGAATAGCAGTGGTTGGTAGCCGAATACGCACTTAAACGGAGTGAGTCCGGAGGTAGCTTGTTGGAGTGAGTTCTGTGCGTATTCGGCCCAGGGAAGGAATTGGCTCCAGGTGGATTGGTTCTGGTGGCAGTATGACCTCAGATACCTCCCGATCTCTTGTATCTTCCGTTCTGTCTGCCCATTAGTTTGCGGGTGATAACCAGAAGAGAGACTGATGATGATACCCAGGTGCTGGAAGAATGCACGCCAGACACGGGAGATGAATTGAGGACCGCGGTCAGATACGATATCCTCGGGGAGACCAAAGTTCCGGAATACATGCGTGAAGAGTAATTCAGCTGCTTGAAAGGCCGTGGGTAGTCCTTTGAGAGGGAGAAGCCTACACATCTTGGAGAACCGGTCGATGATGACAATCACACAGGTGTGGGTGTTGAATGGAGGTAGGTCCGTAATGAAGTCGATGCCCAGATGAGTCCAGGGTCGGTGTGGTATGGGGAGAGGGAGTAATTTACCCATGGGCAACTGGCGTGGTGTATTGGTGATGGCGCAAACAGAACATCCCTTCACATATCGGGAGATATCCTTGGTCATGGTGGGCCACCAGTAACGCTGTTGTAGGAGCGAGAGGGTTCGCTGGCTACCTGGGTGTCCAGAGCCCGGAGAGTTATGGGCTGCGTCAAAGAGGAGCTGACGGTGGGACTGCGGAACATACATCAACTCCTCTGGACATCCCGGTGGAGCAGGTTCAGATTCTTGGGCCTGACGAATCTAGGAATCCCATTCCCACTGAATGGGGCTAACGATCATGGCTGGAGGGAGGATAGGTTCTGGGGTACTGAGGCTGACATCTGGAGCATGAATACGGGATAGAGCATCGGCCTTTATGTTCTTCTCCCCTCAGCGGAAGGTAACTACGAAATCGAATCGTGTGAAGAAGAGGGCCCACCGGGCCTGACGAGTGTTCAGACGTTTAGCCTCTCGTAGGTACTCTAGGTTTCGATGGTCGGTGATTACTTCAAAGGAGTGTTTGGCTCCCTCCAGTCAGTGTCTCCATTCCTCCAACGCGAGCTTGATGGCCAGTAGTTCTCGATTCCCGACGTCGTAATTCTGCTCCGCTGGGGACAGCTTTCGGGAGAAGAAGGCACATGGATGGAGGCGCATAGGGTCACCCTGCCGCTGTGAGAGGACGGCTCCAACTCCTGTTTGGGAAGCGTCGACTTCGACTATGAATGGAAGTTCAGGATTCGGATGGCAAAGGATCGGCGCCGAACTGAAGGCCTCCTGGAGGGTCTAGAAGGCTCGCGTTGCCAAGGGGTCCCAGGACAGAGACTTGGGCCCATTCTGGAGCAGTGCTGTTAAGGGAGCACTGATGAGGCCGAAGTTCTTGATGAATTTACGGTAACAGTTGGCGAATCCGAGGAAGCGTTGAAGTTCCTTGATAGTTTGGGGCCTAGGCCACTGGAGAATAGCGTCCACCTTCCTCTGGTCCATCTTGACTCCATGTTGGTTGATGTAATATCCGAGAAAGTGGACCTAAGGGATATGGAATTCACATTTCTCCAGTTTTAGGTAGAGTTGATGTGTACGTAGCCGCTGGAGGACCTGGCGAACATGATCATAGTGTTCTTGGAGGGACTTGGAGTAGATGAGTATATAGTCTATGTAGACAATGACAAATCTATGGAGGAGATCGAGGAAGATCTCATTCATATAATTTTGGAATAACGAGGGAGAGTTCGCCAGGCCATACAGCATTACCTGAAGGTGTGACGAAGGCAGTTTTCCATTTATCCCCGGTCCGAATTCGGATGAGGTTGTATGCACTCCTGAGGTCCAGCTTGGTGAAGATGGTAGCCCCGCGAAGCTCCTCCAAGGCAGTGGGGACCAGAGGAAGGGGGTAGCGAAACTTCACGGTCTGGGAGTTCAGCTTACGGTAATCGATGCAGGGCCTCAAGCCTCCGTCCTTCTTGGCAACGAAAAAGAAGCTTGAAGCAGCAGGGGACGTGGATGGTCGTATGAACCCTTGGTGGAGTGCCTCGGTGATATATTCATCCATGGCCTTCTGCTCCGGGATGGAGAAATTGTAAATTTTACCTTTAGGAAGAGTAGCCCCAGGTAGCAGGTCAATAGCACAGTCCCATGGCCGGTGAGGTGGTAGTTCTGTGCCAGCAGCTTACTGAAGACATCCTGGAACGCCCGGTATTCCTTGGGTACTGTGATCTCCTTGGTGGTTTCGGGACTCTCAACGGAGGTGGAGTTGACTTGGACCGTGGTGAGTTTGGACGGCGGTAAGCGAGGAAGCTTCGTGATGGGGGTGATACAGGAGTGGAGACAGTGTTTGCTCCATTGGAGGATCTCACCAGTGTTCCAGTCGATGGTCGGGTTATGTTCTGCCATCCACAGGCATCCCAGGATGATATCGGTGGTAGAACCCTCCAGCACCATGAACGATATCTCCTCCTTGTGCAGGCATCCGATGTGCAATGTAAGAGTTGGAGAGTGATGGTTGATGACCCCTCGATCCAGCGGTTTTCCCAGGATTGTGTGGATTTTCATAGGTTGGGTACTCCATCTTCGGGTTAGGTTGAGCGTCCGGAGGAACTGACGGGAGATGAAATTCTCAGCGGACCCCAAGTCGATGAGGGCTTGCGCTGCAACATAAGAGTTACGATTTAGGAAGTATACTGTTGTACGAATCAGATAGGCATAATCGGAGAGTAATCCGTCGTTGAAGTTCCGTCGGGGTTAGGCGATAATTATCAACGTTCATTGGTTCTGGTGCTGGAAGGGCAGCTGGCGCGCTGACGGGCGGAGGTTGCGAAACAGGTTGGGTGAAGCCGCAGGCGGAGAGTCGTTGTGATACCCGAATTGTCTTCTGCAGGAAGGCTTCCAATCCCATACTGTCATCATACACTATCATCAGCTGGCGGATTTCTGAGTTGAGCCCTTGTCGATCAGCAGTGAGGAGTGCGGTTTCGTTCCAGCCGCTGCTTGCGGCTAGTGTACGAAACCGCAAGGTGTAATCGCCCACCGAGGACGAACCTTGACGGAGAGTAAACAACTAATCTGACACTGAGAGGGTAGAGGTGGATTGTCCAAATACCTCCTTAAAGTGGGCAGTGAAGGCGGTGAAAGACGATAGAATACTAGCGTTAGATAACCATAGGGCTTGAGCCCATTACAGGGCTTTTTCAGACAGCAGGTTTACCATGAACGCCACTCGCGCTCTCTCCGTGACAAATAGATGCGGATGCATCTCATAGAAGAGAGAGCATTGTAAGAGAAACCCGTTGAAATCCTCCGCCTCGCCTGAGTATGTCGCTGGTCGGGCCATGGGACATGCTGAGGCAACTGGGAACGGCGAAGGAGATGCCGGGACTGTTACCGGAAGCGTGGCGTGAACTGTTGAGACGGCTTCGGTGAAGGTGTTGGTTGTGCTGGCCTGGGATGTTGTCTGCATGTTGTTTCGTTTGGTCTGATCTTCTGTCAGACACAGACACAGGGGTATTAGTGACGAAAGTGTTTTTATTCAACAAGCAGGCACTACAAACAGGTAGACAGTCAGGTATGGTTAGTTTAGTGATCCAGAAAGTAAACTTACCCGTTTTAATTTCTGGATCACTAAACTAACCATACCTGACTGTAGAGAGAAGACCCTTTTAGGCTTGTTAGGGTAGCGACCTCCACCAGGGAAACGTGGTGTCTTCCACCCTTACAAGCCTAAAAGGTTCCTCTCACTATCAAAGCCAAAGGCAGACCATCAGAATCATAATATTCATCATCCCAGCCACAGGCCTGATGTTAGAAGCACCTGGGGTTAAAGAAGAATGGAGATTATTCCTCTGCTATTCCTCTGCGGAGAGGTGCACAAGAGGCGACACTAGCTTTCTGCCCCTGTCTGCGGCCCTCGGATCAGGATGGCCAGGCCCAACCTGTTTAGTTGAGGACTCAGACCTCAGCGGCATGCACATCTTGAATGCATACCCTCCCATCTAAGGGAGATGTCACTGTAGGGGCTTAGATGGCATAGTCTGAGCTGTATCTTATGCAAGAAAAGCTTTTGCTAAATAGTAAAGTTTATTATTATTATTATTATTATTTCAATTATTACTATCAGTTGGTGGCATCAACACTGTGATGAGCAGGGCGGGCGAGAGCCGTGAGGGAACGGCGCGATGTTCCCTCACGGCTCTTGCCCGCTCTGCTCTTCACAGACACATACCGATATTCCTTCCACAAACCCTACAAAGGGAACAGTGCTCTAAAGAGAAAATACTTCAGTATTTACATATTACCTAGACTTAAACAGTTCATCCTGCGCCCACAGGGTGGCGACCTAACTCCATGGAACATACCACCCTTCAAGCCTGAAAGGGCATTCCGAATATAGGTTTTTCCATGCTCTCTCAACCTCAGTATGCAGGTCACATTTGTGCTTTTTCCATTTGCTTATAAACATTAACGGCAAAAGTGTTATTTCACTGTATTCAGCTGCATTCAACTAAGCTACCATATTATGGGAGCAACATCTATGTACATGTTTGTATTTTTGAGAGAATAATGTTTATCCATGGTTATTGAAAAAACACAAAAATTAAGTCCCTAATATAAGGTCACAAAACACATACTCAATCTGTGTCCACAAGTCTTCTGTGTACTGAATGTTGAAGGCTTGAACTTTTGCTTTAAAATGATGTGAAATTCATCTCGCCTACTCATTCACATAAAACAATATACTGATTTAAATTTTATAAGACACTTTTTGTTTAGAAAGACAGTATGGGTGGAGGAATCCTGAATAATGCTGTGATTCACACCTGAGGAGACAATGGCCCACATAAAGAGCCGCATAATGAGCCTTTCAGTCAGGAATGTGAGAGGGGAATCTAAAGACAAAGTATTTTATTTTGTAGTATATTTAGAATATAGTTAATAATATAAATGAGAGTCAAAGGCACATTTTGAGTACACAGTTTTACCTGGAAATAAATCCTGTTCAAAGACATATGTCAAAATCACTTAACTGGCATTCCATGGTCAGTTATTGCACTGGAGAGAAAAAAAACTTTCCTGCTCACAGTCAGTGATCTTACAATCATATTCATGCAGGCCAATGTAAAAGGAAAAAAAATATTGTAAGCATGCTGATAACAGGATCATATAGAGTTATTGTATTAATGTTAATATAATGTAAACTCTTAACAAAAAACATGAATTTTGTGATCTCATGTATGCACGTATTATTGCATGTATGCACTTTTATTATCAAAGTATTTTAATATACTTTAAAATATAATTTATTTCTGATGCAAAGCTGAATTTGCATCATTCATTGTGACCAAAAGCTTCACTGACGTGGCACTAGGCTATTTCATAGTAAACACTTCATAATCTGTCCAAAATAGGTCAAAGAAATCTTGTCTGAACATTCATATTACCTTTATATGACATTTTATGTATTATATTTGTTATATTATAGAGCCCATAAATGTTAATGTGCAGTTTAGTACGTTGCTAACACATTTTATTTTGGTACTTATTATGTATTTCAGTTGATTTCACTCATCTCAGTATAGCAATATAGTTTGGGAAAAGCCAATATGGAATGTTTACTATTAGCCTATGTATAGTATCCGCGCATCTGACCCCATTCATTCACACATTGAAACAACGAACATGCAGGATTCATATTTAAACAGTCTTTTAGCGGTTTAATAAAGAATTTAGGAATAAAAAACGTACCATTCACAATCATCGGCTTGATCAAATTGATCCTCGAAATGAAGTTGAAAGTCACGCTCTTCAACTGTTCAACTGGGACGGTTTGTTGGGGATCTGTGCCACTGGCTGATGAGTCGGTAAGGCCTTCACAAGGGATGAGCCAGTTCACACAGTCTCCGCCGACACCCCAGGGCCACTGTGAGACAACGGGTCTTCACCAGCCCGCTGTCAGGCGCAACAGGGATTGCCCAAAAAAAAAAAAAATTAATCCAAAAAAAAATATGGCAATACTTGCAGAGCTGGTGTAAAGTGTAAAGTGATGTATATTTACAGTGCTCGAGAGGTGAAACAGTCCCAGTAGCCAAACGATTAAAACTATATAATGTAACAACTATATAATGTACAAGTAATGTATAAAGTAACAAAGAAAAAAAAATCAAATAACAAACAAAACTATACAAAACAAAAAAGGGAAAAAAAATATATGTATATAAATATATACATGCAAACTACCTCAATGTCAAATAAATAAATAAATTGCTCACGGCACCACAATTGCACGTTCACTCGCCAGGTTAACTGAACACATGTACTTCTTTGGGACTCTTCTTTATAGTCCAAGCCCCGCGCCTTTTGTTAAAATCTTTAAATTCATTGGTGGGTAAGTATTCTAGTGAGTACATAAAAGATCCATTTTTTTATACCACCACATGAATATTTACACATAGAATAAAGAAATATTTATAGAAAACAAGAGTTCATGTAAACACAAATATACACTCACCTAAGGGATTATTAGGAACACCATACTAATACTGTGTTTGACCCCCTTTCACCTTCAGAACTGCCTTAATTCTACGTGGCATTTATTCAACAAGGTGCTGAAAGCATTCTTTAGAAATGTTGGCCCATATTGATAGGATAGCATCTTGCAGTTGGTGGAGATTTGTGGGATGCACATCCAGGGCACGAAGCTTCCGTTCCACCACATCCCAAAGATGCTCTATTGGGTTGAGATCTGGTGACTTTGGGGGCCATTTTATTACAGTGAACTCATTGTCATGTTCAAGAAACCAATTTGAAATGATTCGAGCTTTGTGGCATGGTGCATTATCCTGCTGGAAGTAGCCATCAGAGGATGGGTACATGGTGGTCATAAAGGGATGGACATGGTCAGAAACAATGCTCAGGTAGGCCATGGCATTTAAATGATGCCCAATTGTCACTAAGGGGCCTAAAGTCTGCCATGAAAACATTCCCCACACCATTACACGAACTGCGAACTGATCTGAGCCGGACGATTACGTCACTGTTTTCTCCAGTGCTGCTATACCTAAATTACCTAGACTAATAACTATTGATCTTTGCAACGGAATGAATCAATAATATATAGAATAAGCTGCACAATGACACCATTTTCTTATTAATGTAAAGCTGCTTTGCCACAATTTGCATTGTAAAAAGCGCTATATAAATAAAGATGACTTGACTTGACTTGATTACACCACCACCACCAGCCTGCACAGTGGTAACAAGGCATGATGGATCCATGTTCTCATTCTGTTTACACCAAATTCTGACTCTACCATCTGAATGTCTCAACAGAAATCGAGACTCATCAGAACAGGCAACATTTTTCCAGTCTTCAACTGTCCAATTTTGGTGAGCTCGTGCAAATTGTAGCCTCTTTTTCCTATTCATAGTGGAGATGAGTGGTACCCGGTGGGGTCTTCTGCTGTTGTAGCCCATCCGCCTCAAGGTTGTGTGTGTTGTGGCTTCACAAATGCTTTGCTGCATACCTCGGTTGTGACGAGTGGTTATTTCAGTCACAGTTGCTCTTCTATCAGCTTGAATCAGTCGGCCCATTCTCCTCTGACCTCTAGCATCAACAAGGCATTTTCTCTCACAGGACTGCTGCATACTGAATGTTTTTCCCTTTTCACACCATTCTTTGTAAACCCTAGAAATGGTTGTGCGTGAAAATCCCAGTAACTGAGCAGATTGTGAAATACTCAGACCGGCCCGTCTGGCACCAACAACTATGCCATGCTCAAAATTGCTTAAATCACCTTTCTTTCAAATTCTGACATTCAGTTTGGAGTTCAGGAGATTGTCTTGACCAGGACCACACCCCTAAATGTGCCATGTGATTGGTTGATTAGATAATTGCATTAATGAGATATTGAACAGGTGTTCCTAATAATCCTTTAGGTGAGTGTAAATGTAGACATAAATAAAAATAAACATAACAACAGCAACAACACATTTCCATTATCCCCCCTCTAGTTAACAGAGACAATGGACGAGCCGACTTCCCGTTGCTTCGCACCGGCTTGCCCACACACAGCGGACCTGGCACTATTTATCCAGGCCGCTGGGTGGCGCTTGGGTTTGGACGGCCGACGCTGAAGAAACAACGCGGAAGACCAACAACACAGACGCTGACAAACACTGAATACAGGTATGTATTAACACTATAACGTAACTCAGAAACATAGAAACGAAAGACAACTCAGGTATGTATGTATGTATGTATGTATTTAGTTATGGGCAGCATGGATTCTGACAGGGATGGAAGTGGAATGAACATGTTTGCATGTATGAAGACCAGCGTGCCAATGACGTGCATGTGCAGGGAACGGAGGATGTGGTAAGATGGACTGTATGTGTGTGTGTGTTGTGGGAGCTGCGTTAACCAACAGAGACAGGGACAGGTCACTCTGTCACAGCCACGCTGCTGCCGCACACAGGTGCAGGTTCCCCATCCGACCCGGACACGGCCCGGATCCAGCCAATCACATTAAATGGTAAACCTTGGGATAAGCAGAGAGACAAAAATTAGCAGAGACGCCATTCTTCTTCTGATGTAACGATTACATCCGGTGTTTTAGGAAGTGTTCCAGGTTCCGGCTGACCTGATCTATGCAGCCTAACTTTCCTTTAACGGATATGAAGACAAAAATTGATAATGTGTCATGTGTATGCCAGGTTAAATTGATGCGTTTTTAGTCTAGATTTAAACTTACAGAGTGTGTCTGCTTCCCGAACAATGCTAGGAAGATCGTTCCAGAGTTTAGGTGCCTAATAGGAAAAGGATCTTCCACCTGCGGTTGATTTTGATATTCTAGGTATTACAGTTTTTCTCGATTGCTAAGACACATTTCTTGAAAGTTGCTCTCCTTTTCTCTAAACTGTGAACACAAAACCCAATTTTCAAGCTACATTCACAAAACCTCAGACTCTTCTTGCAAAACCAAACTTTCACCTCAAAACAGTTCAATCTGTGCTCAAAACTGAACTATGTTGTCAAATCGTGCCCCGAGTCAATCAAAATTAAAAACACTACTGAACAGTCACTAAACACTACGTAGAAAAATAGAAAACACAATGCTCAGGACATGAAGCTGGAGAAATAAATGTTTATTGTTCACTGAAGGCTAAATGCATGTTGCAAAACCAAAATATACAAATAAGTGCATTACTCAGCCACAGCATCATGTCTCCGTACTGGGTCAGGCCACAGGACTTCATCCACATCACAGGCCACATTTTGTCTGGCCAGGCAACGGGGGAAAAAACCCCTGGCATGCCGTATCCAGGCTTGGCATGCCTCCACACCTATGTCACCACAGGCAAGACCCATGGCTTGCAGGAGATTTACCCTGGTGTAAGGTTGGCGTTCATATACCTTCCACCGCCATGAGGAGAAGAATTCCTCAATGGGGTTTAGGAAAGGGGAGTACGGTGGAAGGCAAAGATTGATAAAACCTTGGTTCATATTGAACCACTCTCTAACCTGGAGGGCTCTGTGAAAACTCACATTGTCCCAAACAACAACATAGATGGGATGCTCATCCTGCTGCCCTAACAGAGCATCTCGCATGTGATTGAGGAAAATGAGGAGTTGGTGAGTGTTGTAGGGCCCCAGGTTGGCATGATGGTGGACAACCCCATGATTGCTGATGGCAGCACATAATGTGACATTGCCACCACGCTGCCCAGGAACACCAACAATGGCCCGATGGCCAATCACATTACGGCCTCTCCTTCTCCTTTTGGTGAGATTAAACCCAGCTTCATCCATGTAAATGTATTCATGGGGTCTTTCCATTGCATCCAGCTGAAAAACCCTCTGTAGAAATAGATATAGTGTTGTAAGTGATACAGAAAAAGTGATTTAGGCCACTACAGTAAATCACTACTTAGAGTAATCAACATTGAATGTGTCTGGATATATGCCAACCTGCACATACTGGAATCTTTGCTCTTTGACTCTGTCTGAGTTGCGATCAAAGGGCACTCTGTATAACTGTTTCATGCGCAGTCTGTTGCGTTTGAGGACACGATCAACAGTAGAGAGGCTGACACTGTTGATACCCTCGAAATTTACATGGTCCTCAATGATCTTCTGCTGAATTTCATTCAGTTTAATGGCATTGTTCTCACGGACCATATCAACAATTAGGGTCTCTTGGTGTGGGGAGAACATACCTGTCCTCCCACCCCGATGTGGCAGTCTTTCAATTCTACAAAAAGAGAACATGGAGTTACAAAAAATATACATGGAATACTAGGCCTACAAACAGTTAGACCAACCCTCCATTACAATACTACAGTATATTGGTACAGTGATGTACTGAAACATATATTTACTTACAGTATACCGTGGTACAGTATATAGTATGTCATACAGTGTCAACATTTACATACTGTACTATAATGTCAAAAAAAGGTAATTACCTGTTCTCTTCTCTAAATCTTCGGATTATGGTGAACACAGTGAATCTACTGATGTTTGGTTGTACCCTTTGTCCAGCCTCCCTCATGCTCATACCATGGACAAGAACATGGTCAATCACAGTAGCTCTGATTTCATCAGATATTATTGTTCTTGGTCTTCGCTGACCACCTCGACCACCTCGACCACCTTGACCACCTCGACCCCCTTGACCCCCTTGACCCCCTTGACCACCTCGACCACCTTGACCACCTCGACCACCTCTCACACGAACTCTTCCTCTCAGATTTCTATCCATTGTAGGGCCTCACAAACCAGTGCTCTCTGAACTGGCTTACTTTATATGTTCCTTCACATCATTAGCCACAAGTCAATTCAATCAATTTTGAGTTGTTGTGTTCAAGTGGTGACATGTGTGCTTTAATTGTGTTTGACTTTTGTCACCTGTGCTCACCATTATGCAGCACAGGTGCATCACAATGAAAATGTGTTGGCAAGTTGTGTCTAAACAGGTGAAAAGTGCTTATGGTTTTGCCAAAAGAGTGATTGATTCAATCAGTGGGTTCAGGCAACTGAGCATTTGGTTCAGACAATAGGGTTTAGTGTTTTAGCAATTGAGAAAAACTGTAACAACTGGCCAGAGTTCTGAGATCGTAATAGACGCGAAGGACTATAATGCATTAAGAGCTCACTCAGGTACTGGGGAGCTAAGCCATTTAGTGCTTTGTAAGTAATTAGCAAGATTTTAAAATCTAAACGATGTTTAATAGAGAGCCAGTGCAGTTTTGTCAGAACCGGGCTAATATGGTCATACTTCCTGGTTCTAGTAAGGACTCTAGCAGCTGCGTTTTGGACCAGCTGTAGTTTGTTTATCCAGAGAGCAGGGCAACCACCCAGTAGAGTGTTACAGTAATCTAGTCTCGAGGTCATGAACGCATGAACTAGCTGTTCCGCATTTGTCATTGAGAGCATATGTCGCAGTTTAAATATATTTTTAAGATGGAAGAATGCGGTTTTACATATGCTAGAAATGTTGCTTTCAAATGAAAGATTAGTATCAAAGAACACACCCAGGTTCCTAACTGACGAAGACGACTTAACAGAGCAGCCATCAAGTGTTAGACAGTATTCTAGGTTATTATGTGCAGAAGTTTTTGGTCCAGTAATTAGAATCTCTGTTTTTTCTGAATTTAGAAGTAGGAAAATACTAGTCATCCAATGTTTTATATCAGCTACGCATTCCGTTAGTTTTAAGAATTGGTTGAATTTGTCAGGGCGCGAGGAAATATAGAGCTGAGTATCATCAGCGTAACAGTGAAAACTAATGCCATGCTTCCTAATGACATTTCCCAAGGGTAGCATGCACAGAGTGAAGAGCAATGGTCCTAGTACTGAGCCTTGCGATACTCCATATTTAACTTGTGATCGAAATGACATCTCTTCGTTTACTACTACAAACTGATAACGGTCAGATAAGTATGATTTGAACCATGCCAATGCAATTCCACTAATGCCAACATACTTTTCTAGTCTATTCAAAGGAATATTGTGGTCGATAGTGTCAAAAGCAGCACTGAGGTCTAGTAAGACTAAAAGAGAGATACAACCACGATCTGATGATAAGAGCAAATCATTTGTAACTCTAATGAGAGCAGTCTCAGTACTATGGTACGGTCTAAATCCTGACTGGAAATCCTCACAGATACCATTTCTTTCCAAGTAGGAACACAGTCGCGATGATATTACCTTTTCTAGTATTTTTGACAGAAAAGGTAGATTGGAGATCGGCCTGTAATTGACTAATTCTCTAGGATCAAGTTGTGGTTTTTTAATAAGAGGTTTGATAATAGCCTGCTTAAAATTTTTCGGTACGTAACCTAGTGATAAAGATGAATTAATGATCTTAAGAAGAGGATCTATGACCTCTGGAAGCATCTCTTTCAATAGCTTAGTCGGTATAGGGTCTAACATACATGTTGTTGATTTTGATGATTTAACAAGTTTAGACAATTCTTCCTTTCCTATAGCAGCGAATGAATGGAATTTTTCCTCAGGGATACTACAATCCATTGTCTGATGTGATACTGTAGTAGACAGTTGCATGGCTATACTTTTCTCTCTAATATTGTCAATCTTGCAATTAAAGAAGTTCATAAAGTCATTACTGCTGTGCTGTTTTGGAAATATCAGAAGAAGCTGTATTTTAACCACTGTATCAAATAAGTACTTAGGGTTGTGTTTATTTTCTTCTAAAAGATTTGAAAAAATTAGCAGATATAGCGATTTTTAAGGCCTTTCTATATTCCATTATTTTTTCTCTCCATGAAATAAGAAAAACTTCTAGAAACTTGAACTTCTGGAAAAGAGAGCGTCAATAGTTTCTGTTGCAATATCGAGTTCTTCTAAGTTGTCTGGTTTGCTAAGACGATGAAACTGATCAGGACGATTATTTATAAAGCAATCTTTAGTGGTAGAAGTGATGGTTCTAGCATATTTGTGGCAGAGAGGCGGTTTTGCAGCCTTGGTAAAATGTAGCACGCATGAGACTAGGTAATGGTCTGAGACATCATCGCTCTGCTGCAGAACTTCAACGGCATCAATATCGATTCCATGTGACAATATTAGATCTAGAGTATGATTACGACAATGAGTGGGTCCTCACACGTGTTGTCTAACTTCAATAGAGTTTAGAATATCTGTTAATGCCAATCCCAATGCGACTTTTTCATTATCTACATGGATATTAAAGTCACCAACAATAAGGATTTTATCCACAGCCAGTACTGACTCCGATAGAAAATCAGTAAATTCTTTGATAAAGTCTGTATGGTGCCCTGGTGGCCTGTATACAGTAGCCAGCACAAACGTCAAATGGGATTTGTCACTTACATTATATAACGTTACATAAAGCACCATCACTTCGTAAGAATTAAATTTGAAAGACTTTTGAGTAATACTGAAGATATTACTATGGATTACAGCCCTTTTCCTTCCCGACGAGGTTCGTGTCGATAATAGTAACCTTGAGGGCTAGACTCATTTAAAGTAATGTAATCGTCTGGTTTTAGCCAGGTTTCTTTCAAACACAGCACATCTAGATTATTTTCTGTGATAATATCATTTACAATAAGTGCTTTTGAAGAAAGGGATCGAATATTCAGCAACCCAAGCTTTATCATTTGTTTATCTTTATTATCTATTTTTTAATTGTTGAACATGAATTAAATTTTTACCCTTAAATGGGTTTGGAAGTTTTTTGTATTCATTAGTTCGGGGTACAGACACAGTCTCTATGTGATGATATGTAGGTGAAAGAGTCTCTATGTGTTGGGATTTATCTGACTTCTGTGACGTGAGACAGCAGACGGTCGGTTTGTCTGCTTCCTGACCTGGGCCCCAGTTAGTCAAGGTTAAGCTCTAAGACTATGTGCCGTATTACTAGAGAGAAGAGTGGCACCACCCCAGGAGGGATGAATACCATCTCTTTTCAACAGGTCAGGTCTGCCCCAAAAACTTTTCCAATTGTCTATGAAACCTATATTATTCTGTGGACACCACTTAGACAGCCAGCCATTGAGTGATGATAGTCTGTTAAGTATCTCATCACTCCGACGAACAGGAAGGAGTCCAGAACAAATTACAGTGTCTGACATCGTACGTGCAAGTTCACACACCTCTTTAATGTTAATTTTGGTGATCTCCGACTGGCAAAGTCGAACATCATTAGTGCCGACGTGAATAATAATCTTAGAGTATTTACAATTAGCATTAGCCAGCACTTTTAAATTTGCTTTGATGGCGCTCTGGCTCCTGGCAAACATGTGACTGTGGTGGCTGGTGTCTCTATTTTCACGTTCCGTGTAATAGAATCGCCAATAACTAGGGCACTTTCAACAGGATTCTCAGTGGGTGTGTCACTGAGTGGGGAGAACCTGTTTGATGTTCTAATTGGAACGGAAGTGTTTTTTCCCACGACTAGGCCGCCTCACGGTCACAAAGTTGCCCTGCTGCACGGGCTCTACAGCCGGAACCGAACAATGTACAGAGTTCACTAAGCTAGTCGCATACAAAACAGTATCTGAATCCCTTACATTCTTTCTATCCTCAATTAAAGTTTGGATGCGTGTCTCCAATTCTAAGATTTTCTCTGTCAGCCTGACTATTTCCCTGCATTTATGACATGTGAATCCCTTGTCGCCGACAGAGAAAGCTATACTATGCATGTGGCAGGCAGTGCAAGTAACAATGAAGGGAGAAGATGACATAGCGTAATGCTAACGCGTCGTGATAGTGATTTAGATTAAAAGATTAAAAACTAGCAACGTCAGATTAATGTGATAGGCAATATTATACAATGTCAGATATATAGTGATGATAAAGTAGACAACAAATAATGACAATAATTAGATTCAAAGCTATACAGAGCAACAGACTCAAACAATTCAGCCATAGTGTCATAATCATTCTAAACAAGGCACACTTTCAATCAACCATTCAAAGGTTTTAACAATTACATGAATTGTGAGTGATCTGTGCAGTACATTTACATTTAATCATTTAGCAGACGCTTTTATCCAAAGTGACTTACAAGTGAGGAAAACAAACAAGCGATTCTTCATGAAGAGGCAAATAGACACAGGAAGTGCTCACAATACAAGTTTCATACATTGCTCAGAGTAACAGAAGCTAGAGTAGGAAGGGAAAAAGGAAAGGACAGAATTTCTTTTTATGAAGGGGTTAAGTGTTCACGGAAGAGATGAGTTTTCAGCTGTCTCTTGAATATTGCCAGGGATTCTGCGTTCCTGATGAAGGTTGGGAGATTATTCCCCCACGAGGGAACAGTGAAGGAGAATGTTCTGGAGAGTGATTTTGTGCCTCTCTGTGATGGTACCACAAGCCTTCGTTCCTTTAGTGATCGCAGGCTTCTGGTGGGGACGTAGAGTTGTAGCAGTGAGTGGAGGTAGGAAGGTGCAGAGCCTGTGGTGGATCTGTAAGCAAGCATCAGCGCCTTGAACTTGATGCGAGCAGCAAGGGGTGGCCAGTGCAGAGGGATGAAGAGAGGTGTGCATAATGTGTATGCATGAAATGGAATTATGCAGTCGAACGATGTTTGATTACAATGCCGTTTACAATTGTTTTGGAACCATTTGATGCAGTTCATATATGAAAGAGTCTCTGTGGCGTTTTCTGTGGATTTTGTGTCACTCAGAGGTCATGCAGGAGAAGGTGGCCTGTTTTAAAAGGGGGGGGGGTGTTATTAGCTTACTGTGATTATGAGAACTTTATTGCTAGAACATCAATGTCCTGCTGACCATGTTTGTCACTTCTTAACAACTTTGGGGAAGTCGTAGGAGGTGAGTGCCTTGTTTGTTTTTTAGGCCAACAGGCCACTATTTTTCTCCTGTTTTGGGGTTTTTGGGACTGCATTGAGAAAGAGAATGCTAATCATGCACCATGTTCATTTTCTTTATGGTTCTCAGGTTCATGCTTTCTGTTATTGTTGTGCTATCAGTGTTAGTTTGTCTATCAGCGTTGCCATAGCAACGCACTGCGCTGACGAGCTGGCTGATCAGTCACAGGTGTGGCTCGTTATCTGTCCCTATATGTAGTCTTGTGTTTGCTGTTCATTGTCAGATCGTACTGGTGTTCACGTCTTGTCTCCATTGTTTCCAGCAGTATTCTCTTGTCTCCAGTTCCTGTGTGTTTGATTCCTGCTTGAGTGTGGTTTATCTTGCCCATCTGATCCGACCTCTAAAGTAAGAACAACTCACATGTTCATTCTTCAAACACTATTAGACTTTGAGATCTTAATATTGTCTGAATGATTATGTTCAGTGAATTCATGAGTTTTTCAATGTGTTTCTTCCTCAGAAATGGAGCAAACTCTATATTTCATTCTTCTTCTCATTGGTGAGTGTGTTTGTTGTTTTATTTCTGGTTTATGGTTTCATCAGGTTTGACTCTGTTATGAAAAGCATTAAATCAAAGCCTCTCTTTCACAGCTCTCTGCTCCGTATCTGAATGTGTTCAGCGTCAGTATCACTTTATAAACGAGATGAAGACCTGGACTGAAGCTCAGAGATACTGCAGAGAGAAATACACAGATCTGGCCACCGTTGACAACATGAACGACATGAACGAGCTGAAGAAGAGTGTGAATGATGAAGGTGTTCAGTTTGTCTGGATTGGGTTGAAGAAGACAGTTGTTGATAAATGGCAGTGGTCTTCAGGTGATCCTGCGCTCTATCTGAACTGGGGATCTGGACAACCTGAAGGCAGAGATTATTGTGGAATAATGTTAAATGGAGAATGGCATGATTTGCCATGTGATAACACCCTGACTTTCATCTGCAATTCATCCAACAACGGTGAGTTCAGCTCCATACAATGACAACAAACATTCATTTATAAAAAGACACACTGTACATACAAAATTTTAATGCAATACTAGATTCTGCTACTTTTTAATGTAGTAATAAATATAAGGGCGACTGTGGATATTTTTCACATGTTCAAATTCTGTAGAAAATAAACTGATATTGAACATGTTGATCTTTTGTTGTTGATAACTGTGAATCTGCCATTACAGAACAAACTGTATTTTCAGAAAACTTTATACTGTAAATGATCAATTCAAAAAATCAAACAATTGTTTTGCCCAACATAAATTATAATAAAATTCAATGGTTGAATTAATTTAACATGATACATAAAGGAACTTGCCCCATCTTGATATTTATCAACAAAACTTTTGTCCTGAAAACAAAGTTCTTGTTTTTTTTTTTACTGTAAAAATTCTAATGTGCAGTCTACACAATTTTTTTTATTTATTTTTTTCAACGTATGATATTTTTGAGTAGTTTTTGTAGCTTGATTTCTTTCTAAATCAAGTAAAATATCCTAAATTATTGAGTTTATGACACAATGAATTTAATATTTTTAGTGAAATATTTAATATTTTAAGTTTACTTCTGAATGAATGGAAATGATCTGATTGTGTTTGACTTTGAGTCATGATGTACAGTTAAAACACTGAACGAAGTAGAAACAAGATTGTTACTGTACTTACATTAGCAAAGATATTCTCACTGAACAAAACAACATAACACTAAATAAAACCTCATAATGAACTAATTCTTATTAAAATAAATATTTAACCTTCTATCTTTAATTTTATCAGCTTAATCGGTTCATCAATTCAAGCCTCAAAACTGCTCAATTTTCCTTAATAAAATGAGGAAAATGTTACTCTTGGTTTTATTGGTCAAATTTTCTCTATTTTTTTACACCTCTTTCAGGATCAACACAAACCTGTGAAAACGTCATTCTTACTAGATGAACTTTAAATGAACTCACATTGTCCATTACAACATAACAATCAGACTAGAAACAAGATAAACATCAACTTCAATATTAATATTGCATCATTATTAATTTGTATATATTATTAGTCAAAAATCCAACGTTTTGAATTGACTTTTTACTGCCATATTTCTACTAGTTAATGATAGTTTTATCTTCAGGGTAACATCTTCATCTGTTTGATTCATTCAGTTCTTTGTGTCTGAATCAAGTTTTCTAGAGGAATGTGTAAGAAAACATAATGAGGAAATATAAAATTATCATGAAAATTCACAAATTTTACTTGATGTTTTATCAGTAAAATCAGTCACACGTGTTTCTGATGTTTCCACTGCTGCTCTTATTCACATCCAAACCATAAAGCAGCAGAAGAACAATGAACAAACTGATTCATGAATCTGTTTCCATTTGTTGTTCTTAAATCGAACACAGGCCTCGTCTTTGTCAATCAGATGAAGATCTGGAGAGACGCTCAGAGTCACTGCAGACAGAATCACATTGATCTGGTCAGTGTGAGGAACCAGAATGAGAATCAACAGGTTCAGAAGATCATTAGTGATCATTCTTCATCTGGATCATATGTCTGGATCGGTCTGTTCAGAGACTCATGGCAGTGGTCAGATCAGAGTAACTCCTCATTCAGATACTGGAGGTCTGATAAACCTAATAATGCTGAATGTGTTGAAAACTGTGCAGGGATCATTAATAACGATCAGGATCAATGGGCAGACGTCTCTTGCAACAACCAACATCCTTTTGTGTGTCATGAAGGTGAGCAGATCCTCACAAAACTCACACAATCCATCCATCACCTCCAGATATCTTAAAGTTCACGCTACATGTCTGACATGACAAATTCCTCCACAGTGTTTGTTCTGCATGTTGTTTTTGATCAGTCTCTCTCTAGTGTTTCTTGTGGTTTGTTTTGTGTCCAGATAAACTGATTCTGATCAAAGAGAATCTGACGTGGTCTGAAGCTCTGAGATACTGCAGACAGAATCATGTGGATCTGGTCTCGGTTCATTCAGAAGAGATGCAGCGTGAGGTGATGAATGTGGTTAAACGGGCGTCTACTGAGGCGGTGTGGTTGGGTTTACACAATATGAACATGTGGCTCTGGATGAACGGAGAGACCATGTGCTATCAGAACTGGGCTCCAGGGAATGGAGTGACACCAGAAGACTGCCGGCTCGAGAGGAGAAAAGGAGCAGTTCAGTCTGGAGGAGATCAGCGCTGGATCAGCCGTCCTGAGACTGACAGACTCAACTTCATCTGCATAAATTATGAGTGAAGAGACACACGTTTGTGTGTTTATTAAGATTCACTGTTTTCATTCTTCATTAGTTTTCTTATCTACTGTCATTTTTGATTTATTCTTTAATTTCTGACTGAATCTATTAATTGTGTTTTAAAAGTCTCTGTTAAATGTTAATTATCATATTGTGATCTTATCAAAGTTTTCTGACATTAATGTTTAATATTCTTTAGATGTCTAAAATACTAACAATAGTATGTGTGTTTTATGACTCTTTTTGCATAGCTGGTGTGTTTATGAATCTCTTTTTTCACCAATATTATCTATAGCAATATCTAATGAATGTGATTCTGTGAGTGTAGCAGACTTCAAGTGATAACCTCACAACCACACCATAAATGGGATGATGATGACGTGGATTTTATTCCTTAAACAGAGTAGTGTGAGGCAATATTAGTATTTGGACATCAGAAGGCCTACTCTCTCATTCCTCTGCTTCTCTGTTCGCATACACCTGAGCACGAACGCTCAAAGCATGATATATATAATAACAATTAACATGAGTAAATGTAATGCTAATTTTATCACATAACATGACAGCGTTAATAAAAAACATAACATTTGTAGAACTTAACATTCAAATATGCTGTAAACTCAAGGGAATGCATATGTAACATTTTCTGTAAATTCTGAATTGCATCAAAATCTGATTGTTGAACTATGATGTATATAATAAAGTTTTTTCTTTGCACGAACACACCGTTTCATTGCAAGTGCATATGCATTCTGAATAAATTCACAACTAACACAATAAACAGTCAAATTAATATTCACAGACTGAAACAAAACAGAGTAGTGTGAGGCAATATCAGTGCACAGACATTAGAAGGCCTACTCATCCCTTCATGGAAAGATACACGTGAAAAACAAAACGCTAAATTTAACATGGTTAAAAGTGCTACGACAGGGAAATACGCTAATCGCACAGAGGTGTCCACAGAATAAAAAACCGACCGTCTGCTAGCTGTCTCATGTCACAGAAGTCAGATAAATCCCAACACATAGAGACTCTTTCACCTAGATATCATCACATAGAGACTGTGTCTGTACCCCGAACTAATAAATACAAAAAACTCCAAAACCCATTTAAGGGTAAAAATTTAATTGTTCAACAAATTAAAAGCAGAGATAATACTGATAAACAAATAATAAAGCTTGAGTTGGTGAATATTAGAACCCTTTTTTCAAAAGCACTTATTGTAAATGATATTATCACAGAAAATAATCTAGATGTGCTGTGTTGTTACATGCTTCTGTCTTTAGACTCTGTTTTCAGCTGCCACATGTCTTTGTTTGATTTTTCCCTCCACTCTTTTGTTATTATGATTTCTGAGTTATTTTATCATTGATTCATTCTTGTCAGCTTTGTATAATCAATTAGTCTCATTATCTCCCAATGTTCCTTGTATATAAGCCCTCTGTTTCTGTCTAGTCCTTGTCGGTTCTCTTTTACATTTGCGTTTGTAGTTGGACATTGTGTGTATGCTTGTTTGGTGTTTCTCTGGATCCCATTCCTTTGTGTCATTAAAGTCTGCATTCCCGTATGCTGCTCTGCCTGGAGTGTTATACCACTTCACCACATCCCGTAACATGTGTTTGACAGAAACTTGGCTAAAACCAGACGATAACATTACTTTAAATGAGTCTAGACCTCAAGGTTACTATTATCGACACAAACCACATCAGAAAGGCAAAGGGGGAGGTTTTAGGATAAAGTCCTTATTGTTGGTGATTTTAATATCCATGTAGATAATGAAAAAGGCGCATTGGGATTGGCATTTACAGATATTCTAAACTCCATTGGAGTTACACAACATGTGTCAGGACCCACTCATTGTCGTAATCATACTTTAGGTCTAATATTGTCACATGGAATCGATATCGATGCCGTTGAAGTTCTGCAGCAGAGCAATGATGTCTCAGATCATTATCTACTCTCATGTATACTATGTTTAACTAAGGCTGCAAAACCGCTTCCCTGCCACAAATATGGTAGAACTATCACTTCTACCACTAAAGATTGCTTTATAAATAATCTTCCTGATCAGTTTCAATGCCTTAGCAAACCAAACAGCTTAGAAGAACTCGATGTTGCAACAGAAACTATTGACGCTCTCTTTTTCAGCTTCCTTGTGCACAAAGAAGATTAAGGAAATTAGTCCAATGCTGTGGTACAACGATCCCACTTTGGCCCTTAAGAGAGCAGACAGAAAAATGGAGCGCAGCTGGAAGAAATCAAAACTAGTTTTTCATATATCGTGGAGAAAGAGAATTATTGAGTGCAGAAAGGCCTTAAAAACTGCTAGATCTGCTTATTTTTCAAATATTTTAGAAGAAAATAAGTACAACCCTAAGTATTTGATACAGTGGTTAAATTAATTAGAAATAAAGCTTCGACTTCTGATGTTTCCAAACAGCGTAGCAGTAATGACTTTATGAACTTCTTTACTTGCAAGATTTACATTAGAGAGAAAATTATAGCCATGCAACTGTCTACTACAGTATCACATCAGACAGTGGATTGTAGTATCCCTGAGGAAAAATTCCATTGTATCTCTCTATTAGTGTTACTAGACCTCAGTGCTGCTTGTGACACTATCGACCACAATATTCTTTTGAATAGACTCGGAAATTATGTTGGCATTAGTGGAATTGCATTGGTACGGTTCAAATCATACTTATCTGATGTTATCAGTTTGTAGTAGTAAACGAAGAGATGTCATTTCGATCACAAGTTCAACATGGAGTACAGCAAGGCTCAGTACTAGGACCGTTGCTTTTCACTCTGTACATGCTACCCTTGGGAGATGTCATTAGGAAGCATGGAGTTAGTTTTCACTGTTACGCTGATGATACTCAGCTCTATATTTCTTTGCTCCCTAACAAAACTTACCAATTCTCAAAATTAACGGAATGTGTAGCTGATAAATAAAAAAAATTGGATGACTAGTAATTTCCTAGTAACTACTAAATTCAGAAAAAACAGAGATTATAACCAAAAACTTCAGCACATAATAACCTAGAATACTGTCTAACACTTGATGGCTGCTCTGTTAAGTCGTCTTCGTCAGTTAGAAACCTCGGTGTGCTCTTTGATACCAATCTTTCATTTGAAAGCCACATTTCTAGCATTTGTAAAACCACATTCTTCCATTTTAAAAATATATCTAAACTACGACATATGCTCTCAATGACAAATGCGGAACAGCTAGTTCATGCGTTTATGACCTCGAGACTAGATTACTGTAACGCTCTACTGGGTGGTTGCCCTGCTCGCTTGATAAACAAACTACAGCTGGTCCAAAATGCAGCTGCTAGAGTCCTTACTTACGGTGGCCCAGTAGTGCACAACACAATGAAATTTAAAATGCAAACATAAATTCACAACACAACGAAATAAAGCTGCAACACAATGGAAACAAGCCTTAACACAATGGAAATAAAGCCACAACGGAAATGCTCTCGGTGCTCAGTAAAGTTAGAGTTCCTTGCCACTGTTCTAAGAGTCCAGAGTCTTACAATACCATGATTAGTTTTAAGTATGTAAACATTGTATATCGACATGAAATATAAAAAGATAACAAATTTTGACAGCAGCTAAATAGATGTTTTTTTTATTGTTGTATTGTTTGTTTTTATAGTTAAGCTCTTTATTTATTTATATTTTTAAAGCCCCATTTGAAGAAATCTCTGCCCGTTTTAAAATTCTGCTTCAAAAATGATCATAACAGCATTATTTCAGATGACATCAGCTGAATAATGACACTATTGTATTATTTTTTTTTTTTTGGGCAGTTTGAAAGCTGAATTAATTTTTATTTCCGTCATTACTTTTTTTTGTCATGCTGCTTTGAAATAATCTCTATAAATAAAGGTGACTTTACAAGCACAAACAGTGGTTTAACGGCAGACTGTGACTGTGATTCTGTGGCTGAAGACGTTTCTTAATTTGACAGAATAAAGTATGAGATTCCATTTGCACCAAAATGGAGCCGAATGGCTTTGTTCTATATATTTGTTAATGTCTACACTAGAGTCATTGCCTAGATTAGTAAATGTGGATGTTTATGTTCGTCTTGTTTTGCCATCTGTACGGACATCCTCTTTAATTCACTGAGAAGGAACTTTATTATTTTTAATTCTGGTTGCAAAGTTTGGAAAGAGACTACTTTATACACTCATACTATTCATTTATGACTTGTTTTTAAACTGAAGTCCCAATGTCCTTTTTTCCCCCTAATAAAATTATGTAAAGTTAAACAAAATGTTTATTATTTAACTTAAAGCAATTTATAATAGATAAGCTACATGAACTGCATAATTTTGACTTTTGACAATAGAACTTTGTTTGTTACCCACACAATGTGAAGTTGTGCACAATTTTACGT
Organism: Zacco platypus; assembly: GCA_038088235.1. Taxonomy (NCBI): domain Eukaryota; kingdom Metazoa; phylum Chordata; class Actinopteri; order Cypriniformes; family Xenocyprididae; genus Zacco; species Zacco platypus. The sequence goes on along the minus strand of CM076085.1, from coordinate 45,553,783 downwards.
GTTTACTGTATTACAACATCGGCACCGAGAGACATTTTTGGAAAAGGCCTTCCATAGAACAGAACAAGACGACATAAACAAAGAACATTGAACCGTAGCTCCAGCTCCTCCTCTCATGACCTATTATGGGCATGATGGGTGGAGCTGCATCCCCCAACCACACCCACCCCCTACCCATAACCCTATCTCTCCACCCATTAAACAGGTGAAGCTCCACCCTTGAGCTCCAGAGAGTTATTATGCTCTGCAGCGAGCACGATTTGTGTTCTGCTGCCATCATGTGGCCCATAAATATACAAAATGGCAAAAGAAAATGGCCACAACATTTAGCATTATTAGTTAAATTATGACAGTCCTTAATTAAAAGCTTAAAATTTTGCATCATTAGTTAAATTGTGTTAAACCATTAGTTAAATCATTTTGTTGTTCTTTTTGGAGTTTTTCTTTTTCTTTTTGAAGCATCTATTTTTTTTAAATAGTGTAAATTCTATAAATTTCCAAGGTTTTGAGTTTAGTTTTATATTAAATGTATTTTCTTTCACTTGTGCACTTATTTATTAATGTTTGTTAAAATATATATATATATATATATATATATATATATATATATATAAATGTTGTGTGTTCAATTAATGTGAAAAGTGTATATAAAAATGCTTCATGAAAAAATCAGCTTTTTGTGTTTAAATTTTAACCATCGAATGTGACTGAGCTGACTTGAAAATGGCTGAATTCAATGGTGACACTTACAAAATTAATACATATGTTTTTAATTTCTAATTAACATGGGAGAAAACTTTGCTGTTAAAAAATGGCCAAATTCTGACATTAACATACTGTTCCCCATTAAAAGTGTAGGAAACAATTTCTGCCAACTGTTCCTTTGCACCATGTGGTGATGATTTCATTAATACTGTATAAATAATAGAAAAAATACTGTAATTATTACTGTAATTTGTCATTAATAGCATACAACATAAAATAACAGCTTAGTTGTTAAATTCATAGATATTGTTTGAGTATAATTTAAAATATTGAGTTGAGTATAATTTAAAATAAAAGAAAACAACTAAAAAAAGCTGTAAAATTAGGATTTTGTTTTACAAGAAAATAGAAATAGGCGCTGTGTTAGGTCCTAGAGGTTTATTTCGCTTGAAGCAGGATTAAAGTCTCCTCCGCCAGATTTCAGGGGTTTTAAGAGAGTTTTGCCCCAAAAAACTAGAAGTTCATAGAACTTTAAACTGCTCCTCTGATTTTATTTAACATACATTGAGTGAAGAACATTGAAATTATACACCAAAAACCAGACTATAGATTACATGTTACAAGAATGATATTATTAGCACTAAAGACATTGATTATTGTATTACTGTAATAGTCCACAAGGTGAGAGTGTTGTATTGTCGCAAGAATCCGTGATGATATTCTGCTGTTGTGAGTCATGAGCACCTACAATTATGGCACCAGAAATAAAATGACTGTTTTGTCATGTCCCTTGTCTTGGGTTCTGTGTTTCGGTGGTTTCTCGTTTGAGTTCATTATCAGTTCATTTCTGTCAGCTGTGTGTATTCATTAGTCTCATTACCTCTTTGTGTTCCTGTGTTATTTAAGCTCTGGGTTTTCATTCAGTCATTGTCCGTCGTTGATGCTTGTTTCATGGTGTTGTGTATAGTCTCATGTACTTATTAAACTTTATGCAACGTTTCCCTTCATCGTGCACTTCATCTTCACAGATACGCATCATAACACGTATAGCCTATACAATTCCTTATCGATTTTATGAGTTTGTTTGGGAATGAAGTGTAGCACAATTTAATCCACATCACAGTTTAAAATGACCTTTATTATATAATTCTAAGACAAAATGGCAGATGACAACCGTTTCCAAGGAAGGATTGATTAATAAAATGATATCTATAAAGAAATTTTGACTGTTAAGAATATTAATTCCAGATATATCTATTGACTCGGAAGGACTCCATTTAAAGAAATAGTAAAAATAAAGTAATTATTTTATAAAAATTAAAGTAAAAATCTTCAATGAATCATAATAATACATTTTTTCTTCAATGATTAAATTTTAAAAGTAAACCTGTTGTCTAGCACTGTTCTACAAAAATAAAAGGACTTGTTAATGTTAAGTTGTTATTTTTAACCATTCCAATTCCTGATACAAAAACCTGAGTTGTTAAATTGTTAATGTTTCAGGCCTTTATTACATTACAACCTTTTGGGATAGTAAAGTTCAGAGATCTTAAATCAGAAAAAATTAAAAGAAAACAAAGAATTTCCAGTTTTATAAGTTCAATTGATTAGACATGCTTCTTGATTATTAAAGTTGAATTAAACCATAAAACTGGAAGATAATATAAAATAAATAAAACATATCTATTTTTTGCTAAACTTTTAATAAATCATTAATAAATTGTTTATGATGTATAATTTCAATTAATTAGACATGCATTTTGATTACAATAGTACAAACTGTAGCAAATCACTGAGGTGGTCCTTGGAAAAGTTTCTGCCATTTAAGGATCCCAAAAAGTTTGAGAACCGCTGATAAAGACAATCCTATTCTATAAAACAATAAGTGGAAGGCAAACACTTCTGTAGTAATCGTTTGATCATTAATGATATAGTGATAACTAAATCTCAATAACCCTATCATCATACATCATGTCATTATATTATACTCCCAATATATTATAAAGCAAAAGCATGGCTGTATATATAAATAAGTTTATTATTAGTATACTTCTTTTAAACTAAAAATAAAAAGCATACATTCAGTGTACTTTTTATGTACTTCTCAGAAATATACTTCAAATTGCACTTAAATAATACTTATACTGACAGAAAAGTCCAAGTCTATTTGGCTTATACTTGTATTCAATCTTTTGATCGAGATATACTTAAAAATATAATGAAGTATTCAAAGTATACTTGTAGTTGTGTTTAATCTTTTGACTGAGGAGCCTATTAAATATACTTTTACCACATAGTTTTACCTAAAGTCTTAGAAACTTACATTGTTTGAAAATATAGATTCATAAAGAAAGCAGATTTGAAAGTAGTTGTATGATAAATCACCAAACTATAAGTATGATGTTAAGAACAATTAAAGAAAACTTACAAGTATACTTGTAATATAAAAGGTTTGCTTCAAATTGTACTTTAACAAACTAAAAATGCATTACAAGGTATTAAAATAGTAGTAGTAACGACTGGTTTACTTTTAAATGAATACAAATGCAGTACAAATGAGAAATGTAGTTGTGAACTAGCTGTGTACTGAAAGTTAAATACTACACTTAAATGTGTACTTTTTATATACTTAAAGTGGCCAATTTAGTCCCAAGCAATATTGAAACAGTTCACTTACAAGCAGTACATGTCTCTAGTAAGGGTAAGGGTGTGTATGTAGTAATATTATCGTGCCTATTTTTCTCATTTTGAGCTCTTAAAATGTTTTGTGCACCGCCCTGCTTTTCATTTTTCTAAAAGAAAGGGTCCTTTTGTTGTTAACCTCCTTTTACTCCTGTCTCAGAAGTATGAATGTTACGCCTACAGAGCAATGATGGTAAATAGCACACACTCTCTATCCAATCAGAAAACAGAGGCTGAGCATTAGATATTAATGTAAAACAAGAGGAGCTCAGCTGATGCCTACAGGATCCACACAAGAAAAGCATCTGATCTTCTGAAGTGTTGAAGAAGAAACTCAGAGCATCATTTACAGCTCAACAGCTCCACAATGAGTAAGTTCTGAATGTTTCCTCTTTGTCAGTTATAACAGGACGTCAAACAAAGGTGTTTCATGCTAAGTGTTGAATGTTTGTTATAACTGTCAACAGGTCGAGACAACCTACGCATTGTTTTGGTTGGTAAAACAGGAGTTGGCAAGAGCGCCACAGGAAATACCATTCTTGGTGGAAAGGTATTCAAGTCAGAAGCAAGAGCTTCTTCGGGCAATAAACAGTGCACATCTGGAAGACAAATGATAAATGGCAGAGGGGTGTGTGTTGTGGACACTCCTGGTCTATATGACAAAAACTGTCTAATGAAGAAGTGATGAATGAGATCATCCAAGGCATCACTTGTGCAGCTCCAGGTCCTCATGTCTTTCTTCTTGTACTTTCCATTGGTCGCTTCACTGAAGAGGAAAGAAACATCATTAGTTTGATCCAAGAACGCTTTGGCAGTGATGTGCTCAGACACGATGATCTTGTTCAGCAGGGCAGACGATCTTGAAGACAGGACAATTGAAGACTATATTCATGCAACTCCAGAGCTAAATGAAATAATTCAAGCATGCAAGGGAAGGTATCATGCCTTTAACAACAGAGAGAAGTCAGACCGTACTCAAGTTGATCAGCTCCTGAGGAAGATTGAAGTCATGTTAAAACACAATCAGAACAGCTTCTATAACTACCACATGTTTCATATGGCTGAGCTCAACAGTGAAAAGAAAACCATAAAGGAACAAGATGCAATTATTGCTGAACAACAAAATCAAATAAAAGCACTGGAAAGAGATAAGCTTTGTAGCATATCATAGGCTTGAATATGTAAATTATGATCAGTGTTGGGTGTAATTAATTACTAAGTAATCTAATTACTATTTTTATTCTATATAAAACAATAGCACATGTAACATCTAATGTCAAAATGTATGTTTTTAATGTATCCTTCTCCCTTTACACACTTCAGTCAGTTCAAGAATAATTCATGCAATTGTATGTTGTTTATTTGATATAATTAAATGTGCAGGTTTTTTAGAGAATACTTTTTAGAGAGAGCAATTAGAACAGTAATCTAATTTACACTATTTACTAGCTACTAAAGACATCTTTAATTTAAACAAAGTTCCTGTCTTCCTCATTGCTGAGCGGTTTGAGTTTGTAGCTTCATATTGAATCAATGTTACAGTGTGATGTTGGTTCAACATCACACCTGCACTCTCAGAAAATGAAACACATTAACCACAACTGACTTAAAGCCACACAGCCTGAAATCAACTGAAGATAAAAGAAGTCAATAAATCTTTAAAAAAAAAAAAAAAATCAGAGTTGTTTTTTCTAAGTGACTACAAAAAAGTAAAGATTCATAACTCCAAAACTATAGAAAGGAATCAAAGGGTTGGTATCGTTTAAAAGAGAACTTTTTACCTTTTTAAATAATAATAATAAAATAAATATATTTGGACATACTCATGCTGAGAAACTGCTGATAAAAGACTAAAAATAAAAGTTTGCTCAGGGTAAATTTTTAAATCTTTCTAATTTGACAGTATCTCATGAAGCAAATAAGGAAGGGGGATAATTTGTTTTAATGATGTTCCACTATATGTGAGCTGTATCTGGAACAAATTTTGTGGTGATCGCATAAAGTAATCAAAAGTTACAGCAACCAAGGGCCAAGGTAGCCTTTTTTGTTTAGCCCTTGACACCCCCTAATGGGCCTTTTTAAAATAGTTTCTTCACGAGGAATATCTTGTGATCGACACAAGGTATTATGTTGATTTTGGACTTATTTCAGTCGGGAGCATCCACTGTGTATAATGATTTTCTACAATCTATGCATGTTTCTTGAAGTTATAAGCAAAAATTCCGCATGAAATGTGCGCCTGTGGGGTTTTATGTTTTGTAACTCCGTGAGGAATATCTCGTGATCAACGCATTGGATTATGTTACTGTCTCATTTCTCTTCATGAGACAGTGCTGTAAATAATTATGTAATGATTTCCACAATCGGCGCATGTTTCATGAAGTTACGAGCAAAAATGTGACAAATGCCACATAGGTATATTATTTACACATTTGGGTCTTGCGGGGCTTCACGTACAAAAACTTACTCGCGTTTAGTCAAAACCCAAAACAATTGTGCTTGTTGTGTTCTACTCCATGAAATCTTTTAAATGACATATGACACATGATTATCTGAGCTGTATGATGTTTTTGACACATTGCAGTAGCTACATAGTACAAAAAAAATTTCATAAATTATGAAAACATCTTTTATTTTCAGTAAATAAATCAGCAGTACTTAAGAGGTAATGAAATTAGCTACAGTCTCTGTAAAGTTCAGAATCTAAGCTTTCAAAAGACACCAATTTTGTGTTGATCAAGGCAGGAGTTTTGAAAAATATGATTATTAATTTTTTAGTAGCTAGGTGGCGCCTGTGGACGGGACACACTGGTTTGGCAAGATGACTCTGCACTCATTAAGGGAACAAAATGGAGAATTGGAAGTTTCCCTTTTTTGGGAACGCTTCTGCGTGATTGTGTCGTGAAGCACATGTGAAATCTGTCCAATGGCGTGACGGACCAGGAACAGACCAGGAAACTATAAAGCACCCCTCCAAACAAAGAATGGCAGCTTCTCTGTCTTCAGCAAGCGCTCTGTGTTTCTGTCTGTGATTTACTGTTGTTTGTTACAAAGTTTTTCACTTATTATGGCTAATCAGCAATTTAAGATGTGTGTTCCTCCCTGCCCCCGTTTCATTACGAGTGGGGATTCACACGATCTTTGTGTTGCTTGTTTGGGTGCGGAGCACGCACAGTCAGCTCTCTAGGGATAAGATGGCAGTGAAAGTGCTTCGTTCCCGCCGGGCATTCTTCAAGGAGGGCGCTTCGACTCACGTTCCTCGTGGTTCGGGTCCCGTTCCTGCCGAGGCAAGGCGGCGGCTTAAATCATGGGGTTCGCAGATGGATCTGGCAGAGGGGTTAGAGACGGGCCCCGCCCTTTCTCTGCCCTCACCTGCCGGGTCTAGTGCCTCATCTCAGGGGGAAGCACGCTTTGCGGTTTCTTCTCCCGGTGTGGAGGCACCGGTGTTTCACTTATCCAGCTCTGAGGAGCTGGATGTAGTGAGCATTGACGCTGGTGAAGATTCGCCGCTTCATACACCTGCTTATGAGGTTATTAAAGTGGCGGATCTCGCGTTTGCTGAGGCAGCGCGTAGATTTCTTGTCTGCAATAATATGTGACTCGGATCTCGCGTTTGTTGAGGCAGCGCGTAGATTTCTTGTCTGCAATAATATGTGACTGGATCTCGCGTTTGTTGAGGCAGCGCGTAGATTTCTTGTCTGCAATAATATGTGGCTTGGATTTCGCGTTTGTCAAGGCAGCGCGTAGATTTCTTGTCTGCAACAATATGTGGCTCGGATCTCGCGTTTGCTGAGGCAGCGCGTAGATTTCTTGTCTGCAATAATATGTGGCTCGGATCTCGCGTTTGTTGAGGCAGCACGTAGATTTCTTGTCTGCAATAATATGTGGCTCGGATCTCGCGTTTGTTGAGGCAGCACGTAGATTTCTTGTCTGCAATAATACGTGGCTTGGATTTCGCGTTTGCCGTGGCAGCGCGTAGATTTCTTGTCTGCAACAATATGTGGCTCGGATCTCGCGTTTGCTGAGGCAGCGTGCAGATTCTGTGCCCGCAATTCATTATATACATATATATTTATATTTGGAGGGAACTGAGCAGATAGGACTTTCCCTTTCTCTCTTTCCCTATGATTGCATGCAGACTATACCAGCTTAATTCTTTTTGTATCTCATGTCAGAAAAATAAACTCTTCTGATTTTTGGATGCCTGTTTAATCACCGGGGGAAAGTGGTGTACACCTCATCATATGGTGCCCATTTCTCCTCTGTGCCCTCAGGGGGCCGTTCTGCCAACTTGGCCATTGAGAAAATATGTGTCTGGGCGCAGAGCCCCCCCAGCGGTTTTCTGAGGAAAACCCTGGTACAGTCAGATCAGTTGTTTCCTGCCGGTGCGCCGCTTCAGGACGCCGAGCTGACTGTCAATACACCAGAGGCCAGTCTTGAGAGACTGGTTCCCTTAGTAGATTTTCTGACAGAATGAAAATGTCTACAGAATATATCTTCTTGGGTGCTGCAGATAATAGAAAGAGGCTACAAAATCCAGTTCAGGTCATGCCCGCCCAGGTTCAGCGGGGTTCTCACCACTGTGGTGGATCCCGAGCAGTCTCTGGTTTTGGAACAAGAGGTTCTGACACTTTTGCAAAAAGGAGCTATAGAAAGGGTTCCTCCTCCCAACAAGCTGTCAGGGTTTTACAGCCGTTATTTCATTGTTCCGAAAAAGGATGGAGGGCTGCGTCCCATCCTAGATCTTCGCTTATTGAATCTTACGGTCCAAAAGCTCAAGTTCAGGATGCTTACACTCAGTCAGATTGTTTAACAAATCAAATCCGAGGATTGGTTTGTGACAATCGATCTCAAAGACGCTTATTTTCACATATCCATCCATCCTCATCACAGGAAGTTCCTGAGGTTTGCTTTTGAAGCTTATCAATTTCGGGTTCTAAAGAGCCCCTCCTCCACACCCATTTTTAAGGTTTTGCCCTTGTCTACAGGATGACAATCCTGATGTGTGTGTCGAGTTTCATGCAATTTGAAGCATGCTAAGAGTCTCAAAAGCATCCAAAACAAATATTTAACTTTGATCTGTTGCTGTGGCAACAGCATTTAAAATATCAAAAATCTTTTAACAGGTCTACATTCACCATGTCTTGACATTATTCTGGTGAAGTCTCATCTCAAAGCATTTTAAAAGTGACATTTCCTGCTGCTAGTTGGTGGCGCTATATCTTTGACTCACAATAGACTCATTATCTAGTCTCATGCATGCTACATATAACCAAGGCTGCAAAACATTCTCTCTGCCACAAATATGTTAGAACCATCACTTCTACCACTAAAGATTGCTTTATAAATAATCTTCGTTTCATCGTCTTAGCAAACCAAACAGCTTAGAAGAACTCGATGTTGAAACAGAAACTATTGACGCTCTCTTTTCCAACACTCTAGACTCTGTCGCTCCTTTGTGCTTAAAAAAAGATTAAGGATATTAGTCCAACGCCATGGTATAACGAGCACACTCGGGCCCTTAAGTGAGCAGCAAGAAAAATAGAGCGCAGCTGGAAGAATTCAAAACTACAAGTTTTTCTTATTTCATGGAGAGAGAAAATGATAGAGTACAGAAAGGCCTTAAAAACCACTAGATCTGCTTATTTTTCTAATCTTTTAGAAGAAAATAAACACAAACCTAAGTGTTTATTTGATACAGTGGCTAAATTAACGAGAAATACAGCCTCAACTTCTGATGTTTCCAAATAGCACAGCAGTAACGACTTTATGAACTTCTTTACTTGCAAGATTGACAACATTAGAGAGAAAATTATAGCCATGAAACTGTCTACTACAGTATCACATCAGACAGTGGATTGTAGTATCCCTGAGGAAAAATTCCATTCATTTGCTTCTATAGGAGAGGAAGAATTGTCTAAACTTGTTAAATCATCGAAATCAACAATATGTATGTTAGACCCTATACCGACTAAGCTATTGAAAGAGATGCTTCCAGAGGTCATAGATCCTTTTCTTAAGATTCTTAATTCATCTTTATCACTAGGTTACGTTCCGAAAAATTTTAAGCTGGTGTTACAAGTTTCAAAATAGTGTAACTGGAGTAACAAATTAATTTGACTGGGGTTCACTACTCTCAGCTCTTCTAGTTATCCACCCTGGAAAACAGAATCATGTAATCAGTGAGTGAAAGAGTGAACCGCAATCTTCATATACAAATCTCTGTATGAAAGAAGAGGAAGACGTCCGTCACCTAAGCACCGCGGTGTAATGATACCCGCACTTTGGTTCCCCCCTACATTAATATTGTCCTACACAATGAAGGTTGAAATTCTAATAAACACTGCATTCCACATATAAACACTAAATTGTGTTATCACACAAAGGTGTATCACACACTCCCCAACAAATATGTGTCACCTGACACAAGATACTCTGGACAATTTCACTCAGAACATTCACATTTCATTTTTTCACAATGTATCCTATATGTCCTGTAAAGTGTGTGTGCCAGATCTCATCTGGTGAGTATAGAATGTATGTAATTGTCTTTTATGGCGTCTCATCAACAGAGAGCTGGATACACCACAGGTAGGTAAGGGTAAGGGGGGGTTGGAAGTGGTGGAGGTATGGTGTACATATAGTAAACATATAGCATGGTCGTCTTTCTCTCGTCGACTGTCTCAGTGGGATCTGAGGTTCAGGTTGTGGGGACATTGTTGTCTTGATGGACAGCATGCAGATCCTCTTGAACGGTTGTAGGTTGCAGCTGCTCCATGCCATGCTCGTCCTCATTGGATACCCCCTGTTCCTAGTCTCAATTACTCTCTCTGTCCTGTTCAGGTTCTGCCTGAATCCCTTCACCCAGGTGGGTCTCATTCTATTCAGATCTGTTTTGGAAATCAGGAGTAACATGCGGCTCAGGTAAGTAACTTCCTGCTCTTGGTTTCTCCATCAGTATTCGCAACCAATAATGAGGCAAGCCTTCCTCTTCCTCAGAGTCACTTATCTCTGGGTCCTGTGTCTCGTGTGTGGGTTTGGGGATCTCTGAGGCTCTCTTCTTTATCTTTTGCAACTCAGCTGTGTTGGTAGTTGGGTTCTGAAGAGTCTCTACAGGTAGGTCGTTGACTTGCAACAGGAGATTCATGTAAAGTGCGAACTGGTCGGCCTCCCGCCTCTGGGCTTACTTTATAGAAAGGATTATCCCCAACCTGTTCTCTCACAATGTAGATAAGCTGTTCCCAGTACGGTCTAAGCTTCCCCGGGCCCACTCGCTCACTGAGATTGCGTACAAGGACTCTGTCCCCAGGCTGAAGAACCAAACCTTTGCTCTGTTTATCGTAGTATGTCTTCCCTTTGGAGCTGGACTGTCTGGCAGTTTGCGCCTGCTATTCTATATGCCTCCACCATTTTTCCTGCCCATTTCTCAGCATATCCTTTTTGCCTATTTGTTTCAGCTCCCTCATCTGTTAGAAGGCCGAAGAGGATGTTTACTGGTAGGCGAGGATGACAGCCGTACAACAAATAATATGGTGAGAAACCTGTGGCCTTTTGTCTTGTACAGTTTGTTTAATGCAAGAGCACTTCCTGGTCACATACTCCCCTATCTCTCTTTTCATGAAAGGCCAGTAGAATCATTCCCTCGTGAGACTCAGAACTTTTTCAACACCAACATGACACATGTTGTTATGCAGCTGGGTGAGTACTGTTTGTACGTAGGTGGCGGGCAGGACCAATTGCTGTCTACCTGCACTCTTCCTGTAGAGAACGTCATTCTCTATGCGCAATCTGTTCCACTCTCTCAATAGTCTCCTTGCACAGGGGTCCATTATCTTTTTGACCTCCTCTGGTAGCAGTGTGTCACTTTCCTTCAACGCTATCACATCCCCATTAGCGGGGTCTCTTCGCTGTTCCCTCACGATCTCATCATGACTAATCTTTGGCAGATACTCAACTTGAGGTTGGCTTTGGGATGCTAAGTTGAGGGCTGCCACCCAGGCCACGTCTCCTTGTTGCGCTCTCCGGGTTCCTTCCCATACTGTACATACTGCCTCTTCTGATATCTCTTCCGAAAACACTCGGCCATGAAGGTGTCAATGTCCAGGGGCCAGCGTGATAAGGTGTCGGCATCAATGTTGACCTCACCTGGCCGGTACCTGATTTCAAAGTCGAAGTCCGCCAGTTGTCCAACCCATCGGTGACCCACTGCATTGAGCTTGGCAGAACTCAAAATATGTAAGGGGATTATTCTCCGTAAAGACTGAGAAGTGGGGAGCGTAGAATAAGTAGTCAAGAAACTTTTCACATATCACCCACTTCAACACAAGAAATTCCAACTTTCCACTGTTTAGGTGGTAATTCTGCTCTGCTGGTGTTAGTGTGTGTGACCCGTACCCAATCATTCTCATCTTTCCATCCTGGTTCAGATAAAGAACTGCACCGAGACCCTTTTGAGAGGCGTCCGTGTGGAGTATGAAGGGGAGGTTGAAATCGGGGTACGCCAGCACTGGGGGTGTGGTCAGCCGATCCACAAGCTGTTCAAGAATCTGTTGGTGCTGTTGTTTCCATTCTACCAGAGTACGGGAGGATCGCTGATTGCCTTTCGCTTTTTATCGTGACGGTGTGCCCGGAGGTGTGCTGGGTTTCGACTGGAGCAGGTCGTGCAGGGGTTTGGCTACCCGTGAGAAATTCTGCATGTATGTCCGATAATAACTCAAGAACCCAAGCAACTGCCTGACATCCCCAACTGTCTGTGATGTCTTGTCTTTCAGTGCCCGTACGGCTTCAAGGTCTTTGGGGTCCATTTTTACTCCTTCCGCAGACACCAACCGGCCAACATACCAGACCTCCTTGCATTTGCAGACGCATTACACTTCGTTCACCAAATCCAAGATGGCGGCTTGTGTGGAGCGTGCGTGAAAAGTCTGTATTGTGCTCTGTTTGTTTTCGACTGTTTTAAATCTTGTGTTGGTTTAAATTTATTTTTAAAATGCGGACATATCGTGCACTAGTTTATTTATTCGGTTGTCTGGCGCTGATGATCCCTATGGACAGCGGGCCTTCTATCACGGAAGAGAGAAGAGATGAATCTGTGCCGTATTTGTGGATTATTATCCCGAGGGCGGTAACTTCCCCCGAGCCGGTTGGTGGAGATACTACTATGAGGATTCAGAGGTATGAGATGTGCATCGTCTATCGGACGCTCTTCATACAGAGAATTGAACCGAGAGGGTTGCGGTGCCTGTGGGCTTGGGGAAACAGAAAGTTGTCTCCCTATGCGATATCTATCTGCAGTGACGGTTCGACAGCCGGTTCAGCAAGGAGAAACTGGTTGGTTTTCCTCTTGCTACTAACTTCAGGCAATATCCATCCTAATCCAGGCCCAGCACAGCTTCAAACTCCTGATGAATTTAAGTCCAGTAATGGTCTGCGTTTTTTTCATCTTAACGTCCGTAGCCTGATTAATAAAATTGACTTCATAAGAATATGGGCTGATTCAACGAACGGCGACATAATTGTTCTCTCGGAATCATGGTTAAACAAATCAGTCTTGGACTCCATGATACATATCGAGGGATATCATGTTTTTAGATCGGACCGTCCTAAAAAGGGTGGTGGAGTTGCAGTTTATATTAAATCTAAGTTAAACTGCACTTGTATTCTGTCTATCAGCAAACCAAAATGTTTTGAACTTTTGGCAATTAAATTACATTTTTTAAATGGTCCTGATATTACCGTTGTCGGATGTTATCGTCCACCCTCGGCTTCATGTGAAGCTATCACTTCACTTACGGACTTTTTTCATAACTGGACTAAATCAGAGATGATTTTACTCGGGGACTTAAACTTGGACTGGCTTTCTCATATATCTGATCCCTTCAAAAGTATTTGTGACTCTTTTTGTTTGGAGCAATTGATAAATCTTCCCACACGGTTAAATCACAAAAATTCTACTAAATCCACGTTACTTGATGTTATTTTAACTAATGCTCCTCATAGGTTTTCTGCAGTGGGTGTTTTTTGTAACGATATTAGTGATCATTGTCCTGTGGTTTGTGTGAGAAACTGCATGATTTTAAAGGGTAAACCTCGTCTTATTTTGAAAAGGCAATTTAAATATTTTAATCAGCAAGCTTTTTTGCAAGATATTTATAATAGTGATTTATATAATGTCTCACAGATATCTGATGTTGATTTAGCTTGGGATTTTTTTAAAAGTACTTTTTTGACTATATGTGATAAACATGCACCTTTTAAAAGGTTTAGACTGCGAAATAGAGATAATCCCTGGTTTAATGAATCTATATCTTCACTTATAAAAAAAGAAATGCAGCATGGTCCAAAGCAAAGAAAACTAATAATCAAGTGGATTGGATACATTATAGAACATTAAGAAATAATTGTACCAAATTAGTAAAAAGATCTAAATGTGATTATTATTTAAATATGTTAAATGAGAATATTAATGATCCATCTTCTTTTTGGAAATTGACCAAATCAGTTTCTGGTCAAAAAACGTTTACCAGTCTACCTGATTATTTAAAATTAAATGACAGTATAATTAAAGATAAAGAGAATATTGTAAATGCTTTTAATAGACATTTTATTTCGGGGGGAGAGACCCACAATTGTAGTAATTTAAGGAAACAAGAAAATGTGGAAGCTACTTCAGGTTATACTACTCAGAGTCAGCAGTTTAATTTTATTCCTATTTTAGCTACACAAGTTCATAGAGTTCTATCTAATTTGGATATTAAAAAATCAGCAGGGCCTTTTAAAAATTTCTGCAGACCTTATTACAGAGCCCATTACATCTATTTTTAACTTGAGTTTAACCTCAAATGTTATTCCTCGTGCATGGAAATCCGCGTCAGTTTTACCTTTGTTAAAAGCTGGTGACTCATCAGTTTTGGATAATTATCGGCCAATCAGCAGGTTGTCTGTGGTGGCAAAAGTATTTGAATCCTTTGTTAATAATCAAGTAAAGCAGTTCCAGCTGCACATGCTCATCAAAGGTCCTGAAGAAGCACAGCATGTCATTGAGGTAGGGGATGCAACATTCGTCTGTCAGTGTATCCAGCACACCTTCCATACTCCTTTGAAAGGCTGGGGGGGCGTTGCAGGAATGAGCCCATAGTCCTGTTACTATGCATCACAGTGGGTTTTAGTATTACTCCTGGCCTCCAGAGGTCTCTACCTTAAAAATTAGGTGAAGTAGCAGAGGAAGAGGGGTATTGTTTGATTGAGAGGAGGCATGGCCTTCTTCCCAAAGGGGATAGTCAATGCAAGAGAGAAGTGATTGAGAAACATGTGTTTCAAGCTCAATAAGGGCTCTTTTATATTAGTAGTTTAATACTACTAATATACACAATGTAGTAGTGAGAAGGATTACCACACCAGATCGCATCGAATCCTAGAGTGGATTATATGGAATTAATCTTCACCCAAGGACTAAAGCGTTGGTTGTGAGCACATGGTGGACAGTTATCGGACTGAACTGTAAATCATCAACATCATCATTCTCATCGTCTTTTGAGATAAGTACAACGGACATTTACGAAAGGATAGACTTGTTGGACAATGGGCATTAAAAGGTTTTTCATGCAGAGTTCTCTTTTGTTGATATGTGATCAGATATTATGCCAACTGGTTCTGTTGATACAAATTTCTGGGTCTGTTGATTTCTTTTGATTTGTTTTTTTTTTCCCATGTTGTTTTTTTCGTTTTTTTCAATTCTTTATTTTCAATAATAATTTTGTATACCTCATCTGTCTCTTTACTTGGATTTGGTTCAAACTTTATTTCAGATTAATGTATAAATATACTTCTGTGGTCTTAGTTATCTAAGGTGCATATATAAATTGTGGTTGGTGGGCCCCTCCCTTAAATTTATCAGTAGCTGTGCCTTTTTAATTATAGGAGACTAGTATCCTGACCCAGGGGTATAGGTCAGGGTATCCTGACCCACTCGTAGAGCCCCCATGGGTTGATGAATGTGGTCAGGTACCTTGACCCTTCTGCGATGAACCCTTGATGGTAGGCTTTCCCTTGGTCGAGGATCGAAAAACCAGGTATATCCCCCCAAGGAGTCAGTGAGGTCCTGAATTCTGGAGAGGGGATGGCGGTCCAGCATGGTTTTATTGGTGAGGAGTCGTAATTGACACGCAACCGCAAGGACCCATCCTTCTTCCTTACGCAAATAACGTGAGCGGCATAGGGCAACTGGGACTTCACAATCCACCCTTTAACTAACAATTCTTGGATGTACTCCTTAACTTCCCTGTAGAGGGTTTTGGGATGAATGCGTAGGCCCTCTGGACTGGGATGTTGACCTTAGGCCGATTTCCACCTGTAGGGAGGGGATGCACCCTATGTTGTTACTGTCACGGGCAAAAGCTACATGTTCTTCAAATAGTACTTCCCTTACTGCCTGTTGTTGTTCCAAGTTTAGGTGACTGATGTCAACAGGAGGGAGCCAGGGCTCTGGTGGCGAGGCGCTGGGGGAAGTGACGGCTTTAACTTCGACTGACGTCTTCCCTACCAATGTGGAATCAGCCTGATGTGACTCCGATGCATCGGTCTCAATGATCTTGACCACATGTTGAATGGTTCCTAGAGGGGTCCTTCTCGGCAGGGTGACCTCATGCACTGAGTGGTTGGAAATGGGCACCTTAATGTAAGGTCGTCGGGTGTTCATGATTTCCAAGAGGCCTTCACCTATACTCAACTGCTCTAGGGCAACACTTTCCTCCGTCAGTTCGTATAGAACTATGGGGTCTGAGACACGAAAATTTGTGGGTACGCTACACCATACATGGACTGTCTGTCCAGGGGGAATGATAGTATGGTCTTGGCCCACTCTTGTAGTGACTGGATCACCGTACGTCTTAGGAGGCACCTGGATGGCATTCACAATGGTCTCCACCTGTTCCTCCTCCATTCCAAAGGCTCTGCAGAGAAGACCGACAACTGTGGCAACCGCCTCACCCGAGGACTCTTTCCTTCTGATGATCTCCTGTAGTACGTTGGCTCCTAGAAGGGGTTGGGGCAGTGGCAGCGGGCTGACAAGGAAAGGGGCCTGTATGGTGAGATTTGGGTCTTCATTCCCAGCAAGATTAATGGTGAGCTCCACCCATCCACTGTAGGGGACGGCATGGCCAGTAACTGCATAGACTCCAACTCCTTCCTCTAAAAGCTCAGAAAGCGGTCTCAGTCTGTAATCTGGAATGTGACTGTCAGTCCATTGTTGGTCAACAATGCTCACCTGCGAGCCTGAATCAAATAGCACTGCAGCTGGGTAACCACCAATCAAACATTTCAGCAAACTTTTCTTCCCAATTAGTGGGACTTTGCAAGTGATGTTACTCTGGTTGGCCATTACACGTGCATTCTGCTGATTGTTCTGCTTGGGGTGTTCCGTTCTTCGCATGTTACTCTTTACTTTCTGGGACTGTAGCTGTTCACCGGTCTTTGGGCGTCCCTACACAAAGACGAGTTCCGTTTCCCTGCACTCTAACTCTCTGATGACATCCAACTGCCCTGTGTCCTGATTCTCCACCCGCAAAGCAGTCGCTTTCTCTCCGAGGTGAGACCTGAGAAAACCTTTAAGTTCGGACACTGTAATTGAATCTTTGTTCTCAAGTATCTCTTTAAAAGCTCCTGGTCTGATGATTCTCAACACCCCTCTGACCACCTTGGCTTCCGTAAAGCCCTCTTTCACTCCCTCATCCATCTGTTTGCTGATATTTCTGTACGTTAAATCAGAGTTCCGATCCGCAACCTGCCTGCCATGCACGTTGAAGTATCTGTGCTGCAGGTGTGAGAGATCCTTCAATCTTACTGGTCTCTCCGAGTTCACTGGTGGCGCGCCGTGTAACTTTGATTCACCCTGGTGAAGGTTGAAATTCTAATTAAAGCTGCATTCCACCTATAAACACTAAATTGTGTTATCACACAAAGGTGTATAACACTGGCTATTATCAAACATCTTATTAACAAACCACAACTTGGCCATAGAGAATTAGTCAATTACAGGCTGATTACTAGTCAATTATCTACCTTTTCTGTCAAAAATACTAGAAAAGGCAATATCATCGCAACTGTGTTCCTACTTGGAAAGAAATGGTATCTGTGAGGATTTCCAGTCAGGATTTAGACTGTACCATAGTACTGAGACTGCTCTCATTAGAGTCACAAATGATTTGCTCTTATCATCAGATTGTGGTTGTATCTCTCTATTAGTGTTACTAGACCTCAGTGCTGCTTTTGATATTATCGACCACAATATTCTTTTGAATAAACTAGAAAATTATGTTGTCATCAGTGGAATTGGATTGGCATGGTTCAAATCATCTTATCTGACCGTTATCAGTTTGTAGTTGTAAACGAAGAGATGTCAAGTTCAATATGACGAATATGGCGCCCTGAAGAATCCTACCATTTCTCAAAATTAACGGAATGCGTTTATGACCTCAAGACTAGATGACTGTAACAATCTACTGGGTGGTTGCCCTGCTCGCTTGAGGCCTTACTAGAACCAGGAAGTATGACCATATTAGTCCGGTTCTGTCAAAACTGCATTGGCTCCCTATTAACCCTCTGGGGTCTGAGGCTGATTTGGGGTCCTGGAGTAGTTTTACATGCTCTGACATTTGTGCTTATTTCAGCTACTTATAACATACTATTGGCCAACATGTAATTTTGCTGTATTCAGCACAAACTCTGCTACAATAATATGTGAGCAAAATAGATGTACATGTTTGCATCTTTTTAAAAATAAAGATTATGCGTGGTTAGTAAGTTTTGGCAAAAAAAATGCCCTTGCAATAAGGCCATAAAACACATACTGAATAGTTGTTCACAAGACTTTTGAGTTATCAAGCTTGTAGGCTAGAATTTTTACTACACAATGATGTGGAAATCATTCTGAATGCTTCAACACAAACAACAATATAATGATTTAAATTTTGTAAATCAGTTTTTGTGTCACCACTGCTGTATGCGTGGGAGTGGTGATGGCCATGAATACATTAGCAATTCACACCAGGGGAGACAAAAGACACTCCCCCAGTGGCTAACGGCCCATCCAAAGGCCAAAGCTGTGAAGCATCTTGAACTAAGAATGTTATGTGGGCGTTAACTCTCTGTTACAGTAATCGCCTCAGAATTTGTGTTTGAATAGCGCGCGCTCTCCGTGGGCGTGGTCACATTACAGATAATGAGCTGGCTCGCGAACGACTGATTTCTCTCCGTTTTCAAACAGATTACATAAACAGAGAATATTTGTTTTAGATTTGACTTACATGATTTAAAACCTGACATTTCAACGTTTATTTAGACATGCGTTTCATATTTGTGTGAATAGTATTCACGAAGTTACCGTTCATTTTCTTATGACTATCAGAATGGATTTCATTCGGAGAGAGATCGCAGCTCACGCATCATGTTAGTTTTGTTTATTTTGCAAAAAGCACAACATTTTGTTTTTACTATGAGTGTGCACAAGTAAAAGTAGAAATTTCACAGATTGCAATGGTATATATCTCTTAATTGTATGTTCAAAATTGACGGAGCATTTTGAGTCTCTTTCACACTGACAAGAAAAAAGTGAGTAAATCACGCGGGCGTGACGGCCGACCTCAGAGGGTTAAACATCGTATAGATTTTAAAATCTTGCTAATTACTTACAAAGCACTAAATGGCTTAGCTCCCCAGTATCTGAGTGAGCTCTTAATGCATTATAGTCCTTCTCGTCTATTACGTTCTCAGAATTATGGCCAGTTGTTCATACCTAGAATATCAAAATCAACCGCAGGCGGTAGATCCTTTTCCTATTTGGCACCTAAACTCTGGAACAATCTTCCTAGCATTGTTCGGGAAGCAGACACACTCTGTCAGTTTAAATCTAGACTAAAAACGCATCTATTTAACCTGGCATACACATGACACATTATTAATTTATGTTTTCATATCCGTTAAAGGATTGTTAGGTTGCATAGCACCAGATGTACTCATTTCATGAGAAGAAGAATGGCGTCTATGCTATTTTTTTTTCTCTCTGCTTATCCCAAGGTTAACCATTTAACGTGATTGGCTGGATGGGGGACCTGCGCCTGTGCGCAGCAGCAGTGTGGCCCTGGGGTGTTGGCCGAGACTGTGTGAACTAGCTCATCCCTTGTGAGGACCTTACAGACTCATCAGCCAGTGGCACAGATCCCCAACAAACTGTCCCATACTGGCATGATGGAAAAGATCTTAAACTAGATGGAACTGGATTAAAATATTTTGACTGTTGTGATTCCAAATCGAGACTTATAACTCTGCCTGAGTATCAAGCAAGTGTTCACTGTTGGCCACAGGAAAACTGGCCCTCGACTAAGCCTGGTTTCTCCCAAGGTATTTTTCACCGTTTTATTGGAGTTTTAGTTCCTTGCCGCTGTTGTCTTTGGCTTGCTTAATTTGGGGACACTTACTTGATATTCAGCAGTGTTTTTAGTATGCCTGCACTGGCGCCGTTGTATGTGAACTGAGCTGAGCCGGACGATTACGCCACTGTTACGCCACAGCACTCTCCAGTGCTGAAATACATAAATTAACTAGACTAATAACTATTGATCTTTGCAACGGAATGAATCAATAATCTATAGAATAAGCTGGACAATGACACTATTTTCTTTGGGAGCAGCTGTGGAGCCAAAAAGTATTTGCCAATTCTTAACGTAAAGCTGCTTTGCCACAATTTGCATTGTAAAAAGCGCTATATAAGTAAAGGTGACTTGACTTGACAAGTATTCACTAAGTTACAGTTAATTTTCTAACGACTATCAGAATGGACTTCATTGAGAAAGAGACTGCAAATTGCCACCAAAACCTGCCTCACTGCTGAATTGTTTGAGTCTGTTGCTCCGTATAGCTTTGTTTTGAATCTATTTATTGTCATTGTTAGCTGTCTACTTTATCTTCACTATATATCTGATATTGTCTTATATTGCCTATCACATTAATCTGACATCGCTAGTTTTTAATCTTTTAATCTAAATCACCATCACAACGCGTTAGCATTACGCTAGTTTGTGTTATCCGTGCCCACCGTCATTTCACCGTCATTTCTTTCACTCTCCTTTTTCTACAAGTTCATCAAACAACTGGTAAGTCGGATCGGTCTACGAACACGGTAAGCTATGTCATCTTCTCCTTTCATTGTTACTTGCACTGCCTGTCACATGCATAGTTTAGCTTTTTCTGTCAGCGATGAGGCATTCACATGTCATAAATGTAGGGAAGTAGTCAGGCTGACAGAGAAAATCACAGAATTAGAGACACGCATCCAAACTTTAATTGAGGATAGTAAGAATGCAAGGGCTTCAGATACTGTTTTGGATGCGACTAGCTTAGCGAACTCCGTACATTGTTCGGTTCCGGCTGTAGAGCCCGTGCAGCAGGGCAACTTTGTGACTGTGAGGCGGCCTAGTCGTGTGAAAAAACACCACTCTTCCGTTCCGATTAGAACATCAAACAGGTTCTCCCCACTCAGTGACGCACCCACTGAGAATCCTGTTGAAAGTGCCCTAGTTATTGGCGATTCTATTACACGGAACGTGAAAATAGAGACACCAGCCACCATAGTCACATGTTTGCCGGGAGCCAGAGCGCCTGACATCAAAGCAAATTTAAAAGTGCTGGCTAATGCTAATCGTAAATACTCTAAGATTGTTATTCACGTCGGCGCTAATGATGTTCGACTTCGCCAGTCGGAGATCACCAAAATTAACATTAAAGAGGTGTGTGAAACCGCACGTATGATGTCAGACACTGTAATTTTTTCTGGACCCCTTCCTGCTCGTAGGAGTGATGAGATAATTAGCAGACTTTCATCACTCAATGGCTGGCTGTCTAAGTGGTGTCCACAGAATAATATAGGTTTCATAGACAATTGGAAAAGTTTTTGGGGCAGACCTGACCTGTTGAAAAGAGATGGTATTCATCCCTCCTGGGGTGGTGCCGCTCTTCTCTCTAGTAATATGGCACATAGTCTTAGAGCTCAACCTTGACTAACTGGGGCCCAGGTCAGGAAGCAGACAGACTGGCTAAACCGACCGTCTGCTAGCTGTCTCACGTCACAGAATTCAGATAAATCCCAACACATAGAGACTATTTCACCTAGATATTATCACATAGAGACTGTGTCTGTACCCCGAACTAATAAATACAGAAAACTTCCAAACCCATTTACGGGTGATAATTTAATTGATGTTCAACAAGTAGTAAACAGAGATTATAAAGATAAACAAATGATAAAGCTTGGGTTGCTGAATATTCGATCCCTTTCTTCAAAAGCACTTATAGTAAATGATATTATCACAGAAAATAATCTAGATGTGCTGTGTTTGACAGAAACCTGGCTAAAACCAGACGATTACATTACTTTAAATGAGTCTAGCCCTCAAGGTTACTATTATCGACACGAACCTCGTCAGAAAGGTAAAGGGGGAGGTGTTGCTGTAATCTATAGTAATATCTTCAGTATTACTCAAAAGTCTTTCAAATATATCTCGTTTGAAGTGATGGTGCTCAATGTAACGTTATATAATGTAAGTGACAAATCTCATTTGAAATTTGTGTTGGCTACTGTATACAGGCCACCAGGGCACCCCACAGACTTTATCAAAGAATTTGCTGATTTTCTCTCGGAGTTAGTACTGGCTGTGGATAAAGTCCTTATTGTTGGTGATTTTAATATACATGTAGATAATGAAAAAGACGCTTTGGGATTGGCATTAACAGATATTTTAAGCTCTATTGGAGTTAGACAACACGTGTCAGGACCAACTCATTGTCGTAATCATACTCTAGATCTAATATTGTCACATGGAATCGATATTGATGCCGTTGAAATTCTGCAGCAGAGCGATGACGTCTCAGATCATTATCTAGTCTCATGCGTGCTACATTTAACCAAGGCTGCAAAACCGCCTGTCTGCCATAAATATGTTAGAACCATCACTTCCACCACTAAAAACTGCTTTATAAATAATCTTCCTGATCAGTTTCATCAACTTAGCAAACCAGACAGCTTAGAAGAACTCGATGTTGCAACAGAAACTATTGACGCTCTCTTTTCCAACACTCTAGACTCTGTTGCTCCTTTGCGCTTAAAAAAGATTAAGGATATTAGTCCAACGCCATGGTATAACGAGCACACTCGGGCCCTTAAGAGAGCAGCAAGAAAAATGGAGCGCAGCTGGAAGAATTCAAAACTAGAAGTTTTTCGGATTTCATGGAGAGAGAAAATGATGGAGTACAGAAAGGCCATAAAAACCGCTAGATCTGCTTATTTTTCAAATCTTTTAGAAGACAATAAACACAACCCTAAGTATTTATTTAATACAGTGGCTAAATTAACGAGAAATACAGCCTCAACTTCTGATGTTTCCAAACAGCACAGCAGTAATGACTTTATGAACTTCTTTACTTGCAAGATTGACAACATTAGAGAGAAAATTATAGCCATGCAACTGTCTACTACAGTATCACATCAGACAGTGGATTGTAGTATCCCTGAGGAAAAATTCCATTCATTCGCTGTTATAGGAAAGGAAGAATTGTCTAAACTTATTAAATCATCAAAATCAACAACATGTATGTTAGACCCTATACCGACTAAGCTATTGAAAGAGATGCTTCCAGAGGTCATAGATCCTCTTCTTAAGATCATTAATTCATCTTTATTACTAGGTTACGTACCGAAAAATTTTAAGCAGGCTATTATCAAACCTCTTATTAAAAAACCACAACTTGATCCTGGTGAATTAGTCAATTACAGACCGATTTCCAATCTACCTTTTCTGTCAAAAATACTAGAAAAGGCAGTATCATCTCAACTTAGTTCCTACTTGGAAAGAAATGGTATCTGTGAGGATTTCCAGTCAGGATTTAGACCGTACCATAGTACTGAGACTGCTCTCATTAGAGTTACAAATGATTTGCTCTTATCATCAGATCGTGGTTGTATCTCTCTATTAGTGTTACTAGACCTCAGTGCTGCTTTTGACACTATCGACCACAATATTCTTTTGAATAGACTAGAAAATTATGCTGGAATTAGTGGAAATGCATTGGCATGGTTCAAATCATACTTATCTGACCGTTATCAGTTTGTAGTAGTAAACGAAGAGATGTCATTTCGATCACAAGTTAAACATGGAGTACCACAAGGCTCAGTTCTAGGACCGTTGCTTTTCACTCTGTACATGCTACCCTTGGGAGATGTCATTAGGAAGCATGGCATTAGCTTTCACTGTTACGCTGATGATACTCAGCTCTATATTTCCTCGCGCCCTGACGAAACCGACCAATTCTCAAAATTAACAGAATGCGTAGCTGATATAAAAAATTGGATGACTAGTAATTTCCTACTACTAAATTCAGAAAAAACAGAGATTCTAATTATTGGACCAAAAACTTCTGCACGTAATAACCTAGAATACTGTCTAACACTTGATGGCTGCTCTGTTAAGTCGTCTTCGTCAGTTAGGAACCTGGGTGTGCTCTTTGATACCAATCTTTCATTTGAATGCCACATTTCTAGCATATGTAAAACCGCATTCTTCCATCTTAAAAATATATCTAAATTGCGACATATGCTCTCAATGACAAATGCGGAACAGCTAGTTCATGCGTTTATGACCTCGAGACTAGATTACTGTAATGCTCTACTGGGTGGTTGCCCTGCTCGCGTGATAAACAAATTACAGCTGGTCCAAAACGCAGCTGCTAGAGTCCTTACTAGAACCAGGAAGTATGAACATATTAGTCCGGTTCTGTCAAAACTGCACTGGCTCCCTATTAAACATCGTATAGATTTTAAAATCTTGCTAATTACTTACAAAGCACTAAATGGCTTAGCTCCCCAGTACCTGAGTGAGCTTTTAATGCATTATAGTCCTTCGCGTCTATTACGATCTCAGAATTCTGGCCAGTTGTTAATACCTAGAATATCAAAATCAACCGCGGGCGGTAGATCCTTTTCCTATTTGGCACCTAAACTCTGGAACAATCTTCCTAGCATTGTTCGGGAAGCAGACACACTTTGTCAGTTTAAATCTAGACTAAAAACGCATCTATTTAACCTGGCATACACATGACGCACTATAAACTCTTGTCCTCATATCCGTTAAAGGATTGTTAGGCTGCATAGATCAGGTCAGCCGGAACCGGGAACACTTCCTATAACACCAGATGTACTCGTTACATCGGAAGAAGAATGGCGTCTACGCTAATTTTTTGTCTCTCTGCTTATCCCGAGGTTTACCAATTAACATGATTGGCTGGATCCGGGCTGTGTCCGGGTCGGACGGGGAACCTGTGCCTGTGTGCGGCAGCAGTGTGGCCCTGTGGTGTCGGCGGAGACCGTGTGAACGAGCTCATCCTTTGTGAAGACCTTACCGACTCATCAGCCAGCGGCACATATCCCAACAAACCGTCCCATATCGGCGTGATCAAAAAGATCTTAAATTAGATGGAACTAGATTAAATATTTTGACTGTTGCGATTCCAAATCAGTTTAATGACCTGTAACTCTGCCTGAGTATCGGACAAGTGTTCACTGTTGGCCAGAGGAGAACTGGCCCCCCAACTAAGCCTGGTTTCTCCCAAGGTTTTTTTCTCCATTTGTTGGAGTTTTGGTTCCTTGCCGCTGTTGCCTTTGGCTTGCTTAAGTTGGGGACACTTGCTTGATATTCAGCAGTGTTTTTGATATGCCTGCATTGGCGCCGTTGTATGCGAACTGATCTGAGCCGGACGATTACGTCACTGTTTTCTCCAGTGCTGCTATACCTAAATTACCTAGACTAATAACTATTGATCTTTGCAACGGAATGAATCAATAATATATAGAATAAGCTGCACAATGACACCATTTTCTTATTAATGTAAAGCTGCTTTGCCACAATTTGCATTGTAAAAAGCGCTATATAAATAAAGATGACTTGACTTGACTTGACTATTTGTTGCACTTCTACATCTGGCTATCCTGCCTTGCTTATCTGTCTGTTGTGGTTCAAATGAACTGTGATTGCATTCGCTACTGGATCTTTTGTTATTTGCCAAGACAGTACACAAATAAAAGAAGACATTTCACAGTTTTGAAGGATGATATACTCTTGTTTGTATGTCCAAAATTTACGAAGTATTTTGAGTCTCCTTCACAATAGTAAGAAAAAAAACGAGGTGGTATCCCTGGCATGACCACCGACCCCTGAGAGTTAATGTCTTCTCTTATCCTCAGTTGAGTTCATCTAAGGCTGAAGTCAAGTGTGTGATGTTTCAATGAAGTGACTTGGTTTCTTTAACTTGAGTGCTTTATTCACATTAAAGCTTCAAGACTGAACACACGAACATAATGTGACTACTTCTGAAACACACATGCAGAATACCCCTTAGCACTTGGTCGCCACCTAATGTATAGGGGACGTATTACTAATAACAACCTTAAACTGTTTTATATCACATCACCCTTCCTTATGAGTTACTTAACATATGAACATTGGACCATAAAATTTCTGCAGTTTAGAAACAACATTAGAAACATTGTTTCTTTTCTCTAACAATGGTCCCTTTTTTTCACACAAAATCTTTGTATCTCTGTGGAGTTATAACAATTCGTCCAGACCTTGTTTTCATCCCTGTTGGTGAAATGATTGTTTTGTGACCGGAATCTGACTCAGATAGACCAGTTCCTGGTTGTTCAACCTGCACTGGAATGCCTAGGGCGTTATCAGGCGTAGAAGCCCCAAGTTGATCCTGACCATGAGTTTCCTTTGGCCCCTGTGTCTGTTGAACTGAACTAGATGCTGGTTCACTGTCACTGACTGTGGGCATTAGGTGTCGTCGATTACGTCTGAGTACTCCAGTTTCAGATTGGACAAGGTATGACTGTGGTGTCTCACACTTTCTGAGAACAGTGCCGGATCTTATCCATCCTCTTTCAACATCCAGCTTGACTGCTACAGAAGTTCCAGGAGGGATCTCTGGTAATGTTCTGACACTGTTTCTTTTGTTGTAATACTTTCTATAGCTCCTTTTGGCTTTTTGATTAGCCTTTCTCACTTGCCGAAGATCAGGCCATTCAGGTTTCAGGTGAGACTCTAACGTGGGAACTATAGTTCTTATTTGTCTACCCATCATAAGCTGTGTGGGACTTACCCCTGAAGCTTGAAGGGGTGTGGCTCTGTAGCTCATCAAAGCTGTGAATGGGTCAGACTGTTTCAGAATCTTTTTAGCCGTTTGTACCGCTCTCTCAGCCTCTCCATTTGACTGGGCATAATAGGGGCTTGAAGTAATGTGCTGAAAATCATAATCTCTCGCAAAGTCTTTGAAAGCACTTCCACTAAATTGTGGTCCATTATCAGTAAAGAGAACGTTGGGACAGCCCCATCGTGCAAACATGTTCTTTAAGCAAGCACGTGTTGTTTCACCTGACAAGTCGTGAAGATGAGCTATGTTAATATATCTTGAAAAATAGTCCACGACTACCAAGTAATGCTGCTTATTCACTTCACAGATATCAGCACCGATTCTCTCCCATGGACGGTCGGGCAGTGGAGTGGTTAGAAGTGGCTCCTTCCTCTGGGTAGGTCTTAATTCCAGACAGTCCTTGCAGCAGTTAACTAGCTGCTGGATTTCTTTACTTAAGCCCGGCCACCACACACTACATCTGGCTCTCTCTCTACATTTCACAATGCCTTGGTGACCACTGTGCAGTCTTTGTAGTATTTCAGACCTCATATTGTGGGGAATTATGATCCTGTCATCATAAAGCACAAGGTTCTGGAAAATTGACAAGTGATGGCGTGCACTGTAGTATGATTTCAAGGCTTGTGGGGCATTAGCAGCATACCTGGGCCAGCCATCAGTCACATACTCCCTCACCTTTTGTAGCTCAGAATCCATCTCTGTTTCCTTTTTCACAGATTCTAGCTTCGTGGGAGAGATTGGCCATGCACCACTGACTGCATCCTCATAAGCTTCCACTTCTTGCACAGGGTTGTAACACATCATTCGTAGTAACAGCCTTTGACATCTCTGGGGAACTGAATCAAGATCCTTGGCATTGATCAATGGAATCAGTGGTTTATGCTCGGATTGCAGGATGAAACTTTCCAATCCATACAGGAACCGTGAGAATTTTTCACAGGACCACACAGCTGCCAGGCACTCCTTTTCGATCTGGGCGTACCTTTTCTCTGCATCTGCAAACAGTAGGCCACTGGTTTCAGCTGTCCGTCATGGTCTTGCAGCAAAACGCCCCCCAGCCCGTAGCTGCTCGCATCAGCGCTGACGACTGTGGGCTTGGTGACATCGTAGAATGCTAGTACGGGAGCTTCGGTGATTAGGCACTTTACATTTTCAAATGCTTCCTCCTGCACAAATCCCCAGTACCATACTACATCCCACTTCAACAGCTCGTTGAGAGGTCGAATAACCTCAGAGAGATGAGGAACATACCTGCCCAGGTAATGAATCATTCCTAGCATTCTTCTCAGGTCCGAGATGTTCTTTGGCTTTTCGAGCTGCGTGATGGCTTCGATTTTGGCTGTGTCTGGGCGAATTCCCTCCCTGTCTACGACATGTCCCAGGTATCTGAGTTGACTCTGCCGTAACAAGCACTTTTCCTTGTTCAGCTTTAGACCTGCCCGGTCAATGGCTTCCAGAGCCCTCTGCAGTCGCTGCTCGTGTTCCTCGGGAGTGTTGCTAAATACTAAGATATCGTCCATGAAAACTGCAACTCCTTCCAGGTCTTTAAGGATTGCCGTCATTTCCCGTTGGAAGATTTCGGGTGCGCTGGTGATCCCGAACGGTAGCCTGCGAAAAAAGTATCTTCCGAAAGGTGTAATGAACGTCGTTAGTTTAGCACAGTCCGTATCTAGTGGTAGCTGCCAGAAGCCACTAGCTGCATGGAGAAGTGAAAAAACTTGGGCGTGTGCTAGTTTAGGGAGGATGTCATCAATTGTTGGAAGCACAAATTTCTCTCTTTTTACAGCTTTATTTAGTTGTTTTAGATCAACACAAATTCGAATTTTCCCTGTCTTCTTCAGAACGGCCACCATAGGGGCGCACCACTCAGTAGGCTCAGTGATCTCCTCGATGACCCCGCACTGTACCATTCTCTCTAGCTCCGCCTTGACCTTTGAGAGCAAGGGCACGGACACCCTTCTTGCAGTATGCACACTGTATGGTACAGCATCCTCTTTCAAGCAGATTTTAATGGGTTTTATCTTTACTAGTCCCAGTTCAGAAAAAGAAATGGGTTGGAGCTCTTCCAGCATCTTAACTAAACCCATTGCACTTGCTACATCTCTACCAAGGAGATTATTTACATGCGGACCAGTCACCACAAATGCTTTAAACCCAAACTGCTTATCTTTAAAGGTAGTCAAAGCTCTGAACTGCCCTCTGCAGTGCAACGTACCCCCTGGGCTCTCTAGTTTCACATTAACTTTGTTAAGCTGCGGCTTGTACTTCAAAACAGAGAAGGTTTTTTCTGAAATGACGCTTATGTCCGCACCTGTATCAATTTTAAAGTCTATGTTTGTACCTTGGATTGGCAGTGTGACCATCCATGCGCCACTTTTGTCTTCAATGTGAGTTAACTCACCCAGGAAATGTTACGTTGCTGCCCTCTTGTGGTTTGCTGACATCATGGATTTCTCGGGTTCTACAAACTGCAGCGAAATGACCTTTTTTTCCTGCATTTGCGGCACTCTGCACTTTTTGCTGGACAAATTTCCACTTTTCTATGATGTCGTCCGCATCTTTTGCATCTCCTCTCAGTTACCTGCTCCGTCTGATTTTGTTTCCAGCCTCGGTGCTGTCTACCTCTCTCGCTATGGTGGGATTTTCCCCTGGCGCCGGCCACCTCGCTGATTTGAGCACTAACGCTGGCAGTCTGTTCATTAACGTGTCCACGGACTTGTTCAGACTGCCTCACAAGCTCTACAGCGTTTCTGAGTGTCAAGTCGGGCATTAATTGAAGCTTTTCTGACAGCTTTCTGTCCAGAATCCCAATCACGAGTCTGTCTCGAAAATTCTCGTCTTTGGCAGCACCGAAGTCACGTGTTCGCCAGTTCATGGAGGCTACGGATATATTCCTCGGCCATTTCACCTGGCTTTTGAGCCCTCATATGAAATCGTGCACGCTCGTGAATAACGTTAACTTTCGGCACAAAATAGTCATCGAGCTTCCTGATTACAGTATCATAGTCTTCTCTTTCTTCCTTTTTTGGGGGTTTTTGGGGTAGATCTGACCTGTTGAAAAGAGATGGTTTTCATCCCTCCTGGGGTGGTGCCGCTCTTCTTTCTAGTAATATGGCACATAGTCTTAGAGTTGAAACTTGACTAACTGGGGCCCAGGTCGGGAAGCAGACAAACCGTCTAAACCGTGTGTCTGCTAGGTGCCTCAAGTCACAGAAGAAAGAGAAATCACAGCACATAGAGACACTTTCACTTACATATCACCATAGAAATACAAAAAACTCCCAAACCAGTTTAATAATTTCATTGATCTTCAACAAATAAAACAAAGACATAATACGGATAAATAAATGATAAAGCTTGGCTTGCTAAATATTAGATCTCTTTCTACAAAAACACTTTTTGTAAATGATACGATCAACAATCATAACCTACAAATCAAATGATACAATATTCATAGTAGTGTTTTGTGTTGAGGACATCAGTATGTTGTTGGTTGACAATGGTTTTCAATCTAGCGTTTGATTTGGTAGAGATTTGTAGACTTTTGTCTTTTTGTGTTTTGTGGTTAGTTTTGGAACAATAGGCCAAAGATTCAGCAAATGTGCGCCAACAACTGTAAGACCTTTCTGTTTCACCTCTAGCTCGCACTTCATCATTGACTTTCCAAAAAGGAGAGTTAGAGCCAGAGTACAGAGTTTGATTTTTATGTGTTCTGACTTGTGTTTGGAGCCAGATTTGACATTTGAGCAACGTACAGATACTAACTTCTCCCTTGTTTTTATTTCTTTCGCTCTCAGGTTGGGACGTGTCAAGCGTTGCGATCAAGTTTTGCACGCAAATCTGCCATTGTGTAATAGCATGGCGATATCACTAGAATGAGCTATTCTGTCAAAACTGCAAAACGTGTTAAACACAGACACCAACAATCAGCATATGAAACTCAACAAAGGTGACATGCTTCATGTTAGCATAGAAAATTCATTTGTTCAGAAATAGAGTCAATCTGGTTAGTAACAATTACTGTTTGTGGAGTTTTTTTTAATCATCCTCTGCTGAGATCTTGAGAGATTTAACCCTCTGGGGTCTGAGGGTTTTTGGGGCCCTGGAGACATTTTGACATGCCCTGACATTTGTGATTTTTCAATACCACACCAGAATGACAGTTTAGACGACCTGTATTAAATTCACAGGGTGGAACATACATACAAGAAAGAAAAAAAACACATTTATATAAATAAAATAACAACTTAAATAATAAAGTGCGCACGTAAACAAAACAAAAACCCTCTCTTTTCAGTATGTTTGAGCTCAGTTCGTTCTCGGTTCGTCCTGCCTTGGTCGACAAGAGTTCAGTTTCACCGTTTCTTTCAATTACCATTCAGTGAATAAATGGACTGCTACAGGCTTCTACAAAATAAAATTAGATAATATTTCCGTACACCTGTAATGCAATATAAAAATCTTCCTCTCGTTGTACAACAGCTCTTATGTTTCTTCTCAGGTATCAAAATTATATGAATTTCTCTCTAGTATCAAAAGTATATTTACATGAATCGCTTCCTTCATAAAGACACATTTTAAACTCAGGTTTTATGAAACCTTACGGTAGTAACATTAACAGTATGAAGAATAAAACTGCATAAATTGCATGTTAACATTAATCAAATTGTATCACTTTAAATTAGAGGCATTAAGGCGTTAGTGTGCTTATTTCTCTCCCTCTGCACCGGTAACAGTGGAAAGAATGCACTAAAAATATTACCTCTTTAAACTTCAGTGACCACAATTTAATCCACAATTTTTAACATCATTATTTAACAAACTAACTATTTAGCAACAGAATGAAAAGTTAACATTTCTTTTTATAACCCACAAACGAAATAACTTGATGGTTTCAAAGACATTAACCAATATTTCGCTAGCCCATTGTGGCTAATTACCTTATTAACACATGCACACAGCAGGCTTTACACCTTTAGCTTTACACAATGAGCACCTTTGCATTGATTCACCAATTAACACAGATTAACATATATGATAGCGAACTCCTAAACTCAGCAGACTAGGTTAAATACAAAAATGGGCAGCAAAAGCCTGGCCTGTTAGCATGAATATTAGCGAACTCAGATGCCTAGCTAGACAACTCGCCATTTTAATGGGATTCATTGCCTTTAGCTCCGTGACAACAGTGGATTCAGGCACAGCTTTCGTTTACACTCTATATTACAATAAGGTATAACTGAGAAAACTAGAGGCAAAACTAGACAACAAAACTAGAGGCATAACTGTAATGGAGCCTAGCTGGCAGCTGATTGGTCAGCTCAGTGCCTCATAGAATTCACCCATTGGCTCACTTACAAGTCCATCAAAGACACAAAATTAAAGTTAACCCTTTCGTGACTGGGTTAGACAGCTAAATAGGGTTTCTCATTATTAAACCTGGCTACATTTACATTACATTTAGTCATTTAGCAGACGCTTTTATCCAAAGCGACTTACAAGTGAGGAACACAAACAAGCGATTCTTCATGAATTGGCAAATAACACAGGAAGTGCTCACAATACAAGTTTCATACATTGCTCAGTACCATAAGCTAGAGTAGGAAGGGAAAAGGGAAGGAAAGGGTTTTTTTTATTTTTTTTTTTTTTATTGACGTAGCGTTGTAGCAGTGTGTGGAGGTAGGAGGTGCAGAGCCTGTGGTGAACCTGTAATCAAGCATCAGCGCTTTGAACTTGATGCGAGCAGCGAGGGGTAGCCAGTGCAGAGAGATGAAGAGGGGCGTGACGTGGGCTCTGTTAGGCTCGTTGAAGACAAGACGTGCAGCAGCGTTCTGGGTCACAAATATAAGGCCACAAAACACACACTGCATCTGTGTCCGCAAGACTTCTGGGTACTGAATGTTGAAGGCTTGAACCTTTGCTTCAAAATGATGTGAAAATCATCCTGCCTACTCATTCACATAAAACAATATATTGATTTACATTTTGAAAGGAGACAATGAGCCACATAATGAGCTTTACAGTTAGGAAGTAAGTAAGTAGTAAGTAGCCTTAGACATCATGTATGTACTATGTGTGTTTTTATACAGCCTGTGAAGTTCTTTTCGTGTTTTTAAACATTTAGTACAGGTAGATTTTAGGAGAGTCTACCCCAATTATAGGAAGTATATGCTATTTGGCATCTGTGTGATGGATGAATGATTTCCTGTAATTTGATGCAAGTATATTGTTTGTAAGATGCACCACATTCGGACTGTGCAAGTTGATTTCTTTTAGCTTGACCAAGCACTAAGAAGTTTGGGAACACCCGATAGAATGGACATTATGCTAATCACATGTAGGAACCGCCCAAAGTGATACCTGGCTGGTGGAAACACTCGGAAGGAGTGGTCAGTTGGACATGCTTAAAACTCAACGACACGCATTTTCACTTCGCTTTTGCTTTTTGCCTTGACTTTCGCGGTGATTCGTGCGGACTTCACCATCGTCCTGCCAGCATGATAGCCCTCTTCAAGAACTCTTCAAGACTCATCAACTTTCCTGTACGAGCCGTCATCGAACTTCGCCGAAGAAAACCCTCTCAAGGTCCGTTTGCTTCAGCAACTTCACCAGAGACGCAGAGAAACTTGGTTGCGCAGCAATGCGTAACCTGGCAACCAACTCACGAGGCTCTCCTTCCGGCAAAGCCAACCATCCATTCCCCGCTGTCCCTAACGCAACAACGACTGACCTCCAGCCAATCAGCACCGCAGAGATCCACGTGCAAATCCTTCACGAAGGGAACACGCACTCACGGGAGCGGTAGAACGCAAGTACCATACTCTCCTCAATATACAATATCTGATACGATCCTGTTATCAGCATGCTCACAATTTTTTCTTTTATTTTTTCCTCCAGTGCATCGAAACACCAAACACCTTGGAATGCCAGTTAAGTGATGTTAGCTTATGTCTTTGAACAGGATTTTTTCTAGATAAAACAGTGTAAAAATCAAAATGTGCCTTTGACTCTCATTTGTATTATTAACTATCTTCTAAATAAACTACTTTGTCTTTAGATTCTCTGGTCCCCTCTCACATTCCTGACTGAAAGGCTCATTATGTGGCTCATTGTCTCCTTTCAAAATGTAACGGCGCTACAAACACACGCTCACTCTTCAAGACATTCAACGCACTCCTCTGTCCCCCTCCACCACCACCCACCACCCACCACATCTTTAACTGCTGATCAATTTGCCAATTTCTTCACCGACAAGACATCTGCCATCAGTAGCCAGTTCTCTGCACCACCCACACAGGAACTCATCCCCTCCTCATCCACTAATCTTCTCTCTTCCTTCTCCCTTCTCACGGAGGCGGAAGTATCAAAACTGCTCCTCTCCAGTCATCCCACCACCTGCCCTCTAAACCCCATCCCCTCACACCTTCTACAAGCCATCTCTCCCACTCTTTTACCAGCACTTACACACATTATTAACTCGTCTCGCCACACAGGCACTTTTCCTACCACATTCAAGCAGGCTCGAGTAACCCCACTGCTTAAAAAACCCACGCTAAACACATCACTCGTGGACAACTACAGACCTGTCTCGGTCTTGAACGGTCAACACTTGAACGAGTTGTGTTCAACCAGGTGTCATCCTTCCTCACACAGAACAACCATCTGGACGTCAACCAATCTGGTTTCAAGAGCGGCCATTCCACAGAGACTGTCTGTCTGTCACGGAATCCCTGCGGATTGCAAAGGCTGGTTCCAAATCATCTGTTCTCATTCTGCTGGATCTATCTGCTGCCTTCGACACCGTAAACCATCAAATTCTTCTGTCCACCCTCTCGTCACTGGGTATCTCACGTACTGCACTTCAGTGGTTTGAGTCCTATCTCACAGGTAGGTCTTTCAGAGTTGCCTGGGGAGGGGAGGTATCCAAACCTCATGAACTGATCACTGGGGTTCCTCAGGGTTCAGTTCTTGGTTCCCTCCTATTCTCCATTTATACTACATCACTGGGTCCCATCATACAGGCACATGGTTTCTCCTACCACTGCTATGCTGATGACACACAGCTCTACCTGTCCTTCCAACCAGATGATTCCACAGTAGCTGCACGGATGTCAAGCTGTCTCCACGTGGATGGAAGAACACCATCTGCAGCTCAACCTGGCAAAGACTGAGCTTTTAGTCTTCCCTGCCACTCCTACTCTACAACACGACATCAACATACAGCTTGGTACAACCACCATTACCCCATTAAAGTTGGCCAGATATCTTGGAGTTATCTTCGATGACCAACTGACCTTCAGAGACCACATCTCAAAGCCGGCGCGGTCATGCAGATTTGCACTTCGCAACATCAGGAAAATCCGTCCCTTCCTGACTGAGCACGCAACACA
This sequence comes from Zacco platypus, assembly GCA_038088235.1. Lineage (NCBI taxonomy): Eukaryota > Metazoa > Chordata > Actinopteri > Cypriniformes > Xenocyprididae > Zacco > Zacco platypus. Next base: position 45,518,753 of record CM076085.1, on the reverse strand, counting down.
ACTGCTTGTCCAGGCCCTGGTCATTTCAAAAGCTTGATTACTGAAATGCTCTTCTGGCTGCTTTGCCGTCAAGTGCAATCAAACCTCTTCAAACGATCCAGAACGCTGCTGCACGTCTTGTCTTCAACAAGCCTAAGAGAGCCCACGTCACGCCCCTCTTCATCTCTCTGTGCTGCTCGCATCAAGTTCAAGGCGCTGATGTTTGCTTACAGATCCACCACAGGCTCTGCACCTTCCTACCTCCACACACTGCTACAACGCTACGTCCCCACCAGAAGCCTGCGATCAATAAAGGAGCGAAGGCTTGTGGTACCGTCACAGAGAGGCACAAAATCACTCTCCAGAACATTCTCCTTCACTGCTCCCTGCTGGTGGAATGATCTCCCTACTTTCAACAGGAACACAGAATCCCCGGCAATATTCAAGAGACAGCTGAAAACTCATCTCTTCCGTGAACACTTGATCCCCTCATAAAAAAACCCTTTCCTTCCCTTTTCCCTTCCTACTCTAGCTTATGGTACTGAGCAATGTATGAAACTTGTATTGTGAGCACTTCCTGTGTTATTTGCCAATTCATGAAGAATCGCTTGTTTGTTTTCCTCACTTGTAAGTCGCTTTGGATAAAAGCGTCTGCTAAATGACTAAATGTAATGTAAATGTAGCCAGGTTTAATAATGAGAAACCCTATTTAGCTGTCTAACCCAGTCACGAAAGGGTTAACTTTAATTTTGTGTCTTTGATGGACTTGTAAGTGAGCCAATGGGTGAATTCTATGAGGCACTGAGCTGACCAATCAGCTGCCAGCTAGGCTCCGTTACAGTTATGCCTCTAGTTTTGCGTCACTGCACGTTCTTTTGGCGCTTGCACTTGAGCATGGGAGGCTGCGTTATCTGCTTGATAAGATGTACAAAACAATATGAAGTGAATTAAACAAGTTCTGTAATCACTATGGATTATACTGACTATACCTTATTGTAATATAGAGTGTAAACGAAAGCTGTGCCTGAATCCACTGTTGTCACGGAGCTAAAGGCAATGAATCCCATTAAAATGGCGAGTTGTCTAGCTAGGCATCTGAGTTCGCTAATATTCATGCTAACAGGCCAGGCTTTTGCTGCCCATTTTTGTATTTAACCTAGTCTGCTGAGTTTAGGAGTTCGCTAGCATATATGTTAATCTGTGTTAATTGGTGAATCAATGCAAAGGTGCTAATTGTGTAAAGCTAAAGGTGTAAAGCCTGCTGTGTGCATGTGTTAATAAGGTAATTAGCCACAATGGGCTAGCGAAATATTGATTAATGTCTTTGAAACCATCAAGTTATTTCGTTTGTGGGTTATAAAAAGAAATGTTAACTTTTCATTCTGTTGCTAAATAGTTAGTTTGTTAAATAATGATGTTAAAAATTGTGGATTAAATTGTGGTCACTGAAGTTTAAAGAGGTAATATTTTTAGTGCATTCTTTCCACTGTTACCGGTGCAGAGGGAGATAAATAAGCACACTAACGCCTTAATGCCTCTAATTTAAAGTGATACAATTTGATTAATGTTAACATGCAATTTATGCAGTTTTATTCTTCATACTGTTAATGTTACTACCGTAAGGTTTCATAAAACCTGAGTTTAAAATGTGTCTTTATGAAGGAAGCGATTCATGTAAATATACTTTTGATACTAGAGAGAAATTCATATAATTTTGATACCTGAGAAGAAACATAAGAGCTGTTGTACAACGAGAGGAAGATTTTTATATTGCATTACAGGTGTACGGAAATATTATCTAATTTTATTTTGTAGAAGCCTGTAGCAGTCCATTTATTCACTGAATGGTAATTGAAAGAAACGGTGAAACTCTTGTCGACCAAGGCAGGACGAACCGAGAACGAACTGAGCTCAAACATACTGAAAAGAGAGGGTTTTTGTTTTGTTTACGTGCGCACTTTATTATTTAAGTTGTTATTTTATTTATATAAATGTGTTTTTTTTTTCTTGTATGTATGTTCCACCCTGTGAATTTAATACAGGTCGTCTAAACTGTCATTCTGGTGTGGTATTGAAAAATCACAAGTGTCAGGGCATGTCAAAATGTCTCCAGGGCCCCAAAAACCCTCAGACCCCGGAGGGTTAAATCTCTCAAGATCTCAGCAGAGGATGATTAAAAAAAACTCCACAAACAGTAATTGTTACTAACCAGATTGACTCTATTTCTGAACAAATGAATTTTCTATGCTAACATGAAGCATGTCACCTTTGTTGAGTTTCATATGCTGATTGTTGGTGTCTGTGTTTAACACGTTTTGCAGTTTTGACAGAATAGCTCATTCTAGTGATATCGCCATGCTATTACACAATGGCAGATTTGCGTGCAAAACTTGATCGCAACGCTTGACACGTCCCAACCTGAGAGCGAAAGAAATAAAAACAAGGGAGAAGTTAGTATCTGTACGTTGCTCAAATGTCAAATCTGGCTCCAAACACAAGTCAGAACACATAAAAATCAAACTCTGTACTCTGGCTCTAACTCTCCTTTTTGGAAAGTCAATGATGAAGTGCGAGCTAGAGGTGAAACAGAAAGGTCTTACAGTTGTTGGCGCACATTTGCTGAATCTTTGGCCTATTGTTCCAAAACTAACCACAAAACACAAAAAGACAAAAGTCTACAAATCTCTACCAAATCAAACGCTAGATTGAAAACCATTGTCAACCAACAACATACTGATGTCCTCAACACAAAACACTACTATGAATATTGTATCATTTGATTTGTAGGTTATGATTGTTGATCGTATCATTTACAAAAAGTGTTTTTGTAGAAAGAGATCTAATATTTAGCAAGCCAAGCTTTATCATTTATTTATCCGTATTATGTCTTTGTTTTATTTGTTGAAGATCAATGAAATTATTAAACTGGTTTGGGAGTTTTTTGTATTTCTATGGTGATATGTAAGTGAAAGTGTCTCTATGTGCTGTGATTTCTCTTTCTTCTGTGACTTGAGGCACCTAGCAGACACACGGTTTAGACGGTTTGTCTGCTTCCCGACCTGGGCCCCAGTTAGTCAAGTTTCAACTCTAAGACTATGTGCCATATTACTAGAAAGAAGAGCGGAACCACCCCAGGAGGGATGAAAACCATCTCTTTTCAACAGGTCAGATCTACCCCAAAAACTTCTCCAAATGTATGTGACCCCTAAATTGTTCTGCGAACACAACTTTAGACAGCCAGCCATTGAGTGAAGACTGAAATGTATCTTGTCGCCATGGTAAGGGAGGACCCAGCTTGCAAAGTTGTGTTCTTAGACCGTATTCCAAACGGTCTGTTTCAGCTATGGAAACGTTAAAATGTCCAGTTTTCTTCATGTTAGAAATGAAGTTCATGTTAGTTCACTTTCATCAGGAACGCTGAATCCCTGGCAATATTCAAGAGACAGCTGAAAACTCATCTCTTCCGTGAACATTTGATCCCCTCATAAAAAAACAAAAAAACAAAAAAAACAAAAAAAAACCTTTCCTTCCCTTTTCCCTTCCTACTCTAGCTTATGGTACTGAGCAATGTATGAAACTTGTATTGTGAGCACTTCCTGTGTTATTTGCCAATTCATGAAGAATCGCTTGTTTGTTTTCCTCACTTGTAAGTCGCTTTGGATAAAAGCGTCTGCTAAATGACTAAATGAACATGTTTTTCATGGTTAGTTTGATGTTGGTTTGTAACATTCCAAGAACATAAACATGTCTCGTTTCCTTAATGTTTATAGAACGCCGTTTAAAGGTTAGTATATGTTCCTGAAACATTCGAACATCAACAACAAATGGAGAAAAAAACCTTGGGAGAAACCAGGCTTAGTCGGGGGGGCCAGTTCTCCTGTGGCCAACAGTGAACACTTGCTTGAGACTCAGGCAGAGTTACAGGTCATAAGTCCGATTTGGGATCGCAACAGTCAAAATTGTCACACAAACATGAGACACATGTCAAAAGAAATGTTGAAATGTCAGGTTTTAAATAATGTAAGTCAAATCGAAAACAAATATTCTGTGTTTATGTCATCTGTTTGAAAAGAGGGAGATGTAAATCATTCCAGAGTCACCTCATTATCTGCTAATGTGGCCACGCCCATGGAGAGCGCGCAGCATTCAAAGGCAAATTCTGAGGCGATCCATGCAACAGAGGGTCAATGCCCGCATCAACTTTGTAGGAACACAAATGAACACAGCTTCACACTCCAAATATCAAAGAAGTCCCCAAGGACCATCACTGAGCTGTAACACTAAACTCAGGGAATGAGACGGCTGTAAGGAGACGGCCCCCCATGTCTGATTAATTGGAAAATGTTTATTGTAAGAAATTTAGTGAATCAACAAAGGGGTCCTCGCTTTGTTCCACAATCTCAAACCCAGACCAGACGGAACTGAGGTGTAAACCTTAAAACCTTATAAGGTAGACCGAGACTTTGAGGAGGCGTTACAAGGCCCCAAACTCACAGCAGGGCCCCAGACCCTCTGGCACGGGACACCTCCAGTGCATTTCAAAGACATTGCAGAGTTCCTTTAATAGCAGCAGGAACCTCCAGAAAATGAATTCACTCTCTCCAACAAAAACCGTCTAAAATTGTCAATGATATGATTTAGTTACTAGTAAGTAGCCTTAGAGATCATGTATGTACTATGTGTGTTTTTATACAGCCTGTGAAGTTCTTTTCGTGTTTTTAAACATTTAGTACAGGTAGATTTTAGGAGAGTCTACCCCAATTATAGGAAGTATATGCTATTTGGCATCTGTGTGATGGATGAATGATTTCCTGTAATTTGATGCAAGTATATTGTTTGTAAGATGCACCACATTCGGACTGTGCAAGTTGATTTCTTTTAGCTTGACCAAGCACTAAGAAGTTTGGGAACACCCGATAGAATGGACATTATGCTAATCACATGTAGGAACCGCCCAAAGTGATACCTGGCTGGTGGAAACACCCGGAAGGAGTGGTCAGTTGGACATGCTTAAAACTCAACGACACGCATTTTCACTTCGCTTTTGCTTTTTGCCTTGTCTTTCGCGGTGATTCGTGCGGACTTCACCATCGTCCTGCCAGCATGATAGCCCTCTTCAAGAACTCTTCAAGACTCATCAACTTTCCTGTACGAGCCGTCATCGAACTTCGCCGAAGAAAACCCTCGCAAGGTCCGTTTGCTTCAGCAACTTCACCAGAGACGCAGAGAAACTTGGTTGCGCAGCAACGCGTAACCCGGCAACCAACTCACGAGGCTCTCATTCCGGCAAAGCCAACCATCCATTCCCCGCTGTCCCTAACGCAACAACGACTGACCTCCAGCCAATCAGCACCGCAGAGATCCACGTGCAAATCCTTCACGAAGGGAACACGCACTCACGGGAGCGGTAGAACGCAAGTACCATACTCTCCTCAATATACAATATCTGATACGATCCTGTTATCAGCATGCTCACAATGTTTTTTTTCCTTTAATCTCACAGATTTTAGAATCATAGTGATCAGATATTGGGCCACATTGGACTGCGTGAATGTGATTGTAAGATCACTGACTGGAAGCAGGAAATTTTTTCTTTTATTTTTTCCTCCAGTGCATCGAAACACCAAACACCTTGGAATGCCAGTTAAGTGATGTTAGCTTATGTCTTTGAACAGGATTTTTTCTAGATAAAATAGTGTAAAAATCAAAATGTGCCTTTGACTCTCATTTGTATTATTAACTATCTTCTAAATAAACTACTTTGTCTTTAGATTCTCTGGTCCCCTCTCACATTCCTGACTGAAAGGCTCATTATGTGGCTCATTGTCTCCTTTCAAAATGTAACGGCGCTACAAACACACGCTCACTCTTCAAGACATTCAACGCACTCCTCTGTCCCCCTCCACCACCACCCACCACATCTTTAACTGCTGATCAATTTGCCAATTTCTTCACCGACAAGACATCTGCCATCAGTAGCCAGTTCTCTGCACCACCCACACAGGAACTCATCCCCTCCTCATCCACTAATCTTCTCTCTTCCTTCTCCCTTCTCACGGAGGCGGAAGTATCAAAACTGCTCCTCTCCAGTCATCCCACCACCTGCCCTCTAAACCCCATCCCCTCACACCTTCTACAAGCCATCTCTCCCACTCTTTTACCAGCACTTACACACATTATTAACTCGTCTCGCCACACAGGCACTTTTCCTACCACATTCAAGCAGGCTCGAGTAACCCCACTGCTTAAAAAACCCACGCTAAACACATCACTCGTGGACAACTACAGACCTGTCTCAGTCTTGAACGGTCAACACTTGAACGAGTTGTGTTCAACCAGGTGTCATCCTTCCTCACACAGAACAACCATCTGGACGTCAACCAATCTGGTTTCAAGAGCGGCCATTCCACAGAGACTGTCTGTCTGTCACGGAATCCCTGCGGATTGCAAAGGCTGGTTCCAAATCATCTGTTCTCATTCTGCTGGATCTATCTGCTGCCTTCGACACCGTAAACCATCAAATTCTTCTGTCCACCCTCTCGTCACTGGGTATCTCACGTACTGCACTTCAGTGGTTTGAGACCTATCTCACAGGTAGGTCTTTCAGAGTTGCCTGGGGAGGGGAGGTATCCAAACCTCATCAACTGATCACTGGGGTTCCTCAGGGTTCAGTTCTTGGTTCCCTCCTATTCTCCATTTATACTACATCACTGGGTCCCATCATACAGGCACATGGTTTCTCCTACCACTGCTATGCTGATGACACACAACTCTTCCAACCAGATGATTCCACAGTAGCTGCACGGATTTCAAGCTGTCTCCACGTGGATGGAAGAACACCATCTGCAGCTCAACCTGGCAAAGACTGAGCTTTTAGTCTTCCCTGCCACTCCTACTCTACAACACGACATCAACATACAGCTTGGTACAACCACCATTACCCCATCAAAGTTGGCCAGATATCTTGGAGTTATCTTCGATGACCAACTGACCTTCAGAGACCACATCTCAAAGCCGGCGCGGTCATGCAGATTTGCACTTCGCAACATCAGGAAAATCCGGCCCTTCCTGACTGAGCACGCAACACAACTGCTTGTCCAGGCCCTGGTCATTTCAAGGCTTGATTACTGGAATGCTCTTCTGGCTGCTTTGCCGTCAAGTGCAATCAAACCTCTTCAAACGATCCAGAACGCTGCTGCACGTCTTGTCTTCAACGAGCCTAAGAGAGCCCACGTCACGCCCCTCTTCATCTCTCTGTGCTGCTCGCATCAAGTTCAAAGCGCTGATGCTTGCTTACAGGTCCACCACAGGCTCTGCACCTTCCTACCTCCACACACTGCTACAACGCTACATCCCCACCAGAAGCCTGCGATCAATAAAGGAGCGAAGGCTTGTGGTACCGTCACAGAGAGGCACAAAATCACTCTCCAGAACATTCTCTTTCACTGCTCCCTGCTGGTGGAATGATCTCCCTACTTTCAACAGGAACACAGAATCCCCGGCAATATTCAAGAGACAGCTGAACACTCATCTCTTCCGTGAACACTTGATCCCCTCATAAAAACAAACCCTTTCCTTCCCTTTTCCCTTCCTACTCTAGCTTATGGTACTGAGCAATGTATGAAACTTCCTGTGTTATTTGCCAATTTATGAAGAATCGCTTGTTTGTGTTCCTCACTTGTAAGTCGCTTTGGATAAAAGCGTCTGCTAAATGACTAAATGTAATGTAAATGTAGCCAGGTTTAATAATGAGAAACCCTATTTAGCTGTCTAACCCAGTCACGAAAGGGTTAACTTTAATTTTGTGTCTTTGATGGACTTGTAAGTGAGCCAATGGGTGAATTCTATGAGGCACTGAGCTGACCAATCAGCTGCCAGCTAGGCTCCATTACAGTTATGCCTCTAGTTTTGCGTCACTGCACGTTCTTTTGGCGCTTGCACTTGAGCATGGGAGGCTGCGTTATCTGCTTGATAAGATGTACAAAACAATATGAAGTGAATTAAACAAGTTCTGTAATCACTATGGATTATACTGACTATACCTTATTGTAATATAGAGTGTAAACGAAAGCTGTGCCTGAATCCACTGTTGTCACGGAGCTAAAGGCAATGAATCCCATTAAAATGGCGAGTTGTCTAGCTAGGCATCTGAGTTCGCTAATATTCATGCTAACAGGCCAGGCTTTTGCTGCCCATTTTTGTATTTAACCTAGTCTGCTGAGTTTAGGAGTTCGCTAGCATATATGTTAATCTGTGTTAATTGGTGAATCAATGCAAAGGTGCTCATTGTGTAAAGCTAAAGGTGTAAAGCCTGCTGTGTGCATGTGTTAATAAGGTAATTAGCCACAATGGGCTAGCGAAATATGGGTTAATGTCTTTGAAACCATCAAGTTATTTCGTTTGTGGGTTATAAAAAGAAATGTTAACTTTTCATTCTGTTGCTAAATAGTTAGTTTGTTAAATAATGATGTTAAAAATTGTGGATTAAATTGTGGTCACTGAAGTTTAAAGAGGTAATATTTTTAGTGCATTCTTTCCACTGTTACCGGTGCAGAGGGGGATAAATAAGCACACTAACGCCTTAATGCCTCTAATTTAAAGTGATACAATTTGATTAATGTTAACATGCAATTTATGCAGTTTTATTCTTCATACTGTTAATGTTACTACCGTAAGGTTTCATAAAACCTGAGTTTAAAATGTGTCTTTATGAAGGAAGCGATTCATGTAAATATACTTTTGATACTAGAGAGAAATTCATATAATTTTGATGCCTGAGAAGAAACATAAGAGCTGTTGTACAACGAGAGGAAGATTTTTATATTGCATTACAGGTGTACGGAAATATTATCTAATTTTATTTTGTAGAAGCCTGTAGCAGTCCATTTATTCACTGAATGGTAATTGAAAGAAACGGTGAAACTCTTGTCGACCAAGGCAGGACGAACCGAGAACGAACTGAGCTCAAAGATACTGAAAAGAGAGGGTTTTTATTTTGTTTACGTGCGCACTTTATTATTTAGGTTGTTATTTTATTTATATAAATGTGTTTTTTTTTTCTTGTATGTATGTTCCACCCTGTGAATTTAATACAGGTCGTCTAAACTGTCATTCTGGTGTGGTATTGAAAAATCACAAGTGTCAGGGCATGTCAAAATGTCTCCAGGGCCCCAAAAACCCTCAGACCCCGGAGGGTTAAATCTCTCAAGATCTCAGCAGAGGATGATTAAAAAAAACTCCACAAACAGTAATTGTTACTAACCAGATTGACTCTATTTCTGAACAAATGAATTTTCTATGCTAACATGAAGCATGTCACCTTTGTTGAGTTTCATATGCTGATTGTTGGTGTCTGTGTTTAACACGTTTTGCAGTTTTGACAGAATAGCTCATTCTAGTGATATCGCCATGCTATTACACAATGGCAGATTTGCGTGCAAAACTTGATCGCAACGCTTGACACGTCCCAACCTGAGAGCGAAAGAAATAAAAACAAGGGAGAAGTTAGTATCTGTACGTTGCTCAAATGTCAAATCTGGCTCCAAACACAAGTCAGAACACATAAAAATCAAACTCTGTACTCTGGCTCTAACTCTCCTTTTTGGAAAGTCAATGATGAAGTGCGAGCTAGAGGTGAAACAGAAAGGTCTTACAGTTGTTGGCGCACATTTGCTGAATCTTTGGCCTATTGTTCCAAAACTAACCACAAAACACAAAAAGACAAAAGTCTACAAATCTCTACCAAATCAAACGCTAGATTGAAAACCATTGTCAACCAACAACATACTGATGTCCTCAACACAAAACACTACTATGAATATTGTATCATATGATTTGTAGGTTATGATTGTTGATCGTATCATTTACAAAAAGTGTTTTTGTAGAAAGAGATCTAATATTTAGCAAGCCAAGCTTTATCATTTATTTATCCGTATTATGTCTTTGTTTTATTTGTTGAAGATCAATGAAATTATTAAACTGGTTTGGGAGTTTTTTGTATTTCTATGGTGATATGTAAGTGAAAGTGTCTCTATGTGCTGTGATTTCTCTTTCTTCTGTGACTTGAGGCACCTAGCAGACACACGGTTTAGACGGTTTGTCTGCTTCCCGACCTGGGCCCTAGTTAGTCAAGTTTCAACTCTAAGACTATGTGCCATATTACTAGAAAGAAGAGCGGAACCACCCCAGGAGGGATGAAAACCATCTCTTTTCAACAGGTCAGATCTACCCCAAAAACTTCTCCAAATGTATGTGACCCCTAAATTGTTCTGCGAACACAACTTTAGACAGCCAGCCATTGAGTGAAGACTGAAATGTATCTTGTCGCCATGGTAAGGGAGGACCCAGCTTGCAAAGTTGTGTTCTTAGACCGTATTCCAAACGGTCTGTTTCAGCTATGGAAACGTTAAAATGTCCAGTTTTCTTCATGTTAGAAATGAAGTTCATGTTAGTTCACTTTCATCAGGAACGCTGAATCCCTGGCAATATTCAAGAGACAGCTGAAAACTCATCTCTTCCGTGAACATTTGATCCCCTCATAAAAAAACAAAAAAAACAAAAAAAAACCTTTCCTTCCCTTTTCCCTTCCTACTCTAGCTTATGGTACTGAGCAATGTATGAAACTTGTATTGTGAGCACTTCCTGTGTTATTTGCCAATTCATGAAGATTACCAGATTACCAATTCATTCTTTTACCAGCACTTACACACATCATTAACTCGTCTCTCCACACAGGCACTTTCCCTACCACATTCAAGCAGGCTCGAGTAACCCCACTGCTTAAAAAACCCATGCTAGACACATCACTCGTGGACAACTACAGACCTGTCTCTCTCCTACCATTCATATCAAAAACACTTGAACGAGTTGTATTCAACCAGGTGTCATCCTTCCTCACACAGAACGACCATCTGGACGTCAACCAATCTGGTTTCAAGAGCGGCCATTCAACAGAGACTGCGCTACTGTCTGTCACGGAATCCCTGCGGATTGCTAAGGCTGCTTCCAAATCATCTGTTCTCATCCTACTGGATCTATCTGCTGCCTTCGACACCGTAAACCATCAAATTCTTCTGGCCACCCTCTCGTCACTGGGCATCTCAGGTACTGCGCTTCAGTGGTTTGAGTCCTATCTCACAGGTAGGTCTTTCAGAGTTGCCTGGGGAGGGGAGGTATCCAAACCTCATGAACTGATCACTGGGGTTCCTCAGGGTTCAGTTCTTGGTCCCCTCCTATTCTCCATTTATACTACATCACTGGGTCCCATCATACAGGCACATGGTTTCTCCTACCACTGCTATGCTGATGACACACAACTCTACCTGTCCTTCCAACCAGATGATTCCACAGTAGCTGCACGGATCTCAAGCTGTCTGGCGGACATCTCCACGTGGATGGAAGAACACCACCTGCAGCTCAACCTGGCAAAAACTGAGCTTTTAGTCTTCCCTGCCACTCCTACTCTTCAGCATGACATCAACATACAGTTTGGTACAACCACCATTACCCCATCAAAGTCGGCCAGAAATCTTGGAGTTATCTTCGATGACCAACTGACCTTCAGTGACCACATCTCAAAGACGGCGCGGTCGTGCAGATTTGCACTTTGCAACATCAGGAAAATCTGTCCCTTCCTGACTGAGCACGCAACACAACTGCTTGTCCAGGCCCTGGTCATTTCAAGGCTTGATTACTGCAATGCTCTTCTGGCTGGTCTGCCGTCAAGTGCAATCAAACATCTTCAAATGATCCAGAATGCTGCTGCACATCTTGTCTGCAACGAGCCTAAGAGAGCCCACGTCACGCCCCTCTTCATCTCTTTGCACTGGCTACCCCTTGCTGCTCGCATCAAGTTCAAGGCGCTGATGCTTGCTTACAGATCCACCACAGGCTCTGCACCTTCCTACCTCCACACACTGCTACAACGCTACGTCCCCACCAGAAGCCTGCGATCACTAAAGGAACGAAGACTTGTGGTACCATCACAGAGAGGCACAAAATCACTCTCCAGAACATTCTCCTTCACTGCTCCCTGCTGGTGGAATGATCTCCCTACTTTCATCAGGAACGCAGATTCCCTGGCAATATTCAAGAGACAGCTGAAAACTCACCTCTTCCGTGAACACTTGATCCCCTCATAAAAAAAAAAAAAAAAAAAAAAAACCCTATCCTTCCCCCTTTTTCCCTTCCTACTCTAGCTTATGGTACTGAGCAATGTATGAAACTTGTATTGTGAGCACTTCCTGTGTTATTTGCTAATTCATGAAGAATCGCTTGTTTGTTTTCCTCACTTGTAAGTCGCTTTGGATAAAAGCGTCTGCTAAATGACTAAATGAACATGTTTTTCATGGTTAGTTTGATGTTGGTTTGTAACATTCCAAGAACATAAACATGTCTCGTTTCCTTAATGTTTATAGAACGCCGTTTAAAGGTTAGTATATGTTCCTGAAACATTCGAACATCAACAACAAATGGAGAAAAAAACCTTGGGAGAAACCAGGCTTAGTCGGGGGGGGGCCAGTTCTCCTGTGGCCAACAGTGAACACTTGCTTGAGACTCAGGCAGAGTTACAGGTCATAAGTCCGATTTGGGATCGCAACAGTCAAAATTGTCACACAAACATGAGACAAAAGAAATGTTGAAATGTCAGGTTTTAAATAATGTAAGTCAAATCGAAAACAAATATTCTGTGTTTATGTCATCTGTTTGAAAAGAGGGAGATGTAAATCATTCCAGAGTCACCTCATTATCTGCTAATGTGGCCACGCCCATGGAGAGCGCGCAGCATTCAAAGGCAAATTCTGAGGCGATCCATGCAACAGAGGGTCAATGCCCGCATCAACTTTGTAGGAACACAAATGAACACAGCTTCACACTCCAAATATCAAAGAAGTCCCCAAGGACCATCACTGAGCTGTAACACTAAACTCAGGGAATGAGACGGCTGTAAGGAGACGGCCCCCCATGTCTGATTAATTGGAAAATGTTTATTGTAAGAAATTTAGTGAATCAACAAAGGGGTCCTCGTTTTGTTCCACAATCTCAAACCCAGACCAGACGGAACTGAGGTGTAAACCTTAAAACCTTATAAGGTAGACCGAGACTTTGAGGAGGCGTTACAAGGCCCCAAACTCACAGCAGGGCCCCAGACCCTCTGGCACGGGACACCTCCAGTGCATTTCAAAGACATTGCAGAGTTCCTTTAATAGCAGCAGGAACCTCCAGAAAATGAATTCACTCTCTCCAACAAAAACCGTCTAAAATTGTCAATGATATGATTTAGTTACTAGTAAGTAGCCTTAGAGATCATGTATGTACTATGTGTGTTTTTATACAGCCTGTGAAGTTCTTTTCGTGTTTTTAAACATTTAGTACAGGTAGATTTTAGGAGAGTCTACCCCAATTATAGGAAGTATATGCTATTTGGCATCTGTGTGATGAATGAATGATTTCCTGTAATTTGATGCAAGTATATTGTTTGTAAGATGCACCACATTCGGACTGTGCAAGTTGATTTCTTTTAGCTTGACCAAGCACTAAGAAGTTTGGGAACACCCGATAGAATGGACATTATGCTAATCACATGTAGGAACCGCCCAAAGTGATACCTGGCTGGTGGAAACACCCGGAAGGAGTGGTCAGTTGGACATGCTTAAAACTCAACGACACGCATTTTCACTTCGCTTTTGCTTTTTGCCTTGACTTTCGCGGTGATTCGTGCGGACTTCACCATCGTCCTGCCAGCATGATAGCCCTCTTCAAGAACTCTTCAAGACTCATCAACTTTCCTGTACGAGCCGTCATCGAACTTCGCGAAGAAAACCCTCTCAAGGTCCGTTTGCTTCAGAAACCAGAGACGCAGAGAAACTTGGTTGTGCAGCAACGCGTAATCCGGCAACCAACTCACGAGGCTCTCCTTCCGGCAAAGCCAACCATCCATTCCCCGCTGTCCCTAACGCAACAACGACTGACCTCCAGCCAATCAGCACCGCAGAGATCCACGTGCAAATCCTTCACGAAGGGAACACGCACTCACGGGAGCGGTAGAACGCAAGTACCATACTCTCCTCAATATACAATATCTGATACGATCCTGTTATCAGCATGCTCACAATGTTTTTTTTTTCCTTTAATCTCACAGATATGAGAATCATTGTGATCAGATTTTGGGCCACATTGGACTGCATGAATGTGATTGTGAGATCACTGACTGGAAGCTGGAAAGAATTTCTTTTATTTTTTTCTCCAGTGCATCCAAACACCTTGGAATGCCAGTTAAGTGATGTTAACTTATGTCTTTGAACAGGATATTTTCTAGATAAGAGATATGAGAGGAGAGGAGAAGACCAACGACACATGAACCAAACCAGATTTGCAGCCACACCGGGCTGATCTCCTTAGCCCTAGCTCATGGATCTGAAACAGAAGGCAAACCTCCTCACATAACAGATCAGATCAGGAGTGGACAGGTGCTGAAAGACTCACAGATCAGCACCGAATTGTCACCATTGCAACAGCCCAAGGTACCAGCCAAGCCCTGGAAGAAGCCATGGAAAACAGCACCCTCAACCTGCAGACACCACAGGATATCCCACAGTCATCGACTACAACATCCTCCTCCAAACACCTCACACGGGTGTCAAAGAGAAGCTGCACGTGGACAGCTGGCCGTATCTGCCTCAGGCAAACAGGAGCTTTGGACACCCTGGCACTTACACTCACCTTTTTCACCCCCACTCCATGGACCTGGTCCCCTCTTCTGCCCCATAGCCCACCCCCCTCCAGGACTGTTATATTTAGGAGTGTCTGGAAGCCACTCCCTAAGGGGGGGGGGGGGGGGGCTATGTAACGATTGCCAGCCTAAGTGCCCACTATAACCATCAGAGGGCACTCCACCATGGACTCACTCACTCACTCTCTCACCCACTCACCCTTTCACTCATCCACCAAGGCAGACTACATTTCCCAGAAGCCCTGCACCCATCACTGATCACTCCACCAGCTGCGACACATTACCCAATCACTGATTACATTCCTGTCTTCAGTTTTCTGTTGTTTTTCTGTTGTTTTTTTTTTCTTCTTCTTTCAGTTCACGTAAAGGCAGAACCTATGAGAGCCATCAAGGAAAGCTGAATAATAGATTGACGACCCAAGCAGCCAGAGTCATTAGATGACCAACTAAGCTACCCGTCGAAATCTTTATTTAGATCCGGTGCTCACCCACACAAATCGGGCCCCACCTGGCCATTCACGGCCAAAGACGTTAAGTGTCTGGCCTATATTCCACTAACTGTCTACCCCAGTTTGTCAAAATCACACTACGTGCACAGAATTACATATTACTGTAGCTCGATTAATTCTGCACGGACTTGCATTGGTCTCTTTGTGCTGTCTGTCTCTCGCCAACAGTGAGCCACTATGTCCCAATCATCCAGCCCTGGCACCCACTGGGATCATCTTGAGACCTGGCTGAGTGACATGACCAACGCGTTCCTGCCCAACTCCGCTGGGGACCTACAGCAACTGAGCAGAGAACAACTGGACGACGACTTGAACAGGCTGATGGCCCACGATCCGACCCAGAGCTACAACCATAAAGAATGGGCCAAGATCATCGGTGGACTCGCCCAAAACCCCATCGTCCAGGCACGGCTCAGTAAACAGAGCAACATCCACCTGGAGCAAGAGGCAGGAGCGCTCAAGCTCCAGGCCGAGGAGGCCTGGAGGAACCAGGCCCATGCTCAACAGCGTCTAGACCAGCTACTCCTCGAGACCCAGAACCAGCACGGGACAGCAGATGAAAAGGACCCAGAGCTACAGGAGAAGGTGGAAAGACTCCAAAAAGCCCTGGCAGAGCTCCATCTAGAGACAGAGCATAAAGAGCAGTTGGAGAACGAATCCAGAGAGGAACTGGCTGAAAAACTCCAACAAAGTGGTGCTGTCCTAGCAAGAGTAGAGACTGAACTAAAAGAAAGGGACGCTAAGGCCAAGGCCTGTGAAAACCACCTGCAGGCGGCCCGAGCTGAAATCCATTCTGTAGTACAACAAAGAGACTTTAAAAGATAAACTTGACATTGTTCACAGAGAATTTAAATATACTTATAGCCTGCAAAGTTACCAGGGAGGGGAAACACCCATCACACAGTTTTCCCTGGCCCGTGGGCCCAGGCCTCCCAGTCAAGAGTCCCTAGTGCAAAAAGGGGGTGAAAGCCCACCGTTCAGGATGCCACCCTCTGGCATCCCAGAACCTTCATCAGCAACAAAGGGGTGGGAGCCTTTCCAGAAAGTCCGTGCCACAAGTCACAGCATGGCTCCCAAAGAACTTGACAAGCTGGCCAGAAACATTCCCACATTCACCCCAAACCCTGCAGGAGGCCACGACGTGCACGCCTACTTGCAGGACATAGACTTTCTTTTGCAAAATGTGCCCAACGTGAATGCATGGGACAGATTGTATTTGCTCAGAATCACGTCCAGCCGTGATGTGCGAAGTTTCCTAGATCTGCAATCAGAAACTGTCAAGTCAGACAACCAGAAGCTGCGACAGGCTCTGATCAGAGAGTTTTCTGACCCTGAATCGGACCAATGGCTCATCGCTGCTATGGACCTTAAACAGGGCCGACTTGAAACTCCACAGGCTTACTACAACAGGCTACGATGGGCCTACTTCGGAGCACGCAACGAGCCAGGCATGGAGGAGGATTTCAACTTCATTACTCTGTTCCTCCGAAACCTGCATCCTGCAGTGAGTCATCACCTAGGAGTCCTGGCCTGTCCGCGCAGCATGTCTACCCAACAGCTGCGAGACTTAGTCCATAAGGCTTAAGTCAAGCAAAAGACTTGAAAAGACTGTAAAAAACACAACCATCAACCCTGTCTCTGCTCACTTTCAAACTGAACTGGCCCTAGAGGGCGCACAGCCACCCCACAGTGACAGAGTTTATAACAGGCAGTCAAAGCCGTTCCCAGCCAGCAGAGGGCAGCCTCACGCCGAGGGTGCCCGTCCCAAGCACCCGGCCGGACGCTCTGAAAGATCCTGGGACCACTCAGGTCCATCCAACAACCCAAAGAGTGATGCTGCAAGGAATGCCAGCCGACGGTCCAGAAATGGCAGACACTCATCTGCCAGAGCATCAAGTCCTGACAGCCAGCAGCGGAATGCCTCTCGACAGGTCCCTAACAAGCCCAAGTCTGAGCCCTCGCAAGAGCCGAACAGGGCAGCAGCGTCTGAGTCTGCATAGATCCTGAGGGTTCTCAAGGAACTGATCCAGAATAAACCCCACAAGGGAGACAAGACAGAGAAGCCAGACTCCTTATGACTTAGGAGTAAGGCCTGTCCCCAAGATCAGCCATGACATTCCTCAGACAGAACCTAACACCCAGATCCCTGCTGACCAGCCACTGACCACAGAAACGGCTCACGCATCACTAAATGACAGCATCTCCCAATCACCTCAGCTGATGGTTGCACACCCGGAGCAGACCAACCCATTTCATCACGCTGTCAACAAAAACTCCAAGGTACCAGAAAGTGCTGTTTTGGTTGTCTGCCTCCCTAACGAACTGCAAGAGACCGGCCCCAACTGCCTATCGGTCAGCACACAAGCCCCAGTACCAAGACTCCTGGGGAATCTGATCGAAAAGGGGGTGGCCCGGAAATTCTACCTCACCATCACTGTGGAAAATTATGTGGAAAATTGAAGCCCTGGTAGACACCGAAGCAGATCTCACTTTGATGTCATCAAACCTCTTTGAAAAACTCAGAGTTGAAGCTAAGAGACAGATACGAACTCTTAAATCACAAAAATGTGAGTTGAATGTGCAGTCATACAGCCAAGATGAGGTCCAACTTGAACAGATAGCTCCCATTCACCTGACAATTGGTCCAATGAGCCTGGTACATCCTGTGTACATATCACAAATGGACACATTTCCCCCTCTCATTGGCAAAGATCTGCTAGATCGCTTTGAGCCCTTATTGGACTTCAGACAGCTGAAAATTTGGGCTCAAGTACGAGAACCTCTGTCGCTCCAGTCACCCAGATCACCTGAACCAGACTGTCAGGTCACCAAGTTCACCGAGGTCATGGGAAATCTCACAGCTAGGCGTGGGAACAACGTCTCAGCACCAGAGCAAAGTTCAAGTTCGCTACTTTGCACTCTGCAACTTACCAGAGACTCTGACTCATACTGCCCTAAGGTCATGGCAGACCTGCAACTGAATGATGCAAAGACAACAGACATTGTTCTCTCACTGTGGGCTGACAACTCAGCCATCAGTCACATACTCTTCAATGCTCTCATTGAGGACACACCTGACCTTCCGTCTGCAAACAAGCACACCCGCTTCCCTTTGGACCCTCATCTGTCAACCATGACAACTGCCAAGGGCATCTGCGCTTTGAACTTGAAATGGAACTACCGGTGTTTGACCCATCACTTCCTGGTTCTTCGGGACCTGCCACATGATGTCTACATTGGAGCGGACGTTTTGATTCGCCTCAAGGCTCATGTAGACTTTATTAACGAGGTGGTGTGGGCCCCAATCACCTCACAGCCCCCTGTTGTGCCCGTCGATACTGAGAACCTCCTGTCAGGCCAGACCATTCCAGAGGTCTGCACCCTGGTCAGTGAACAGGGAACTGTAGTACCAGCTTACACCAAAGGGGTTGCTGTTCGGCTCAACATGCGACGTGGTGAAACCCTAAACCACACACTGGGTTTCTTTCAACAGTCACCTGAATGTGTGGAACTTGGACTCACTCTGGAAGCCACTCCCCTCACGGAAGTGTCATCCCGCGTAGTCTACATCCTGTTCAACAACTGCACGGCAACAGACATCAGAATTCCCAAGGCCTACCGCTTGGGTTGGCTAGTGAGTCACGATTTCCATGACTTTGATCTCACTTTACCAGTCATTGGTTCAATCCCATCTGTAACGATACCAGAAGGGAGCTTGGACAATACAGTGTTCACAGCACCCTTCAAGATCATCTCCATAACGTCTGTCATGCCAGTAGCCACTGAACAAGTATGCAGAACGGAGCTGACAGAGGACCGACACCTTACAGTGTACACAGTCTCTAACCAACCTGCTTGTGAGACTGATGAAATTGCTTCACCATTGACTGCTGACTTGACAAGTGACACAACAACGGAGGAGCCATTTTCAGGATTTGAGACTCAGGTCCAAAAAATTCTGAAAGATGCAGATGCCTTAAAGAACAATGTAGACCGTCAAAAACTCAGACAGGTCCTGTACAAGTTCAAAGCATCATTTGCCAAAGACTCTTTAGACTGTGGCCTCACTAACCTCCACACGGTGCGTATTCTAACACACCCAAATGCTCCTCCCACTTTTGTCAAGCAATACAAGATTCCCATCGCCTCACACGAACCAGTGCAGGAAATCATCGACTCCATGCTTGACAAAGGTGTCATCCGTCCATGCAACAGCACCTATTCTGCCCCCATATGGCCCGTTCTCAAGCCGAACGGCAAGTGGCAACCTACAATCGACTACAGGAAGTTGAACCACTGTCACGATGGCCCATGACACAGCTGGAGCAGGAACTACCTAGAATCAAAGGGGCCACAATCTTCTCTACACTCGATGTAGCCTCGGGATTCTGGACCATACCCGTGCATCCAGGGGATCAACACAAGCTGGCCTTCACCTTCTGCAACTGACAGTACACTTTCACAAGGTTCGGCTATGCCAACTCACCAGCTGAGTTCAACATCTTCCTGAACAAAGCATGTCCAGACGCCAGAATTAGAGGGAATTTAATTTATGTGGACGATGTTTTGATGAAAAGCACAACTGTGGCTGACCACCTGAAAGAGATAGACCATGTCCTAAACCAGTTAACAGCTGCCGGCGCCAAGATTGCCCTCCACAAAGGACAGTGGTGCCGAACCAAGGTCAATTATGTGGGTCTACTCATCGGATCCCAGGGCATTGAGCCACAGTCCAGCCGTGTCCAAGCCATTCAGAACATCAAGCCTCCCACCAATGTCTCAGAGCTGCGCAGTTTTCTAGGTGTCTGCAACTACTCACGGCAGTTCATTGAGAACTACTCAGACATTGCACGACCTCTAACTGCCCTGCTGAAAAAGGACTGCCCGTTTGTCTGGACAGAAGCTCAAGCAACTGCCATGAATGAACTGAAACGACATTTGTGTACAGCTCCATGTCTGGCTTATCCTGATCCACAGAAGGAGTTCTACTTGGATGCTGGATTCTCCAATGACTGTCTTAGTGCTGGTCTTTACCAACGATACGACCAGGACAAAAGAGTGGTTGCATATGCCAGTAAAACACTTCTATCACCAGAGTGTAAATACTCAGACTGTGAAAAGGCTTTGCTCTGCACTGTATGGGCCATCCAAAGATTCTCCAACTACATTGGAGCACAAAAGGTTATTATAGAGACTTGTCACCAGCCTGTCACGTTCCTCAACAGCCAATGCATCCGAGATTGTGTGGTCACCAATTCACACATAGCCACATGGTTGATGGCCCTCCAGGGGCGCAGCGTTGAGGCACGATACGCTCAAAATCACAAGTCTGCGCTGGACAATGGCTTGGCCGCCTGCCAAAACTGCTCTGATGACACACCAGCTACGACGCTGGACGTAGAGAGACCCCAACAACAACCACTGTCTTGTCACAGGTACTTCGAAGAGAATGCGTGCCAGGGCATGCCCACTGCCTATGTCGATGGATGCTCCTACAACCATGAGGGCACCTTAAAGGCAGGTGCAGGGGTGCTATGGTTAAACGACCTACAGTGCTCACCACGACACTTCAAGTTGGGTCCCCAGTCATCGCAGTATGCTGAGGTTGCAGCCATCCTCATAACCCTTCAAATCGCCTCAGCCCATAACATCAGAGAACTCCTCATTTGCACAGACTCAAACTATGCCAGACTCAGTTTCACATGCCACCTTCCGGGCTGGAAACAAAATGGCTTTAAGACCGCAAACAACAAGCCGGTCAAACACCAACACCTGTTCCAAGCATGTGATGACATCAATCGAACACACGACAGGATCATCTACTGGAAAAAGGTGAAAGGCCACTCAAAGCAATCAGGCCTTGACAAAGACTTGAATGACCAAACTGATGCTCTTGCCAAGACAGGCGCATCACATGGCAAACTATGGTCACCTCCAACCCAGTCGCCCACCCATAGTGTGGCAGCAATAACCCGGAGTCAGCAAACAGTTCCTGCAACAGTGCCTGCCTCACAGCCACTGTCGCTGGCCCCACAAATTTCCAGCAATGACATAGCTGATCTACAAGCTTCTGACACTTCCATACAGGCTATGATAAACGCGCCAAGGCTTGTGGTGCCACAGTGCCAAAAGGGGGTCATGCTAATGTACGCCCACAACCGGTCCAAGCGGTTGTCGAAGAAACTCCTGCCCCACTGGACGGGACCTCATGAGATTGTAAACAAACTTTCCCCTGTTGCGTACCGAATCCAACTGAGCCGGGGACAGAAAGACCCAAGTTTCAAGTGGGTCCACCATAATTAAATCAAAAGACATGTAGCTGCTGACAGAGACAGGCAGGGAGGGGACAATGCAAGCTAAACTCTGTTGCAATCCTCGAAGCTAAAAGACCAGGTCCAGCATCAGGCATTGTACTGAGGGAACAACCTGGACTTCTGATCACAACTGCCAGACCTACACCCAGAAAGTGTATGTTCGGCTCGACCCTCACAGTGTCTACAAGGCACACAACCCTGCAAAGGTGTACAATACAGCTGGGCAGGTGCCCGGTGAACAGAGAACTCAGCCTGAGGGAACAAAGGCTGAGGACACCTGAAACCCACCTGCTGCCCGACCATCATGATCCACTTGCCAGAGGAACGTCCCACGATGTTCCAAACATGAACTTCGTCGGCCGAAAGGGGGACTGTAGCGTCTGGACTGGATCATGGATGACCAATTCATTTTTAGGTTTTAAGAAAAGCTTTTAACCCTTTGACTCGCATAAGTAAATCTTAGTCGGCTCCGAATGTCCTGCCCCCCCCAGGGGCAAGTGACTCTTTAAGTGAGGAGGAGTGAGGCAAGGCAGAATCTCTTTGGAAGTCTCCCTGACTTCAAAAGATACTAATCAGCTCACACCAAATTCTTTCCCCCACAAAAGACCAGTGCTTGTGGGACAAGGAGTCCACGCACACACATAGAGACAGTCATCAAAATATGAATATTCCCAAGTGTTTTTCCTGTGCTTTACCTTTTGTATGCATGTCTATATTACTCCATCTTAGTTACATCTTGTAGTTGTGTTAGTTCCACTGTAAAATGCATATATTTAAATGTAATAATGTTTATGCCCTAAAGAGAGGCCGAAACGCATGATTCTTGGATGCAAAAAATTCCTCTGTGAATTTCATAACTAGATATTGGTGTTATATTGTGATAATATGCATTATTCTACTTTTAAGGTACTTTAGAGGAAAAAGGACCCAGTTTAAGCACCTCTGTAGATAATGCAAATTAGGCCATAAAAAGAAACAAAGGAAAGTTCTCCCGCTAAAAGTCCATGTTCCCTATTGGCCTGTATGGCCAGAATAGGTGTGACTGGAGTTACCTTTATAACACCTAAACACAAGCTTATCCTCGCTCAGTCGCTTCATCCTAGACGAAACATCCTTACTCTTTTATTTTCCGGCATTTTACAAACAGTTAATTCCGTTTTGAAATTCCCGCTGAAGAATCACCTGAGAAAGAAACCAATAGAAGCTCCAGCTCCACGCAGAAGTTTGAACGGCATTCACCACAGCACAAAGTACAAATGCAAGTATCTGAATTAATTTTGATGCGCTTTAACTTTATTGTCTGAAGTGATTTCGTTGCACTCAAAAGGTTGAACTGTTTGTAATCTTGCTTTCTTTGATCAACTTTTCCTTTCTTTCCTTTCGTTATTTTATTGTATGCTCTGCTTAGATTTAGTTGTATGTATTCGTGTATATATCATATATTCATATATTAAACACATTATATTCACACAGTTCATTGTCTCTGATGGTAACTCATACATGAACCAAGTCACTTTAACGTTTGATTTCGCTAGCTATATGCTTTTTAAGTACTAGAATAAGTTTCCTTTTCGTGGCCCGAGAAGAAAACTTCCTTTCTAGAATTGATAAGAAGATCAGACTGATAGTTTTGCTGGACAAAACAAACCAGTCTTTCTAAATTAATTCTGAACCTAGAAATAATTTTAGACCATAAATGTTCATGATTAATTATAATTCGTTGTAATTGATTATCTATATATACCCAATTCCCTTCGTGGTTGATTCATATTCACAATTAGTCATAACGTGTTGTGATTCAGTTGTGAATATATTTCATCCATTTGAGCAAATTATTACAACTCTGTAACCCTCCCCTTCTACTTATTTAGCTATTTATTTATTTTTTTAATTTGTATGTTTTATTTTCTTTCCCTGTGGTGATGTATCAGATTTACAAAACAACTGTAAATATTGTCAGTTATGTTATATTCTCAGTAACTATTTTGTATATATTTGTTGACTGATGCAATCCAGAATTTTTTTCCCCCTTTATTTGGTGTAAATGTGTGTCCTTGTTGTCTTGTGTTGGTTACTGTTTCATACTTTTGTGTTTGTAAATATAACTTCAAAACTGTAACTTCAAAAATACAAGTTTATATATATATAAACATTTAAACAGCAGTTAATGTGTTTCCATTGTTTGTGGACTCCTTAATACCATAATTTATCTTTAATAAAATATATACTATGCAGTTTTGTGAAACTTATTGCAAAGTGTGGCCTATTTCAACATTACTTGATGTGTTACTAATGTCTGTAGTCTCTTTACTAACATTATTTAAAATAGAAGCACATTCATTAAGGAGTTTCACTGTATTTTATTGTAATCTGAAAGCAAGTTACACGTTACAAACATTAACATTACACAAAACATATTCCTAAAATCGTTTAATAACCAACACCACATGAAAATCAAAAATCAACACAAGATAAGCATTTTCTAAACATAAAAGTTACCTAAATTTTAAACTTTAATGACTACACTATTAAAAGTTTCACAAGGTGTTTATGACATGAATGTTAGCAAAAAACAAACAAAAAATTACAAGATCATTATTTGACGTGAAAAACAGACTAGTTAATAAATGAGCTAGGTCACCTTTTAAAATCAACCAATTTATTACTTCCCTTTATTTGAAACCAAAAAAACTGATTTTTTGATGCATTGATGCATCAATGAAAAGAGAATTACAATAATATAAATGAAATTCCAAGTGCCAAATTCAATTTCAAAATCGTCAGCCATTGCCTTGGTAACACAACGGTTTAATGATGCTATGAGATGTAAATTTAAATTCATTATTAATTTGTGTTTACATTGCTTCACTTTCATTGTCTTACCATTCTAAGAACCGTTCGGCCCGAAGGTTGAAAAGCAGTACAAGTCATTACTAGTGTGTTACCATGACCTTCCCTTTAGAATTAATTAGACATTATGCATTAGTCATGTTAATTACGAACCTGTATATATAGTTCTTCTTTGAGGTGTGAAACAAAAGTATTCATTGATTAGTTAATAGTGAATTACCTTATTCAGCTAGTGCTCTTACTTAGTAATCCGTTAATCAGAGTTTCTTGTTAATAACAGCAGTTACTATAATATTAATAATGCATTTCTCATTTGCTCCGATGTGGTTCTTTATTATGATGGAGCAGCTTTCATTCTAACATCTACAAATGAAAAAGAATATGTGGTAAGCTTCTGAAACAAGGCATTTTTCTGCTCATCTGTTTCCCGATGTTGCACTGCATTACTGACGGCCTTAAAGAGGGGGGGGAAATCAATCAGATAATCAATAGATTGAAAAATGCATGTGTGTGAATATGTAAACATATGATACCTCTTATATTTTCAACAAGCCTTTTCCTTCTTTCTTTGTTTTCTCTTTCATGCTGAAATGAAACAAACACACACACACACACACAACATTAGCCACAGTTAATTCAAGATCATTTCATGCATAATCTGCTCATTTTCAATGTTTACATTATTTAGATTTACTTCTCTCTCCCATGTTGTCCGGATGTTTCTTTGATGAAATCACCATTATTTTTGCGGTATATTTCTGAAATCTTCTGGAACAGTTCGTTCACAGTCTGATCATTGATGTCCTTGTTATTCACTGCATGAAATCTTGCTTCATGCATTTCTACAATTTGTTTGAGCTCTGAACTCTCCTCAATGAATTCTGTGATAGGTGTGTCTTCTAGATCATCCTTTCTGGAGAAAACGATCATTGTGTGTTTTACAGAATCATCAAGATACGCATGGATCTCATTTATCATTTTGAAGGTGTCCTTACTAACTCGCCCCACACTGACTACGATCATGATGACATGTGGCCCAGGAGAGGCGTCCCGCAAGGACTGAGAGACTATTTGTTCCACTTCGTTTACATTTTGAAAGCCAGAAGAATCAATAAATCTGAAATTCATCTCAGACCAGCTGGTCATGTGAACTTGTGGTGTGTTTCTTTCAATTTTGGAACTTTTTCCTAAAAGGGTCTGAATAGTTGAGGTCTTTCCTACTCCAGCCTTTCCCAGGACTACGACTCTGACTTCATTTGGCTTGTCCAGTGGTTCTGGAGTGTCTCTCTTTTGCCTCTTCATAACATCATCTGAAGATCCTGCGATATCAGATGTGTCTAGATCTTGTGCTTGTTGACTACTCTCTGTATTCTTGTAGAGCTTCTTTGAATTCATGCTCTGCGTTTCTTTCAGATCCTTCAACATCTTGTCTAGAGTACACACTGATGATTTATCCTTGTTGTTCCAGCAGTGCACTCGACCTCCACAGCGCTGTATGAATTCATGCAATATCCCTTTTTCTTCCTGGAGAAACTGGTCAAAGGATTTTGACTCAAGGTTATCAGAGTATGAGAACAGAATTGTTGTGTGATTCATAAATTCTTCTCCTAGATCTTGTTTCAGTTTTTCAATCATTTCTATTTCTTTATGTGTGAAGGAACCGGTCGGGATGACCATGAGAAAAGCAAATGGCCCATTAAGTGATTGAATGGCTGCCATTAGTGCTGAAGCAACTTCTTTCTCCGTCATTTTAGTGCAGTTCCATCCAGGAGTGTCCACAACTGTGACTTCCATTCCATTAATGATCCTTGTTTCAGATTGGCATGATATTGTTACTGACTGAGTGGATATATAAGATTTAAAAACCTTTTCACCAAGTATGGTATTTCCTGAAGCACTTTTACCAGACCCAGTTGAACCAAGCAGGACGATGTGCAATTTATCTTTGCCTTCCATAACCAAGGTAGTCTGTCACGCCTTCCAAATATTTTTTCCTATTAAATAAATAAAATGGAGCAAATGTGTTATTGTGTTAGCAGGGATGGGCGGTCACATATTTCAGAACACATATTTAAAACACATGTTTGATATCTAAACTACTATTTAGTGTTTTAAAGCCTTGGAAAAAATAATGAAATGTCATTTCTATTTAAATTAGAGCTGTCAATTTAACACGTTAATTAGATTAATTAAAAAATGGTGGAGAGTTAGCTCAGTGAGTTACCTCTAACGCACCAGAGACCAGGGTTCAATCCCCACCAAGGGCAACTTCTCACTTGTGTAATGCCTAGTTTTGGTTTTGTTCGAGTTTCATTGTTATTGTCTTTATCATGTGTCATGCGTCATGTTCATTTATCCATGTGCTCCGGTTGTCATGTGATTCCCCTGTTTGTCATGTGTTCCTGCCATGTGATCCTTTGTCATGTTGTGTTTTGATTGGTTCACTGAGTTTAATCATCGTTTCACAGGTGTTTCTTGTTGGTAATTAGTCTATTTAAACACTTATGTTTCTGTTGTTCCTGGTCGATGTTTGTGGACTTATGTCCCTGTAACACGGTGGTGAGCTCATGTTGTTCCTGTTTTGTTGTTTTTGCCATGCCATGTCAGGACTCTGTTTCGTGTTTTAGGGGTTTATGACTAAAGCTGCACTTGGGTTCTCACTTCAAACTCACCTCCAGTGGAACTTGTTACAACTTGTAAGACACTCAAAAGATTTTTAATGCCTAAAAATGTGAAATTTTTGAACGCACTTGACCCGCCCCGCCCCCAGACCTACAGGTCATCTGACATTTCATATAGTTGATAATGAAGACAGCAGACAGCATGAGAGCAGCTGGATTGTCTCATGCACAGCAGCGCTGACAAACCAGGGCTCCAGACTAACTTTTCCACTGGTTGCACTGGTGCTACCAATTTTCTCAGTTGGTCGCACCAGCACAAGATTTGGTCGCACCTTTTTTTTTTTTTTTGCTACAACAATTTTAATCAATGCATGCTTGATGAATAGTCGTCTTAATCTTAAATATATTAAATCACAGTAGCTGATGGCCGATATAAATCTGGTATATATGTGTCATTTATATTAATTCATATTTAATAAATTAGAAATATGAAAAGTATGAATTAATCAGAATTTATATATATATTTTGATCGCGTTTCCAGTGAAGCTGAACTGAAGTCTGAATTCATTTCACACGGATGGACGGTCACGCGCAGAATACACACGTTCACGCGGCTACAAACACTTCAGAAAATCTCACTGTTTTATTTGAATAAATCTGCGAAATTAAATGTTAATTAGATATTCAGAGATTTGTTTTAATGATATAGATGTGTATTTGCTAAATGTTTAATTTAAATGAGAAAATATTAGCCTTTAGTTTGCCTTTCTGTAACTAACAATATAAAAGCAAACACTATACTTTCTAACACACAGTTTGCTTGCTTTCTTTGTTGTGGTTGGTCAGACAAAATAAACCAAAAATTTTCAGTTTATTCACATTTGAGTCTATTTTCCCTAGTCAGTTTTTGAGTCGCTGACAGACTAACTGCGCGTGACCACCGGCGCGGAGCGCGAGCATTTTCAACGCACCAGCGGTTACGCAACGTAAGCAATGACGCTGCGTTTGAATTTACACAACAGAGACGTGCTTATATACATTACCTTGACAACACTTTTTGACATTAGCGCAGGCCAAACATTTTTCTCTCGCGGTCTATTGAGGAACTCTGGTCTGAGCCATTGCTGTTGAAGTAACTTAGTGTCTTTCTACCTGTGCGCTCATCATGAGTTGTGTCTGAATGCTGGCTCGTCCTTTCCAGCATCCTTGACCTCCAATCTTTGTTTTTTTATGATTATTATTCAGCTATTAACCTTTTCATTTTTATATGGCTGAATTCCTAATTGGCGCGTTTCATCATCATTGAGAAATGCGCGTGAACGTTCGCTCTCTAGGGTTAATAAATAGAACTGCATGTGTCTTGCGGAAGAACATTGTAGCCGGAACTACTTCTCTCTGTTTGTCTATGACGAGTCACGCAGGGACTGTGATACTCCGCAGCGCAGCCGAGCCCGGTCTGAAATAGTCCGAGTATAGACACTTATTATAGGCGCACCGTAGTGATTCAGGATGAGACAAAAACACGGTTTGGAAAATGGATTCATGATGTACTCGTTCATAATATACATTTTGGAAACAAAACAGTTACGGACGGCAGCAGCTGCTGATCCCTCGTTCTGTTACACACATGATCATGCACTCGCACAAATGCGACTACATACAATTTTAACTCGCACGTCCTCAAAAAAAGGTCGCATATGCCTTTTGGTCACAGTCTGGAACCCTGCAAACACACTTGATGCTTTTGCCGATCTATTGAAGTGCCAGTGGCTCGATCCATTTGACTTCGACACAAGCGCAACATGATATGTGAACATTAAATGCTCTGTGGCAAAATTAGCTAAAATCAGACTGAATAGCATTATTCATTGTGTTGACGTAATTTCATCTGAAATATGGAGATGGGCGGGACGTTTCAAACAGCTCCTCCCCCTTTTTAAAATAGCATTTAGTTTTTATCACAGCTCAGCCAGAGCCATTAAACTCGGTAAAACCTCAGTTTCCTTCTAATGCCTAACCATTTATTCCTCCTTATCTCCTCTATATCACTTCAAAATACATTATTCTGTGCAAAATTCAAATGGGTCCGATAGCTTTCAGGGTCTGAGCCGACTCGCGGTCCGCGGATATGATCCGCTCTGTGCTCTCGTGTCGCTGGACCGGAGCAGACTGTGCTCGCGCTGCGGGGGTTCACGTGACACTAATGTGAAAACGGTCTTCATTCACGTCAATGGAAAGCATATTTACACTGTCTGAAATGTTCTCTATCCTCTATATAGTGCACTATGCGTCATTCCCCATGTAGAAACTAGTAAATGTGTGAACAAATGACTGATTTCAGGCGCAGTTTCAGTGTCTGTTTATAGTGTAGGAGGAGGCGGGACTTCATATTCTAGAGAGCATTTGATTGGACAGAAGATTTGATGAGAAGCTGAAGTTCGCAGTGATGTCATGAAATAATGTGAATTTTGTCAATGTGAGGGGTCAAACAATAACAAAGCTGTTTTCATCATATATTAGGCATATGATTAATAACAATTGCACATAATGTGAATTAATTTAATAAACTTATCTACCTAACTTTCCTTCAGCTTTAGGCAGGGAAAGGACAAAAATAAGGAGACTGAGGGGGAAAAAAAGAGAGAAAATGATAAAGGAGATGACAAAGAGAGATTTTAAAGCCATTATTGTCCATTTTTTGGCTTTTAAATGTTTTAAAATGCACAGATGTAGATCAGAAAAATCAATATTGTGTTATTTTAGACACTGAACTTCGAACCAGAATGAATCAGCTGTGCGAACGAATGGAATGAATTAGATATTTCCCGCCACCTACTGGCAGTTTTAGTTTCTTATTTAGAGTATAATTTCATTTTAAAAAATAATATAAAGTTTTATTTTCTGATTTAATACAAACATTAGCCCCAAATTTAAAAGAATAATAATAATAAAAATATACTGAATAGAAAACTAAAATGACAATGGTAAATGCATAAACAACTTCACACATATATATCATAGTGAGTGCCTTTTTTGACTATATATGAGGAAGAAGTCCTAGGAAAGATGGAATGGTCCATCCAGAAATCAGTTGTCATTATCAAGTCAATATAGAGTTTCATGAAGAGACAGAATCAACTGAGAAAGCCTAAATTTGAAGAACTGTGTCAACTTCTCCACGATTGTGCCTAAAAAATCCCTTAAACTCCATGCAAGTGTTCTTTAAAAGAAGTGAAATGTATGAATGTTATATTATGTTATCCTCTTTATTGTTAACCTCCTTTGATTATGTAATGGTTCTATGGAGCAAATAATGGTAAACACTTACCTTGCAGGTCTTCTTCTGAATCTGTTTGATTCAGTTTCTCCCGTCCTAAATAGTCAAAGCAAAGCAAGTCTCTATCCAATCAGAAAACATTAGTTAATAAAGTAAAACAGGAGGAGCTCAGCAGAGCTTTAAATACTGATGCCTACAAGATCCACACAAGAAAAGCATCTGATCTTCTGAAGTGTTGAAGAAGAAACATCATTTACAGCTCAACAGCTCCACAATGAGTAAGTTCTCAATGTTTCCTCTTTGTCAGTTACAACAGGACGTCAAACAAAGGTGTTTCATGCTAAGTGTCGAATGTTTGTTATATGTCAACAGGTCGAGACAACCTACGCATTGTTTTGGTTGGTAAAACAGGAGTTGGCAAGAGCGCCACAGGAAATACCATTCTTGGAGAAAAGGAATTCAAGTCAGAAGCAAGAGCGACATCAATCACTAAAGAATGCGAATCTGGAAAACAATTGATAAATGGCAGAGGGGTGTGTGTTGTGGACACTCCTGGTCTATATGACACAAAACTGTCTAATGAAGAAGTGATAGACGAGGTCGTTAAATGCATCAAATTTGTGGCTCCAGGTCCTCATGTCTTTCTTCTCGTACTTTCCATTGGTCGCTTCACTGAAGAGGAAAGAAACACAGTGGAAATTATTCAGAAAGTCTTTGGCACTGATGCGAACAAACACATGATGATCTTGTTCACCAGGGCAGATGATCTTGAAGGCAGATCAATTGAAGAATTCATTAATGAAGATCCAAAGCTAAAAAAAGTGATTCAGTCATGCCACGGGAGATATCACGCCTTTAACAACAGAGAGTCAAACCGTACTCAAGTTGATGAGCTCCTGAAGAAGATTGATGACATGATAAAACACAATCACAACAGCTTCTACAATTACCCCATGTTTCAGATGGCTAATGAGTTAAATGATGCTAAGAAATCTGTCAGGGAAAAAGATGCAATCATTGCTGCACTACAGAAAGAATTACAAGAAAAGCAAAAACAAATAGGCAGATCATCTTGTGCCATACTATAAGCTTGAATGATAAAACGTCAGAAAGCAATGAAACAACAACCGACGTAGAGATATAGTCAAATCATTTATGTTTTTCATAATCTTTTTATGTATTTCTTTCTGCTTGTGAAGTACTGATTAATAGTTTTAAGCACTGTTGAGAAACTGTAACGTATATTATACTATGAATACGCTTTATTTTCACTTCTTTTAAAGAACACTTGCATGGAGTTTAAGGGATTTTTTCGGCACAATCGTGGAGAAGTTGACACAGTTCTTCAAATTTAGGCTTTCTCAGTTGATTCTGTCTCTTCATTTAATCCTATATTGACTTGATGATGACAACTGATTTCTGGATGGAGAATTCCATCTTTTCTAGGACTTCTTCCTCATATATAGTCAAAAAAAGGTAGTCACTATGATATATATATATGTGTGTGTGTGTGTGTGAAGTTATTAACCAATTATTAATTAATTAGCATTAACCATTGTCATTTTAGTTGTCTATTCAGTATATTTTTATTATTATTCTTCCTACTAAACTATTAATGTTTGTATACGATTAAATCAGAAAATAAAACTTTTTGTCTCAATGCCTTTTATTTCTACTTTACTTTTACATCATTTCCTGAAACCAAAACACATAGAATCTGAAAAGGCTAAATCAAACCCTATATTACAGTCCCCCCCCCCCCAAATTTTCAAAACTTAGTTCACTTTTTCAAAACTCTCAAACACAAACACCAGTAAAACTCTGTGGACAATTTACAAAACTGTTGCTACAAACCCTAGCATGATTCAAAAAATGAATAAGACAGCAAAATATATGGTTTTGTTATTGTTGTATTGTTTGTTTTTATAGTTTGACTCTTTATTTATTTATATATATTTTTAAAGCCCCATTTGAAGAAATCTCTCCCTGTTTTAAAATTCTGCTTCAAAAATGATCATAACAGCATTATTTCAGATGACATCAGCTGATAATGACACTATTGCATTTTTTGGGCTGTTTTAAAGCTTAATTAATTTTTACTTAATACATTACTTTTCTTTGTCATGCTGCTTTGAAATAATCTCTATAAATAAAGGTGACTTTACAAGCACAAACAGTGGTTTAACGGCAGACTGTGACTGTGATTCTGTGGCTGAAGACGTTTCTTAATTTGACAGAATAAAGTATGAGATTCCATTTGCACCAAAATGGAGCCGAATGGCTTTGTTCTATATATTTGTTCATGTCTACACTAGAGTCATTGCCTAGATTAGTAAATGTGGATGTTTATGTTCGTCTTGTTTTGCCATCTGTACGGACATCCTCTTTAATTCACTGAGAAGGAACTTTTTTGAATTCTGGTTTCAAAGTTTGGAAAGAGACTACTTTATACACTCACACTAGTCCCAATGTCCTTTTTTCCCCCTAATAAAACTCATAATAAACACTTTGTTGTTTTGTTATTTAACTTAAAGCAATTTATAATAGATAAGCTAAATGAACTGCATAATTTTGACTTATTTTGAACTTTGTTTGTTACCTACACAATGTGAAGTTGTGCACAATTTTACATGTTTAATGTATTACAACATCGGCACCGAGAGACATTTCTGGAAAAGGCCTTCCAAGACGACATAAAGAACATAGACGTCAACATAATTCATCTTAAGTTGGCAATTACTGCAGATATGGTCAAAAAAGTCAGGCAGGAAATGACTGCAGACATGGACAAACCTTTTTGGCATAAATGAAACCGTAGAAAAGTGAGTGTTTTCTGAATGTGGTTGGCTTAACTGTCTTACATCAGAGTCACAGAAAGAGCAAGTTATGGCATTTTGATGAAAGATCACAAGGTCAACGTGTCATGCATCCATGGGGGATTTTTTTTACTATAATGCCAGTAAAATACTGACTTTAAGTGTTGTTTCAGTCACTTCCATAATATTCAAGAGTTTTACTCTGCCCATCTCTTCCTCATTTGTGTATTCTGTGACCTCCTATAACCTCCAGCTCCTCCTCTCTTGACCTATTATGGGCATGATGGGTGGAGCTGCATCCCCCAACCACACCCACCCCCTACCCATAACCCTATCTCTCCACCCATTAAACAGGTGAAGCTCCACCCTTGAGCTCCAGAGAGTTATGATGCTCTACAGCGAGCACGACTTGTATTCTGCTGCCATCATGTGGCCCATAAATATACAAAATTATGACAATCCTTAATTAAAAGCTTACAATTTTGTATCATTAGTTAAATTGTGAGGTAAGGCTTCACACAGAATGTAGTGGGATTTTCACACTGAACAATCAAATGGTTTTATAAACACTTCTGCTTTCGTGTAATGAAAATTGTATTAAATATTATTGATTCGTTTTTTTTCTTTTACAATCCCTAGGACCCATTTCTCAATACTTGGGTCTCTTTTTCACACAATGAGCACAACAGAAATCTATATGGGCGACACTGTGGATCATTTATCATTGCTTTGGCACAAAATGCCTTCACTGACGACATCTTTCGAAGTACATTCATTCTTTTCTCACTTCGAACACAACAAACGCCAAAACTCAGTGCCAATTTGCACATGCTTACGTACTGCCTTCAAAACTGTTAAACTTAAGTTCAAAACAAAAACATAATACAAAACTGAACATTTCTACAGTAATATTGTAACGAAATTTATTCTGAATCTAAAATATAAAACACTGGACACCTGCACAAGTCTTTCAGTTCATTATCATCCATTCAAAGGGGAAACTTGAGAATAATTTTGTACTGTTCTGTAAACATGGCTCATGTGAATTAAAAACAGTGTTATTTTTGTTCTGTTTAGAGATTTTACAAAAGAAATCACTGTACAATGCAACCTGATGGTAGTGTTTTTGAGGCCAGTGTTTTATGACTGTTAAAGTGTGTTTGATGGGTGAAAACCTTTACTTGTGTTCTGGAAGAAAGAGTTGATATGAGAAAAGTGTGTTTTGGCAGATTGAATGTGAAATTAAATGCGGTGCCAAGATGAAAGTGGGTTAGGAGAACTGTGTGAAGAGTTTTGAAAAAGTGACCTAAGTATTGAGAAATGTGTCCTAGCGATTGTAAAACAAAACTGTGATATTGATATGGTGACCCTCTAAACTTTAACACTGTCAGACTTCCAAGCCGTTCTGACCAATAGAGAGTGATGGCCCAGCTGGGACCTGTCACATGACCTGTTTTAAATGTGTTTTAGTATCTTTCTGAAAGTGTTCATTATCTTGCTGTCAATAGAGACTCACTGAACCATCGGATTTCATCAAAAATATCTTCATTTGTGTTCTGAAGATGATGAAGATCTTACAGGTGTAGAACCACATGAGGGAGACGAATTAATGACTGAAATTACATTTTTGGGTGAACGAACCCGTTAACCCTTGAATGCATGAATGTTTCGTACCATCATTACATATTCGGGTTTTAGCGGCCGTCTATATAATTTATAGAGATGGATCTCTATAAAGTAAATAAATAAAATAAAGCATATTTTGTTACCTTTCGGGCTCAATTTGAGCGGATGATTTTTCCCATCATCACTGTCCTCGTCAGAGCTCATTTCTCCAGAACATTCAGCATCTGATTTATATTCGTGATCTCAACCATATTCATTTTCAACGTCTTCAAAATCAATGTTCTAATGGCTGACAGATTCTTCACCAGATCCACCATGACACTGATATTTGATTGAGATCAGATTCTTGCTCTGCAGTAAATCATCAGACACTGCCACCTTGAGGAATAAAGTTGAATTGAACTTCATTAGTGATTGAATTATTGTTGTGCAGAAAAATATAGCCTACATACTCTATCACGTTTATCGGGTCACTAGCAACCCTATACTGAAAAATGATTCGAAAACAGTCATTCTTTTCTAATAATTAAATATGTAATACATACCTGACGTCACCAACACCACTTCCCAACATCATGTTTGTTTGTCGTCTTCTCAGGTGACGGAGGAAACGGCGCAGGTGGCTCAAATGCTGGGCTATAGTGCCACTCAGAGAGGAGTGGTCAACGTCAAGGGCAAAGGTCAACTGACCACGTTCTTCATCAACACAGAGCAAACGCTGAAGTCCTGATAACACTGAGCAACACCGCGACCGAACGCTTAAACGTGAATCTGCCGTCAGATCGAGTGGAAATATACTGTGAATGTTTTAATGTTAGTGATGGACCGACAAAGAACTGAGACTCAGATTGAACCAACTCAAGTACTTTAACATGAAGGAATAGTAAAGTTAACCATTTTGTTGTTCTTGTTGGAGTTTTTCTTTTTCTTTTTGAAGCATCTATTTTTTTTAAATAGTGTAAATTCTATAAAATTCCAAGGTTTTGAGTTTAGTTTTATATTAAATATATGTATTTTCTTTCATTATTTATTGATGTTTGTTAATATGTATATAAATGTTGTGTGTTCAATTAATGTGAAAAGTGTATATAAAAATGTTTCATGAAAAAAAACAGCTCTTTGTGTTTAAACTTTAACCATCCATGTGATTAACTAGAAAATTGTTGACTTAAAATTAATTAATTTTTTTAATTTCTACATAATAAGCGGAATTTTATAGAAGCCAGTTTCAGCCACATAAGAAAAAATGCTTTAGTAAATCTTTATTACATCAAATGTCAAAATTACGACATCAAAATAATAATAATTACGACTTTTCACCTCATAAATATGATTTAAGTCTTTCATGTCATTATGATTTTCAAAAGCATGATTCTTTTTTTTCTTATATGGTGGAAATATGAACTTATATTTCATTAAAAGTTAATTCATCAAATTGATTAATATGGTCCTGAAACATTATATTTCAGTGTTTTGTGTCTTGCAAACTTTTCCTCATCTTCTCCCATCAAAATATGTCAATTTCAGGGGCTTTGGTTAATTTCTTTTAAATATCATTTCACAATCTCCAATCTTGAAAGAACAGAGGGATGGTTTGAGATTAGTGTAGTCATAGTTGAATTCTCGGAAGATGAAGAAAATATCCGTCAGATCAAAAAGTAATTTCTTAACCAAAACACGAACCGCAACAGTGGAATTTCCCTCAGACCGAAGGTCCCGCCCACCCGTCGTTCTTCTGAGCGTTCGCTGGCCGCCCAGACGTCTCTGATTGGTCCACTCAGCCGTCCGTCATCTCGCTTCCTGCTTTGGTGAAAGTGAGGCATTATTGTGTTTTCGGAGCGATAAAGTGTCGCACTTTTAATCGAGGTGATGACTTTGTCGGTAAGTTAGCATTTTTTGTCTATTTCATTAAAACGATGATATAACCGAGAACAAACCGTCAGGTGTCGGTTAAACAGGTTTGATAAAGCAGGAAATATTTTTTGGTTCACTTCGCACGTATAAAATAAAAGCGATTCGACTCCAACTTTGTTTTAAAGTCGACTGCTACTGTTTTATTCAGTTTGTCAAACTTCTCCTGGATCGTTAATAGATTTAAATGTACGTGTTTTCGTGCACGCGCAGGTCTGGAGGTGTTCACATCACCATGTCCGGCGACGCGCATCACGGTAGGAGGCGACGACACCCCAAAATGTACATGGTCGCGTCCGACCACAAAGTGCAGGACCACCTGGAAGGAACCATTCGCCTGCAGCGGGGGCAGCTCTGTCTGGAGCAGGAGGGAGGAGGACACCGGGCTGGAAGAGGAGATTACCTGTGGGTGAAGGTACGAGAACTGTTTCCGCCACGGAATTGTTTATATCTCACAATTCTGAAAAAAAAAAAAGGCGAGATGTTAACTCGTAATTGCGGGAAAATAGTCAGAATTGTGAGATAAAAAGTCGCAATTACTTAAAAAAAAAAATTCCATGGCACAAATAAGCTTCCGCATGCGCTGTTTATCTGTCATTATCGCCTGAAAATCACTCTGTGGTGTTCGTTGGTGTCACGGTCACGTGGTTTTGGGCCTCAGTTCTTGTATGCAGCTCTGTTTTTTTTTTTTTTTCTATGGAGGAAGTTCTTAAAGTGACAGGACGTTTGTGCAGGTCGTTGATAACGGGTCGGTGGTGAAGGTGGACCGGCAGGTGCTCAGTGAAGTCCCCGCTGATCTGGCTGGTCTTCTGGAGCCCGTCCCTGACCTGGACGTCCGAGTCAAGCTGCTGTCCCGGCCGCAGATCCTGCAGAGGTTTGCGGCTCTGGCGCTGGGTTCAGAGGTGCGGGTCTTCTGGAACCGCAGCCAATCAGAACTCGCTGAGGCGGAGCTCCGGTTCCGCGGCCCCTTGACCAGAGGAAGCTCTGCTGTGTATTTCGGGGTTCAGCTGAAGGCAAGTGTGAATGTTACAAGTAAACGATACACCACAATAAAAAAATACACACACATATATATATATATATATAAAACCTTAAAAACATTTACTTGTACATTTACTACTTTACTTGAACCAAAATTGTGAGGTATTAAGAATATATCATTTTATATATATTTTTTCAATATGATTTTTTTCCCTTCCTTGTTTTAAGCATAAATGTAGTGTAAAATAAAGTTAAATTTATACATAAATTAATGTTATGGTCAACTTAATAAATAATAATAATAATAATGTATAATAATAATAATAATTAATGTTAGAATATTTATAATGATACTCATTTATTATTATTAATAATAATAATAATAATATATTTAATAATATGTACATTTAGTTAAAAACAAGTAAGCAAAAAAGTAGCAAAAGAAATAATGAATTATAATAAAATATTAATGTATATTCTTTTATAAAATATATAATATAATATATACATTTTATGGATCATATTAAAATTTAATTATACATAAATAGTTTTTGTGTATAATGAATTATACAGATATGTGCTAAAATATTAAATATATTTGACATATCTCTTCCTCTAATAAAGTATTTATATTTTTATATTTATATTATATTATATGAGAATTAAACTCAGAATGATATAATGAAATCTGCTTTATAAGAAATTCAAATAACAATGAATAATAAGTGTTATAAAAATTATATTTATATTTGATATTTATTGTCATTAAAATTAATATATTTAATAATAAATACATTTAGTTCATTTATATATATAAATTTGTATATATATATATATATATTATGGTTCATATTAAATAAATCAAATAAATTTTATAATGTTTATAACAAATCTTACATTTATAAAATTACATTTAATTATACATAAATAATTGTGTGTATATAATGAATTATACAGACATGTACTAAAATATTAAAAATATATCTAAAACTCTATATCTAAATCTCCTCTATTAAAATATTTTTACTTTTTATTACATTACTTTAATTAAATTGTGTGTATGTTATAGAAATGTAAAGTGATATTAAATATGTTTTCCGGATCTCTCTGTGTGGTGTGTTGTTGGTCTCTCTCAGGGATGGGCGGCAGGCCGCGGCAAATATAATGGCAACTATAAAGGGCATCAGTTGTTCACGTGTCCGGACGCCTGCGGCCTCTTCCTGCCGGTCAGCGAGCTCGCGCTCCCGCGATCGTCTCGAGGCGGCAGTTCCGGCGACCACGATCGCCCGCCGCACCCGTCCAGCCAGACGTCCAACAACGGCGTCAGTCCGGTGAACATCCTGTCACGCGCTGCGGAGTCCGGCGCGGCTCTCTGCTCTCCGCAGCCGCTCGCTGTCGGACAGAGAGTCTGTTTCACCCAGGACGAGTCTGTCCAGCGGGGAACCGTGCAGTTCTGCGGGCCGCTGCCCGGTCGGCTCTCCACCGCAGTTTATGTGGGAGTTTTACTGGTGAGCGTTCGTCCGGTTGAGTGTAAAGTTAGAAAGATCACTTAAATCTGTGTTCAGATAATGTTCATCCGTGTGTTTAGGAGCAAGCAGTGGGATCATGGGATGGATATTATAAAAGCACCAAACTGTGCTCCATCCCTTCACCTGAGTTTGGAGCTCTACTTCCTCTTTCCAAAGTAACCGCAGGTAACATTTGCTCATCAATTACCTTTAAAAAACCTAAAAAATGTGATCATGTGACACTGAAGACTGGAGTAATGATGCTGAAAATTCAGCTTTGATCACAGAATATAAATTACACTGTACTATATATTCATATAGAAAACAGATGATTTACATTATAAAAATATTTCACTATTTTTACTGTATTTTTGATCAGTCTTGGTGAGCAGAAGACTCTTTTAGGGAGAGAAAATGAGAGGCTGTTTCAATAAAACATTTATAATCTATAAATATTTGTAATGTTTTTTGTTTCGCAGAATCCAGATCTGAACGGTCTCCTCTGGTGGTAAACACTCCCAAACCGCTTCCTAAACTGCCTCCGTTGCTCAATAAAACCGCCCTCCAGCCTCCGTCGCCCACACACAGCCGAGAGCCCTCGCAGCCCGCGACGCCCTCAGACAGACCCCTGATCCAAGCGGACATGCTAGTGACGGCGAAAAAAGCCCTCCAGCCTCCGTCCTCCTCCGTCCCTAAAGCCGCTCTGAAACCTCCTCCGCTCTCCACGCCCAAACCCGCTCTGCTACCTCCCGCCGTCCCGCCCACCAAACCGCAAGCCCCGCCCACGTCCCCACTCACTGACCACTTGCGCTCTTCGAACGGATTCCACAACCTCCCCTCTCCACCAATCGCAGAGCAGAGGGCGGAGTTTGGCAGGTGGTTAGAGGTGGGGTCCATGGTGGAAGTCAATGACCCGCCCCTTTTCGGAGTGATTCGCTGGATTGGACAGATCAGTGGCGTCTCCGAGCCGGTCGCTGGAATTGAGCTGGTACACAAACAACTCATTTAATTTTTTAAATCTGTAATATACATATAATAGTGTGCAATATAAATAAGAATTATTATTAATAATAACAGCATTTAATGTGGTTTATGCTTTGTTTTCCAGGATCAGGAGTTGTCCGCCGCCACGGATGGCAGTTACCTCGGCGAGCGCCACTTCCGCTGTCCCGCTAACAAAGGGCTGTTCGTCAAACTGAGGAACTGCAGACGCGACTCCAGGTTTCCTGAGCCTGAACTGCCCATTAATCAGGTCGATCGCTGCAACTCCATCGGTGCGTTCCCGTTCCTGCTGCTGGTCTGAGTTATATAGCGCTGCGTAAATATATAATATTGCATATTATTACTGCAAAAAATATTGCAATGATGTCTTAAATTCTGTATTGTCCTCATTTAGCAATTTCATTAAAAGAAAATTAATGCTTAATATATTTATACAAAATGCGTAATAATTCATAAAATGGAAAAACATATAATAATGCGTATTATCGCTGCAAAAAATATTAAAATATTAATTGCATCATTTAACAAGTTAAGGAAATTATGCCTTAATATATTTATATTCAATGCATAATATTCATTATTATATATTTTACCATTTTATGTATTATTATGCATTGAATATAAATATATTAAGGCATTCATTCATTAAATGATGAAATTACAGAATTTAAAACATTCTTGCAATATTTTTTGCAGCAATAATATGCAATATTATATATTTTGCAATAACTATGAATTATGCCTAAATAGTATGTCTTTATTAAATGTAATTGACAAATGAAGACCTTACAGAATTTAAGGCATCATTGCTGTAAAAAAAAAAATGTAATTTGCTTTGAATAAAAGCGTCTGCTAAATAAATAAATGTAATATTCATTATTATATATTTTACCATTTTATGTATTATTCTAAATTATTATAAATTCTGTAAGATCTTCATTTGTCAATTACATTTAATAAAGACATACTATTTAGGCATAATTCATAGTTATTGCAAAATATATAATTTTGCATATTATTGCTGCAAAAAATATTGCAAGAATGTTTTAAATTCTGTAATTTCATCATTTAGCAATTTAATTAAAAGAAAATTGTGCCTTAATATATTTATACATAATGCGTAATAA
>CM076085.1:45452500-45467500 GCA_038088235.1 Zacco platypus | reverse complement strand
ACATTCATAACAAATAAACAATATTTCAGTGCTGTCATTATTACAAAATAATTAAAACATTACATATTCCAAGATGAAACCTCAATATATATATATGTTTATGCATATTTATTTCATTTTTACGTTCATCAATCCATCTTGTCACCTACAAATCATCAAAAATACTGCTTCTTATATTAATAACAAAAAAAAAATCA
Source organism: Zacco platypus (assembly GCA_038088235.1). Classification (NCBI taxonomy): domain Eukaryota; kingdom Metazoa; phylum Chordata; class Actinopteri; order Cypriniformes; family Xenocyprididae; genus Zacco; species Zacco platypus. The sequence goes on along the minus strand of CM076085.1, from coordinate 45,467,303 downwards.
TCAATAAAAAAGATAATATTTAAGTAATGTCTAAATAGACATTTAATACATTTGATTTTGCAGTTTAAAATTTTAGAAATGATTGAATTAAAAATAAAAAGTTATTAATTTGCATAACCGTTGCCGATCTCAAGATGACGTCACCAGGCGGTCAGGGGGGCGGAGCTCTGTCGACGAGAGGCGGAGCCGCGACCAGGAGGATGAAGTGGGCCGTGGAGCTGAGCCTGGGCAGCAGCAGGTGCTCCACTTCACCCTCACTTCAAACACGGTAACGCCAGGGCAACCACATAGCAACGCCCTGGCAACCGTGCAGAACACTCACAGCGCTGAGTTTAACAGAAGATTTCAGGAAACTCTTTGTGTCTGCAGGAGTCGCTGCGACAGGCAGAGTAAAGACGGAGACGTCATGTATCCGGTGGGATACTCGGATAAACCCGTCCCGGACACCAGCGTACAGGAAGCCGACCGCAATCTGGTGGAGAAGGTGAGTGCATCGTAACGTCCTGGAGTGTTTAACCTCTAAAACCTGCCAGAAACATGCTAGAAACATGCTAAATCATGCTAGCAATGGGTTACATCATGCTAAAAACATGCTAGCTGTAGTGTTGTCGAAAGCATAGACTTCGTTCGTTACCAAGTCGGTAATGGAATTTTAAAAATGTGACGATTCCAGCATTTCCTCCTAGCATTATGTCTATTTGCAACATGTTTTTGAAGCGTTGATTATTGTAGCCAATCACAGACTTGAGTGTGTGAACACAATAGCCAATCAGAGGTGTTTAAGAATCCAGCGCTCGGAAGGCTCTCGTATCGTCACATTTTTAAAATTTCGCTACCAAAGTTGGTACGTTTGACAAGACTAGCTAGCAGTGAGCTAAATCATGCTAGCAATATGTTTCATCATGTGTGTTTTATCATGCTAACATGAATAAAATACATTGCTAGCATGACGAAACATTGCTAACATTCAATTCAATTCAAATTTATTTGTATAGCGCTTTTCACGATACATATCGTTTCAAAGCAGCTTTACAGAGAACGGATGTCAACATTACAATTTAAAGAATACAGTTAGCATGATTTAGCACATTGCTAAAATTATTTGGCATGTTGCGAACATGATTCTAACATGAATTAACACATTGATAACTTTATGTAATACATAATTCTAATATGCTAATTCATTTTAGAAATGTGAAAACATGTTTACAATGTGTTATCACGACAGAAACATGTTAACAAAGTGTTAAATCATGCTAGCAAAATGTCAAATGTTAGCAATGTGTCAAATCATGCTAGCAACGTGTCAAATCATGCTAGCAACGTGTCAAATCATTAGAAATGTGAAAACATGCTTACAACGTGTCAGCGTTCAGAATGCTGGTATCGTCACATTTTTAAAATTTCGTCAGTACGTTTGACAACATTAGCTAACATTGAGCTAAGTCATGTTAGCAATGTGTTCATTTATCTTAGAAACATGAAAACATGCTTACAATATGCTGTCATGTTAAAACACGATAACAATGTGCTAATTCGTGTTAGAAACATGCTAAATCATGCTAGCAATGGGTTACATCATGCTAAAAACATGCTAGCTGTAGTGTTGTCGAAAGCATAGACTTCATTCGTTACCAAGTCGGTAATGGAATTTTAAAAATGTGACGATTAAAGCATTTCCCCCTAGCATTATGTCTATTTGCAACATGTTTTTGAAGCGTTGATTATTGTAGCCAATCACAGACTTGAGTGTGTGAACACAATAGCCAATCAGAGGTGTTTGAGAATCCAGCGCTCAGAAGGCTCTCGTATCGCCACATTTTTAAAATATCGGTACCAAAGTCTGTACGTTTGACAACACTAGCTAGCAGTGAGCTAAATCATGCTAGCAATATGTTTCATCATGTGTGTTTTATCATGCTAACATGAATAAAATACATTGCTAGCATGACGAAACATTGCTAACATGATTTAGCACATTGCTAAAATTATTTGGCATGTTGCGAACATGATTCTAACATGAATTAACACATTGATAACTTTATGTAATACATAATTCTAATGTGCTAATTCATTTTAGAAATGTGAAAACGTGTTTACAATGTGCTATCATGACAGAAACATGTTAACAAAGTGTTAAATCATGCTAGCAAAATGTCAAATGCTAGCAACGTGTCAAATCATGCTAGCAACGTGTCAAATCATGTTAGCAAAGTGTTAAATCATTAGAAATGTGAAAACATGCTTACAATGTGTCAGCGCTCAGAATGCTAGTATCGTCACATTTTTAAAATTTCGTCAGTACGTTTGACAACATTAGCTAGCATTGAGCTAAGTCATGTTAGCAATGTGTTCATTTATCTTAGAAACATGAAAACATGCTTACAATATGCTGTCATGTTAAAGCAATGTGCTAATTCGTGTTAGAAACATGCTAAATCTTGATAGCAGTGCATTATGTCTTGTTAGAAACGTATTACATTGTTAGCAATGTGTTAGAAACGTGAAAACATGCTAACAATGTGCTAATTAATGCTAGAAACATACTTGATGCATGTTAAATTGTCAGCAGCGTGCTAAATCATGTTAGCAGTGTGCTAATTCATACTTGAAACATACTTGATACATGTTAAATTGTTAGCAGCTTGTTAAATCATGTTAGAAACATGTTAAATCATGTTAGCAATGTGTTAATTCATGTTAGAAACATGTGAAAACATGTTAGCAATGTGCTAATTCATGCTAGAAACATACTTGAAACATGTTAAATTATGTTAGCAGCGTGCTAAATCATGTTAGCAATGTGTTGCATTATAACAGCAATGTTATAACATGTTAGCAATGTGCTAATTCATGTTAGGAACATACTTAAAACATGTTAAATTATGGTAGTAGCATGCTAAATCATGTTAGCAATGTGTTGCATTATAGCAGCAATGTTAACACATGTTAGCAATGTGTTAGTTCTTGTTAGAAACATGTGAAAACATGTTAGCAATGTGCTAATTCATGTTAGAAACATACTTGAAACATGTTAAATTATGTTAGTAGCATGCTAAATCATGTTAGCAATGTGTTGCATTATAACAGCAATGTTAGAACTTGTTAGCAATGTGTTAATTCATGTTAGAAACATACTTGAAACATGTTAAATTATGTTAGTAGCATGCTAAATCATGTTAGCAATGTGTTGCATAATAGCAGCAATGTTAAAACATGTTAGCAATGTGCTAATTCTTGTTAGCAGCATGCTAAATCATGTTAGCAATGTGTTACATTATAGAAGCAATGTTAAAACATGTTAGCAATGTGCTAATTCTTGTTAGCAGCATGCTAAATCATGTTAGCAATGTGTTCATTCTTGTTAGCAGCATGCTAAATCATGTTAGCAATGTGTTCATTCTTGTTAGCAGCATGCTAAATCATGTTAGCAATGTGTTACATTATAGAAGCAATGTTAAAACATGTTAGCAATGTGCTAATTCTTGTTAGCAGCATGCTAAATCATGTTAGCAATGTGTTACATTATAGAAGCAATGTTAAAACATGTTAGCAATGTGCTAATTCTTGTTAGCAGCATGCTAAATCATGTTAGCAATGTGTTAATTCTTGTTAGCAGCATGCTAAATCATGTTAGCAATGTGTTGCATTATAGAAGCAATGTTAAAACATGTTAGCAATGTGCTAATTCTTGTTAGTAGCATGTTAAATCATGTTAGCAATGTGCTAATTCTTGTTAGCAGCATGTTAAATCATGTTAGCAATGTGCTAATTCTTGTTAGCAGCATGCTAAATCATGTTAGCAATGTGTTGCATTATAGAAGCAATGTTAAAACATGTTAGCAATGTGCTAATTCTTGTTAGAAACATGCTAAATCATGTTAGCAATGTTCTAGAACATGTTAATATTTTATTGACTGAGTAAAACCTTCAAAACTTTTCAAAGTTATGTCAAACTTTCAGACAAACTGGTTTACTTAAACAATTTAAAATATTTTTTCATGTATTTCTGTAATTTTATATATAAATAAACGGTGCATAATTAAGAAGTAAACATTGTCAAGTACCAACAAATCTACAAAAGAAAGATTATTGAAACACAGTCGGTCCGATTCAAAGCTAACGCCGCTTGTGTTTGTGTGTCTGTAGAGATGCTGGGACGTCGCTCTGGGACCGTTGAAGCAGATTCCCATGAACCTCTTCATCATGTACATGTCTGGAAACACCATCTCCATATTTCCCATCATGATGGTGTGCATGATGGCGTGGAGACCCATCCAGGCGCTCATGTCCATGTCAGCCAGTGAGTAACCGCGTCTTTCTACAGTTCTGTCCTCATTCGTACGCTCTCATGCTCACCCGCCGCGTGTTTGTCTGAAGCGTTCAAGCTGCTGGAGAGCTCGAGTCAGCAGTGGCTGCAGGGTTTGGTGTATCTCGTCGGAAACCTGCTCGGCTCCGCCCTCGCCATCTACAAGTGTCAATCAATGGGGCTCCTCCCGACACACTCCTCTGATTGGCTGGCGTTCATAGAGCCGCCTCAGGTGCGTGAATAATACATGAGGTTCATATTCAGATAAATGTGCTTTCTTACTTGTGTCTGTTTTCTCCACAGAGACTGGAGATCATGGGTGGAGGAATGGTCATGTGACACACACACACACACGCTGAGTGTTTAACATTAACATTTTTAACCCCACATGCTGATAATTAAGTTATACTTTGTCATTTGTGTTTAACGGAGATCTTTTATGTTTTCATCTGTTCAGTGCTTCAAATTAATAAAGTTTGTTTAACGTTTTCCTGCTTGAACGTGCAAATATGGAACTTTTTACTTCACTTTTGAATGTTGAATTTTGTGTGAATTATTTGACATTGATGTTTAGATTAAATTATATTTAACGCATACGGCTCATATTTCACCCTAAATGCAAATGAGGAAACGGTAAGAAAGATATTAAAATGTATTTTAACATAAATTTCTAGCTTAAAATAAATCTCTACATAATGAATTATTCATTTTTAGTGTTATATCTGAGTTATTTTCCACCCCAAATGCAAATGAGAATTTTTTTTCATATTAAAATTTAATATAAAAGATGTATAAATATAGCTGCGAGCATCAATTATCGGGGGTTCGAGCGCTTTAAGGCCTTTAAAATGTATTATGTTTAATTAACAAGCATGTATCCACCTGGATCATAGATGGAAAACACCATTTACAGGCGATTTACCATAGTAAATATATGGTTTTTAAGCTTTTTAAACAGTTATAGCGCCACCTATGGTCCGATCTCCATAAAAGTTGGCATGCTTCTCTAGAATCATGTGCTGTATGTTCACCTAATTTTGTAAAGTTTTCAGTTTTCGTTTAGGATTTATAGGCTTTTGATTATATTTTGCCACGCCCATTTCATAAATGACTCTGTTATTGGGTAAAGTGCAACATATTTTGTTAATTATTGACTTGGAGAGTGATTTTGCTGAAGTGGTTTTGAGCTTGAGCGAAAAACCTAGGACTAGTTCGCAAAAGTAGTTTTTTGTTTTTTTTTAAATAGTCCCCAATATTTAACGATCGATTTGATTGACAGTACAAGCAAAGTTGCTCAGAAAGAGGAGTTCTATCATACGGCATTAATATTGCGTGAAATACAAACATTTACACATCTGAAAAACAATGGCGCCCCCCGGTGGCCAACATGTTTTTCGGGCTACATGAATGTCCTCGTAAGACTTGGACTTGGGATTGTGTAGTTACAGCCATTTTTAAGTTTTTCCCATGTCATAGCGCCACCAAGTGGCCAGTCGCCACGTCCTTTTCCACACGACCAAAGACCGAGCCGGTACTACGGTGGCCGAGAGAGCTCAAAGCACTGCAAATAAGAAAACACATGCAAATAAAAAAAAGTTTGACAACACATGTGCTGCAAATCCTCACAACACATGCAAACACAAAAACGCGCTGCAAATACACAAACCACAACGGAAATGTTTCAAGGGACCCCAAAAAGTGACGGACCCTACTAGACAACAGCACCAACTAAAAAATATTAAAATATATTATGTAGGCATTAACTCCATGTAATGTGTTTCACTAACAGAAAAGTGTTTTAATATGTGGCATTGTTGTTCACTCATTCAACTTTAAGAGATGATCATTTAGTGGATGATTTAATAATATTGGTTAATCATCTGTAGTGTACTAATGTGACGTCATGGTAACGGCCGCCTGAGGCGCTCGACGACCACGTCATCTGTGAGCGTGAGCTTCTAGCAAACTGAAAAACACTTTATTAAAAATAATAAATACATGAAATAATGTACAGTTGTTTATTTTTGTTTGCAGTTTTTATAGTATTTCATGATTGTGAACACATTGTGCACTCAAATGCCGCACACTATATAGGGATCAGTGAATGAGTGAAGGGTGAGTTGAACTGGTTTTGGACACAGATAATAAGCAGGTCCTAGTAGGGTCCGTCACTTTTTGGGGTCCTCTTTAAACATTTCCGTTGTGGTTTGTGCTCTTTGCAGCGCTTTTTGTAAATGCAGCGAGTTTTTGTGTTTCATGTGTTGTGAGGATTTGCAGCACATGTGTTGTCAAACTGATGATCACGTTTTTTTTTTAATTGCATGTGATTTTTTTTTATTTGCATGTGTTTTTTTTATTTGCATGTGTTTTTTTTATTTGCATGTGTTTTTTTATTTGCATGTGTTTTTTTTATTTGCATGTGCTTTTTTATTTGCATATGTTTTTTTTTAATTGCATGTGTTTTTTTTATTTGCATGTGCTTTTTTTATTTGCATATATTTTTTTTATTTGCATGTGTTTTTTTTTATTTGCATGTGTTTTTTTTTATTTGCATGTGTTTTTTTTAAATTTGCATGTGTTTTCTTATTTGCAGTGCTTTGAGAGACCGAGCCGGTACACAGGTGTACAGAGTTTGGTGAAATTATCTCATTCCGTTCATGAGGAATAGCTGTTTTAATAAAAGTGGCCACGCCCACTTTGAATGTTTTTGCGTCCCATCGCAGACGTGAATGAAAATTTAGACTTTTTTAGAAAAAGAATCTTTTCCTTGGACTAGTTCCCAAAAGTAGTTCTTATAAAAAAAAAAAAAATCCAAAATACTCATTTGGTAATTTTGGCCGCTGCAGCGCCCCCTTCAGGCCGACCGAGGCGAGTCTTACTGTCGATTCAATTCTCTACGACTTACGGTTTGGTCTGCCTGATCATTTTTAGAGGAGAAATTAAAATGATTACAATAGAATTTTAGAACCCATAAAAAATGTTTTCAAGACAAATTTATTTTAAAGACTTCTATCTAGAGTGAACTGTTCACCACTGATGTTTACCTGCGATTAATATCCGTCATATTTCGCCCTAAATTCAAGAATTTGATCAGCTTAAATGAATCTCATTATGAAAGTCAAACTTTAAAAGTCACACTCATTTTATCTGCTCGTTGAATGCGGCTTTATTTTGATTCATTCTGGGGTGAAGTAATTCAGATGAGTTTCTCTGCGCGTCAGACGAACTGGATCTACTGGTCCAGCAGCATCTCAGACGTTCCTCTGATGTTTCTCTCACGGTCTGACAGATGTGCATTTAAAACAAGAGCCCATTCAGATGATTATGGATGAGTTTCTCATCATAAACGCTGGAGTTTCTGTCAAAGCTGAAAGTGAACGAGGGTCTCCACCCACAGAACAATGACGAGTCATCCTGACCGACGGGTTTCTCTCGAACCCTGGCTTCAGAAACGAGCCTTGTGAAAGAATGGAAACTTGTTATCTCCTGCCCATTTCTCTTGTGGAGTCAATGAACTCCAAGATAAACACAAGATCGTATTTATATCACTCAGAAGAGGCGTTTCCTTAAACAAATTCGTGTGAAACACAAACTAAATGCTTAATATGCCAAAGGTTCAGAGGGTTCTTGACTAATTTTTAAAGAACTCTTAATGCCAAAAAAGGTCAAATGTCTTAAATAATTGCATAATACTTTCATGTTTAATGTGTTATTTCCATTTTTTCTAGTGATAAAGAGCTGTTAATAAAATAAGCGATGATTCCCATGTCAGAGAATGTGGGCGGGGCCTAGATGGTTACGCATTTTCTTGTGGGCGGGGGCTTGAGTTTAATGGGCGGGGTCACATCGAGTGGTGATTTAGGGGGCGGGGTGTTTTAAACGTGTAAATCTCCGGTTTCTGTTACTTTAGTTAGATCCAAGCGTTCTCGGAGGTCGGACGCGGTCTATTTTTAGTTTTTTTCTTAGATGGGAGCGAGTTCGTTTCACATGAATACACTTGAAGGTTTTGTTTTAGTATCACCGCCAATCTGAACTTTTTTTATCCACCACACCTTTGCTTTGGGACGTTTGCGCTCACTATTCTCAGCCGTTCTCCGAGAACTATTTAAGATTTTCGCTATTTCCGATCAGTATTTTAGTATTGTTGTGCGTTCGTGATGTTGTTGAAGGATAAAGGACAAACTCCGCATCCGTTCGTTCATGAAGTGAATCTAACAGCTGCTCAGAAGATTCAGGTAAGACTTTCACGCGCATTGTGTTCTCGCGCGGCTGCGTGACGCGCACTGAAGTACGTGCGAAAGTTAAACGCGCGAATTAACGAACTTTTGTCGCGCGCGTGTGTTCCTTTACGCAAATCACCATGGTAACCGAACGTCCCGCTTCATACTTGTTGTTTTCTGAGGTGATTATCGATTTGATACGCGTATATTATTGCTGTTTCCAGTTCGTCGATTTGTTTAAGGAATAAAAGTAGCGATTTAAAAAAAAAAAAAGACGTTTAACGGAATCAGACGACAAACATCTTTTTCTTTTTTTTTTAGCGCGGGGTTTTCCAAACTTCTTGACGCCAAGGATTCTTTGGGAAGGACAAAGCGTTGTTTAAAATATCTATTCAACAGCTTTACTTAGACACTGGAAAATATTTATTTTGCAATTATGTCGGTCAATCATCGTGATAAATGCTGTCAGAATTTTGTCAAAAAATACCTCACAGCAAGGTTTATTTTAAGAGATGTTTGTGCTTCTAAATATTTTGCATAATCATATCTTGTTTGCTTATGTTGTGATGTAACCTAGCAGCAACCAATCTGCAGCATTGTAAAACCGTGTTTTGTGTTTGCTTTAATAACACCATTTGAAAGTCCATATTAATTTAGTAAGATAACTGAGGTAACTTAAACTAGCCTGTGCTGCACATCCCGCCTTTATAATGATGACTTTATACTCATTTCAGCATTCAGTTTTAGTCACGTATAAACTTATTTTGTATACGTCCCAAAATAAATGGACATAAAATATTGATTTAAGATATTTTATTAGATGAGGAGAAACCAGCAAATGTTTGCAAACTAGTTTTTTTCTGGTCCAAATTGGTTTGAATTTGTTTACTAATCAAAGTCTACCAGCTAATGACTATTTCTAATTTAAGCGGTTACGATAAAGTTGATACAATATCCTTATTTTCACTCTCAGTATAACATTCTTTGAACGCTTTTTTCTATCAATAAGTTCAGGACATTCCTGAGAATGTTGTTCTTGCTGTCAACATGTCTGAGAATGTTTATCAAGTGCAAATTACATCATAAAATGTTGCTGGTAGAATGTTTTCTTTCAAAGTTGAGGAAGGAAACGCATCATAAAGACTTTTTTAACAATATTTTATCATGAGAACACATATCGAATATTTATAATGTTATAAGAACGTTCTGTGAATGTTATTTAAAGCATTAGTTCACTTTCAAATGAAAATTGCCCCAAGTTTTACTCGCCCTCAATCCGTCCTAGCTGTATATGACTTTCTTCTTTCTGATGAACACAATCTGAGAAATATTAATAAATATATTGACACTTTATAATGGCAGTGGGTGTTACCAAACGAGTTTGAGGTGAAGAAAGAGTCTCCATCCATCATAAACATACTCCACACGCCTCCTGAGGGTTAATAAAGGCCTCTGAAGCGAATCGATTCGTTTATATATATGGAAAAAGTTCTATTTTTGTGCAAATGTAAAGGCCCTTTCATACCAAAATTGTAATAATAAGGCTCAAGGAAATGCAAATTCACACGTGTACAGTAGAGGGAGCAGCTGTGCTGCCATTCTGGATTAAAGAAGAATAGGATACAGGAGAAGAAAGTTTAACACTTCACCAATAAAAACAAAAAAAAATCTAAAGTCATTTGCTTATGGTTTAACTGAATCATCAAAGATCAGCAAGTACATTGGCCAATAAAGTGAGATTAAATGCTTAAAAATATTTGTTTTATTTAACATATTTAATTATCGGAGGTTTGCGTAGTATTCAGATTTTTGCGTCTCACTGATTTTATTCATTTTGAGCAATACTGAATCTTTTTCTGTGCAAGTGAGATGAGTAAATGTTCACATTTCGTCTAGAACTACAATAACCAAATGTACTTGCGTTGCTTATTTGAAAAATAAGATTGTTGTAAATTTAAAAGTAATGCGTTACTTTAAGGGTTTCTTGGAAAAAGTAATCTGATTACGTAACTCCAGTTACTTGTAATGCGTTACTTTAAGGGTTACTTGAAAAAGTAATCTGATTACGTAACTTTTGTGACTTGTAATGCGTTACTTGAAGGGTTACTGGAAAAAGTAATCTGATTACGTAACTCGTGTGACTTGTAATGTGTTACTTTAAGGGTTACTGGAAAAAGTAATCTGATTACGTAACTCGAGTTACTTGTAATGCGTTACTTTAAGGGTTACTTGAAAAAGTAATCTGATTACGTAACTTTTGTGACTTGTAATGCGTTACTTTAATGGTTACTGGAAAAAGTAATCTGATTACGTAACTTTTGTGACTTGTAATGCGTTACTTTAATGGTTACTTTAAAAAGTAATCTGATTACGTAACTTTTGTGACTTGTAATCCGTTACTTTAAGGGTTACTGGAAAAAGTAATCTGATTACGTAACTTTTGTGACTTGTAATGCGTTACTTTAAGGGTTACTGGAAAAAGTAATCTGATTACGTAACTCGAGTTACTTGTAATGCGTTACTTTAAGGGTTACTTGAAAAAGTAATCTGATTACGTAACTTTTGTGACTTGTAATGCGTTACTTTAATGGTTACTGGAAAAAGTAATCTGATTACGTAACTTTTGTGACTTGTAATGCGTTACTTTAATGTTTACTTTAAAAGTAATCTGATTACGTAACTCAAGTTACTTGTAATGCGTTACTTTAAGGGTTACTGGAAAAAGTAATCTGATTACGTAACTCAAGTTACTTGTAATGCGTTACTTTAATGTTTACTTTAAAAGTAATCTGATTACGTAACTCAAGTTACTTGTAATGCGTTACTTTAATGTTTACTTTAAAAGTAATCTGATTACGTAACTCAAGTTACTTGTAATGCGTTACTTTAAGGGTTACTGGAAAAAGTAATCTGATTACGTAACTCAAGTTACTTGTAATGCGTTACTTTAATGTTTACTTTAAAAGTAATCTGATTACGTAACTCAAGTTACTTGTAACGCGTTACCCCCAATACTGATCATCACTGTTATCTGACCAATGAAACGCTTCTGATGTCTCTCTCAGGGAATCATTCTGGGCATCGTTCTGTTTCCCATCCGCATCACCCTCGCCACCCTCTTCTTCCTGCTCATGTGGCCCATCGCTCGTCTGCGAATGGCTGGTCTGTCGGAGGCGGAGCGGGCGGAGCCTGTGCAGGGTTGGCGCCACTGGCTCTTCCATCACATCATTCTCTTCCTCAGCCGGGCCGTCTTCTTCTCCGTGGGTTTCCTGTGGATTAAAGTCAAAGGGCGTCAGGCGGGCCTGAAGGAAGCTCCGGTCCTGGCGGTGGCGCCTCACAGCGGGTTCCTGGACATGCTGGTGCTGTGTGCGACGGGCCTGCCGAGCGTCGTGTCCCGATCGGAGAACTCCAAACTACCTGTTATAGGAGGTGAGGTCAAGGTGAACGAAACTTTTGAAGCCTAAATACAATCATCAGAAGTAAAAAGTTAAACGTAGGCTATAAACCTGATCACTTTAATGAAATCTGTGATAATCTGTGTGTCCGTCCAGCGCTGTTGGAGTTTAATCAGGCAGTGTTGGTGAATCGGAAAGATCCTGACTCCAGGAAGAAATGTGTGTCTCGGATCTGTGAGAGAGTCACATCTGACGGCCACTGGCCTCAGGTACACACACACACACACACACACACACACACACACACACACACCCCCACACACACACACACACACACACACACTCCCTGTTTCCACCTGGTATTAAGATGCATTTTGGTCGATCGGGTCACAAGTAGATGAGGAAGACACACTCCCGTTTACACTTAATGTTTTAATCCATCTCTTTTGTCCACTTTCAACCTCTTCTGTCCTGATTTTTTTCGAGGAAAGAGTCTGGGTGGGTAAATGTATGGTTTTTCAAATTTTTCCATATAATGGACTAAATATGCTCACATAATTTACATATGAACATGACCGGAGATGACGGAAAAAACACGGAGAGCTTCAGCCTTCGTTGATGAGATGGAGAGAAAACATTGTGCTTGGTACATTTTTCACCTTCAAACCAAACTTGGGTCTTCAGCCGACGAAATCCCGTCTGGCTAGAGCTCTTCCCGTGATGTTTACTCATTAGGTCAGCAGACGGAGAGTAGACGTCTCTAGTGGCTGTTTGAACACATTTGACCACATGATCATCTACACTGCGAAACCAATCCAGTCAAATGCGTTTTCGACTACTTCTGGAAGTGAAAGTGGACAAACTCAAAACGTTTCACACCCCATTTAGACTTTTATTTTGTGTCGTCCACTTGTGATCCGATCGAACAAAACACATTTTAATACCAGGTGGAAACAGGGCCTCACACACACTGTGACTCAACAGCTCTTGTCACATGTTTCAGCTGGTATGTCACATCCTGTTCTGTTTGATATCATTTTGTGCTCCATTTCTCTCTGCAGATGCTCATGTTTCCAGAAGGAACAACGACTAATGGCCGAGCGCTCATCAAATTCAAACCTGGTACGAACACACACACACACACACACACACACTCTGACACACTCTGACACACTCTCTCACACACAGACACACACACACACACACACACACTCTCACAGAGACACACACAGACACACACACACACACACACACACACACACACAGACAGACAGACACAGACAGACACACACACTCTGACACACTCTCACACACACACACACAGACAGACAGACACAGACAGACACACACACTCTGACACACTCTCACACTCTGACACACTCACACACACACACACTCTGACACACTCTCACACACACACACAGACACACACACTCTGACACACTCTCACACACACACACACACAGACACACACACTCTGACACACTCTCACACACACACTCTGACACACTCTCACACACACACACACAGACACACACAGACACACACACTCTGACACACTCTCACACACACACACACACACAGACACACACAGACACACACACTCTGACACACACACACACACACACTCTGACACACTCTCACACACACACACACACACAGACACACACACTCTGACACACTCTCACACACACACACACACAGACACACACACTCTGACACACTCTCACACACACACACACACACACACACTCTGACACACTCTCACACACACACACACAGACACACACACTCCGACACACTCTCACACACACACACACACTCTGACACACTCTCACACACACACACACACACTCTGACACACTCTCACACAGACACACACACACACACACTCTGACACACTCTCACACAGACACACACACACACACACTCTGACACACTCTCACACAGACACACACACACACACTCTGACACACTCTCACACAGACACTCTGACACACTCACACTCACACACACACACACACACACAGACACACACAGACACACACACTCTGACACACTCTCACACACACACACACACAGACACACACACTCTGACACACTCACACACACACACACACACAGGCTCTGTTTAGACATCACAGATATTCAGTTTGGGGTCAGTAAGATATGGAGGATGCATTAAATTGATCAAAAGTGACATTTATAATGTTACAAAGATTCAATTTCAAATAAATGCTGTTATTTTGAACTCTCTATTTATCAAAGAGACCTGGAAAATAAAATTTATCACAGTTTCCACAGAAATATGAACAGTTTTCAACACTGATAATAATCATAAATGTTTCTTGATCATCAAATCATCATATCAGAATGATTTCTGAAGGATCATGTGACTCTGAAGACTGGAGTAATGATGCTGAAAATTCATTGTAATAATATTTGACTGTATTTTTGATCAAATAAGTGCCGCCTTGGTGAGCAGAAGAGACATTTCAAAAACATTATAAAATCTTACCAACGCTAGTCATTTGAAAACTTAAAATGTATTGAGAACGGTTGTCTAATTATCAAATCATTGGTTATTTTACCCAGTACTTTGGTGTGAATATCATGAGACTCTGTCTCTCAACAGGTGCGTTTCTGGCTGGAGTTCCTGTTCAGCCCGTCTTGCTCCACTATCCCTGTGAACCGGTGAGTCTGAGAGCAGCAAATACTTTCAACGCCATCTGAAGCTAAAATTAGCTGCGTTTATGCAACAGAAAACACTGACTATATATGTGCACCACCGTGAGCTGAAATAGATGACGAGAGCTGGCTCGCTGGATCAAAGAGCACAAGACACAAATTAACCATCGATACGTCACCGAGTCTGAAAT
>CM076085.1:45435000-45447500 GCA_038088235.1 Zacco platypus | reverse complement strand
AGCTCTCGGCGTTCCTGCCACTGATTATGTGATGGAAGGCCGTTTTCCTGTTAAAAAGCTTGGAAACCTTTCTCTTCCGCTGGAACCTCCGGCTCAGGAAACCCTCAAACTGCTCCATAAACACGGGTGTGTGTGTGTGTGTGTGTGTGTGTGTGTTCAGTATCCAGTATCTCTCCACCTGTTTCTCACACCTTCATTCTCCTCATCCTCAGTCTTATGAACGCTCGAGTGGAGACCGTGATGAACGACATGATTGACAGCTGTCACTCAGGCCAGAGCACCACGGTAACAGCCGATCACCTGACCTCTCTTCTGGGGCTGAAGGACCGAATGACGGCAGTGAAGATCTGCTTGCTCTACTCGAAGGTAGTGATGTGTGTGTGTGTGTGTGATTGGCTTTTATCCTAAACGACTTAAAAACGATCAGGAATGCGATGTGTGCGTCAGTGACCGCATTAGTTTGTGTGTGCAGGACGACACGGTGGACGTGAGGCAGGTTTGTCTGAGCGTGTCGGCCGTGTCCGGCTTCAGGAGTCTGGAGTCTCTCGTGCACACGGCGTTCACGGTGAGTGTGTGTCATGGGTGTGTCGCGTCGTAACCTCGTATTATGCAAGCTGTTTGTTCTGTCAGAGGTGTTGACTGCGTGTTATGCAAGTGTGCTGGGAAATATTGACAGACCGGGCCTAAAATTAGCACTCTTCAAGCGCATGAATCACTGTTACACGCCAGTTTTTGAATGCATTCTAACAAAGCATGTCTGTGAGAGCATGAAACGGCTGACTGCAGCTGTCAATCACACAGGTGTGATGAATGTCGTCAGATGTTTCGGTGTCGATTCACTGTTCACAAGCGCTGCGAGGTCAAGTTGCTTATAACGTGCGTTTGTGCCTATTATCATCACAAGAGTAATTTATGAATCCGTCGTCAACAAATGAGGACTCGCTGCAGTTTTCCGCCAAAATAAAAGCTTTAATGTTTGAAAGCAAAGAAGTTGTTTTTCTTGTTCTGTAACATATTAAATTATTATTTTTATTATTATTATTGTTAGATAAATACTATTATTATTTAGGGCTGTCAATCGATTAATCACATCTAAAACAAGTTTGTTTACACATATTTACATGTTAACGAATTATTTATATTATATATAAATATATATTTTTTAAATGTATACATGCATATTTTTTTTTAATTTAATCGTTTGACACACTATTATTGTTATTATTATTAATAAATGTTTTTTTACAGGACAATTATGTACGTGTAAGCTTCTTTTTTTTCATACTTGATACCATATATAATAAAAAAAATCATAATAAAATAGGCCCATATTATATACTTGAATGCTATGAAAATGAACATTATTTGTATAATTAATTATTTACAACAGCAATATAATTTCCCTAATTGGGATGGCTTTCAAATGTGAGCTTATCTCAAATATTTGTAATTATATCCAATAACCACGATCAGACGGTTAATGAATAATTAATAATTGCGACAGGTCTAATAATTATTATTTTTATTTGTATAATAATATATTGAATGGATTCCATAAAAACAATAGTAGATGGAGATTAATTTTAAAACTTATATATGTATAATATTAAAAAATAATTTCCCCGAATTTTTTTCCCTGCCTGTTTTCAATTAAATCATGCGAAAAATATTTCTGGCCGGAAATATCAGCGGTCGTTCAGGGCTCGAGTACCCGCTGAGAACAGCTTCAGTGTTTCGGGGATTTGTCGCTGTGTCTTATAGTGGACAAACATGATACATTATGTGTCTGTTCGCAGTGGTACGACACTGACCAGGATGGGCTGCTGAGCGCAGATGATCTGTCCGGCCTGATGGGGGCGCTGGTGGGAATCCCGCAGTACGCTATTGGAGAGATGTACTCGGCGCTGACCAGCAGAGGGCGACCTACTGAAGGTAAAAAACTAGCCTAATTCAAAGGCCGCGTCCTTCGAAGGAGCGAGCGTTGGCAAATGAAACGGTTCAGCCTCTAAAGGATTGCTCGTCACCTAATAACTGACAAGCGGCAGTAACGTTTTTTTATAACGTAATTATGTTCATAGTATATCCATAAAATGACTTCTTAGTAAGATGTCAACATTTGAACCACTTTTATGCATGTGTACCCCAAGTGTAATCTGGCATTTTCGTCCTTCGAATGCAGTCTAAAGTTTAATATTTTAGCATCTAATGCTAATTCGTTGTGTTCCTCTCCTAAAGCTTCTCTGCAAGACTTATTGACGACGCATCCAGTTTATCGGAAAGTCCTTACGGAGTATCTCCACTCCAGTGGGCTCGCTGACGGAAATCACAATGGAATTCCCAATGGGAAGGCCAACGGCAACAACAACGGGATCTACAACGGCTACGGAGCGACCGGTAGGAAGTCGGACTGAGGAGCGTCGCTCAACGCAATACTGGGACGAACGGCCGCGAATGTGCGTCGCCTTCACGTCGAGCCGACGGACTGTCCGACCGACCGCATGTGCAATATTTAACGTGGACTGTGTGTGTGTGTGTGACAGGGTAACGCTTGCGTTCTTTTCGTGTGAATCTCGGTGCTGGGAATGATACTGTGAGAATATACCACTAAATGAATGTGCCTGGAAACAAATAACTTTATATTTTATGACGATCATGTCCGAAGGATCTGTATGTGTATTTAAAACTGTATATTTTTGTCATTTTAAGCTTTGTATATTGGAAAACCCAAAGACATTTGTACTGCTGACGTGTCATATTATTTTATACTTTAATATATTAAAATTCTTAAATAAAGACATTTCCTGTCAAAACGTGTTTTGGTCGTTGGATCGACGAACGCACAAAAGTAAACGCACTGTATTTAAGTGCATATATTTGTCTTTTTGAACTTTGTATATTGGGAAATTTTCATTCATGAAGATTTCTGATTTTAGTTTATATTTTAAATATAAACGGACTTGTTCCGAAAAACAAATTTTATTTCATCGGAATGGTACGAAATTTGGAAAAGGTTTTGGCACTTGCTGTGTGAACACAAAAATCATGGACCCGATTCGAAAAGATTAAATGGTCCTGAGAAGTAGTCGCACCGCTCATCTAAACATCGCTCACGGCTTGTTTAGATTTATAACGATAACTACTATAACGATTACTACTATAACGATAACTACTATAACGATAACTACTATAACGATGACTATAACGATAACTACTATAACGATGACTATAACGATAACTACTATAACGATGACTATAACGATAACTACTATAACGATTACTACTATAACGATTACTACTATAACGATAACTACTATAACGATGACTATAACGATAACTACTATAACGATGACTATAACGATAACTACTATAACGATGACTATAACGATAACTACTATAACGATGACTAACCATAACTACTATAACAATAAGTACTATAATGATGACTATAACGATTACTACTATAACAATAACTACTATAACGATGACTATAACGATTACTACTATAACGATGACTATAACGATAACTACTATAACAATAACTACTATAACGATTACTACTATAACGATAACTACTATAACGATGACTATAACGATAACTACTATAACAATAACTACTATAACGATTACTACTATAACGATAACTACTATAACGATGACTATAACGATAACTACTATAACAATAACTACTATAACGATAACTACTATAACAATAACTACTATAACAATAACTACTATAACGATGACTATAACGATAACTACTATAACGATGACTATAACAATAACTACTATAACGATGACTACTATAACAATAACTACTATAACGATGACTATAACGATAACTACTATAACAATAACTACTATAACGATTACTACTATAACGATGACTACTATAACAATAACTACTATAACGATGACTATAACGATTACTACTATAACGATATCTACTATAACAATAACTACTATAACGATGACTACTATAACAATAACTACTATAACGATAACTACTATAACGATGACTATAACGATAACTACTATAACAATAACTACTATAACGATTACTACTATAACGATGACTACTATAACAATAACTACTATAACGATTACTACTATAACGATGACTACTATAACGATTACTACTATAACGATATCTACTATAACAATAACTACTATAACGATTACTACTATAACAATAACTACTATAACGATGACTACTATAACGATGACTATAACGATTACTACTATAACGATGACTACTATAACAATAACTACTATAACGATGACTATAACGATAACTACTATAGCGATAACTATAGTAGTCTTTTTGAACTTTGTATATTGGAAAATTTTCATTCATGAAGATTTCTGATTTATATTTTAAATATAAACGATATTTTAAACTTGTTCCGAAAAATAAAAATTTTTATTTCATCGGAATGGTACGAAATTTGGGAAAGGTTTTGGCACTTGCTGTGTGAACACAAAAATCATGGACCCGATTCGGAAAGATTAAATGGTCCTGAGAAGTAGTCGCACCGCTCATCGCGGTTATGAGCGCGATGGAAATGAACACTAGTGGAAGCGTTTGGTACTGCGCCCAAAAAAACAATTTTTTTTTTTGCGATATCAACTTCAAATTTGGAGCACGGCTTGTTTAGATTTATGGCTTTGAATTTAGAATAAAACATGTTTCGTAAAATATATTTCATGTCGCATTTAAAAATGGTATTTTTGTGCATTTATTATCATTTTGTTTTTTTGTTTTAACTTTCTTTTCCTCAAACTTCAGTCTGTTTCTCCAAAGCGTTCAAGATTTACCGTGTAGTTTAAGTTGGAAATTTCATTTTCAGGTCTACGTTCAAACAGGTAATAAATGGATCATAACTATTCCATAAATATAATTTAGTACCAAAAAAATACCATTATAGTCCTCTAATTTCACTGAAATAAAACATTTTTGACCACGCACCAGAGGGTTAAATAACGACACGATGTTTCCTGCGGTTCATTTAGATGCTTTATTATGTCTCGAGGGTTTTTCTTTTGTTTTTGAACCTTCTCAATCGTCTTCATTTGACGTTTTTTACGAGTTTTTGTCTCGTGTACCTGTCCAAATTTTCTTCTCTAATTTCCCTCATCTGTCCATCATGTTGGCGTACATTCCCTCTCCCGCCGTCCATCGCGGAAGATCTCGTACGTTGCTTTCTTTCTACGATTATTTTCATTAAATCTGTTTCTTGCACTCTCGCTTCATGTTTCGTTGGAGTTGCTGATCTTCGTTGGCCGTCTTGAGTCTTTCTGTGCCTTTGGTCTCTTTTTGGCCTCCTTCCGTCTGTTGTGATCTTTCGCTGGCTCCGTCTTCCACGTCGTGCCTTCTGTTTTTTGTCTCTGTGAACGTTCTTTTCCTCGGATATCTCCTTGATGTTTGTGTCTGTTTCTGTTGCATCTCTTCTCATTATCTTGGAATCGTTGGGAATGTCCGAATCCATGTTTCTCTTCTTTGTACTTTTTGCTGTTTTTTGCCCGATGTTTTCCTCTCCATCATGCTCCGTTCCACCATCCGCAGAGGTTCTGGGATGCTTTATGGAATAAGTAAACATTGCATGATGGGATTTGTAGTTTTGAAGACTGAAGAAGTTGGATTGGACTGTAGAATCAAGTTGAGCATCATACGAAGTCTTGTGTTTTTGTCCTGAAGTGTTTCCATCCAAGTCTTGGAGATCAGAATGAATCGTTTCTTGAACGGAAATGCTTTGATCCGAACTTTGGGCCTCGGTTAATGTTTGAAATGCGTTCTGGCCGTTGTTTTCCGTGACGTTACCCTGTAACCACAGTAATGAAAGTGGCGTTAGCATCTGAAATACGTTCTGCATCATGTGATATTTGTGCTGAAATCACATTGTGGAGCGGATGAACCTGTGCTTCAGAAACCGTAGCGCGAGTCCAATAGGAGCAGCCGGCGACTGGCTCGGGAACGATATCGGAGAACATATCCTGGTCTGCGCAGAGAAGAGAGCTGATGAAGTCCTCGTCAAGACCAGCCTGAAAGAAAGAAATACACACTTTAAAGTAATAAACTGTTCTGAGTCGCCCTTTAACACCTTTGTATTTTAATTTACCTCCGTCGTAAACTCGCTGTGGTTGAAGAGCTGCTTGAGGAACAGCGCACACGCGTCCTCCTCATTGGTTGCGGTGACCTCTGACCCATCACTGACCTTTGACTCTAGAGCGTCCGTGACCCGTGAGTATTCTGTCAGCGTTCTCTCGGCGAGATCTTGAACCGGCCGCTCCTGGACGACCTTTTTAAACGTTTTTCTTGTTTTCTTCACTTTACCTGAGTGACAGAACTCTGAGTTCATCGTTTACGATTTATTTCAGTCATAGATGAAGTTTTAGGTTAGAATATAACATGATTTATCAATCAGCAAGTAAACAAAACAATAATTGTGAGCCATTATAATGAATCCTGACCTGCAGGAATCGGTTTATCTGCTCTGTTGGTGCTCTTGTCCCGTCCTTCCCACTCAATGAACCTGGAGGAATTCATAAACAAAATATAAAAACCTCTTCTTCTGTGACGGTCATGATTCTAATTGTGAGGTTTGCTCTTTATGAAGGGGTTAAAAATGCTCCAAACAGCATCAAATCAATACACAATTATTGTATAATTAAATACATTTCAAAAAATGTTCAGCTCACATCCTGGCATTGATGTAATATTGCTCGCGTTCAGAGTTTGACGTTTTTCTCCACTCCTGAACGGCCGCGTTCACGGCAGCTGAGAACGGGAGATCCGGACTGTGAACGGCGAATGAGCGAATCACGCGCCTGAGAGAGATAAACAAAACATGTTCAAATAACGAGCTTTAAAGACACGTTCGCACCAAGAACGATAACGATAACTACTATAACGATGACTATAACAATAACTACTATAACGATGACTATAACGATAACTACTATAACGATGACTACTATAATGATAACTACTATAACGATAACTACTATAACGATAACTATAACGATAACTACTATAACGATAACTATAACGATAACTACTATAACGATAACTATAACGATATCTACTATAACGGTGACTACCATAATGATAACTATAACAATAACTACTATAACGATGACTACTATAATGATAACTATAACAATAACTACTATAACGATGACTACTATAATGATAACTACTATAACGATAACTACTATAACGATAACTACTATAACGATAACTATAACGATAACTACTATAACGATAACTATAACGATAACTACTATAACGATGACTATAACAATAACTACTATAACGATGACTATAACGATAACTACTATAACGATGACTATAACAATAACTACTATAACGATGACTACTATAATGATAACTACTATAACGATAACTACTATAACGATATCTACTATAACGATAACTATAACGATAACTACTATAACGATAACTATAACGATATCTACTATAACGGTGACTACCATAATGATAACTATAACGATAACTACTATAACGATGACTATAACGATATCTACTATAACGGTGACTACCATAATGATAACTATAACGATAACTACTATAACGATGACTACTATAATGATAACTACTATAATGATAACTACTATAACAATAACTATAACGATATCTACTATAACGATGACTACTATAATGATAACTATAACGATATCTACTATAACGATGACTACTATAACGATAACTACTATAACGATGACTACTATAACGATAACTACTATAACGATGACTACTATAATGATAACTACTATAATGATAACTACTATAACAATAACTATAACGATATCTACTATAACGATGACTACTATAATGATAACTATAACGATATCTACTATAACGATATCTACTATAACGATAACTACTATAACGATGACTACTATAACGATAACTACTATAACGATGACTACTATAATGATAACTACTATAATGATAACTACTATAACAATAACTATAACGATATCTACTATAACGATGACTACTATAATGATAACTATAACGATATCTACTATAACGATGACTACTATAATGATGACAATAACGATATCTACTACAACGATGACTACTATAATAATAACTACTATAACGATAACTATAACGATATCTACTATAACGATGACTACTATAACGATGACTATAACGATGACTACTATAACGATGACTACTATAACGATGACTACTATAACGATGACTATAACGATGACTACTATAACAATAACTATTATAACGATAACAACTATAACGATGACTACTATAACGATGACTACTATAATGATAACTACTATAACGATAACTACTATAACGATGACTACTATAATGATAACTACTATAATGATAACTACTATAACGATGACTACTATAACGATGGCTACTATAACGATGACTACTATAACAATAACTACTATAACGATAACTACTATAACGATAACTACTATAACGATGACTATAACGATAACTACTATAACAATAACTACTATAACGATGACTACTATAACAATGACTATAACGATAACTACTATAACGATAACTACTATAACAATAACTACTATAACGATAACTACTATAATGATGACTACAATAATGATGACTATAACGATGACTACTATAATGATAAGAATATATTTTAATTATCTACGTTTACTATAAATAAAATACTAATGCATAACATTGAACAAATAATACAAATCAATTTAAATAAAATAATATTAAATTTAATTTTGCTTACTTGACTCCACTACTGTCTTCAGCAATTTTCAAAACTTTATGGTTATAGTTATGATTCTCTGTGTGAACGGACCTTTATTGTTAATATGATATATAAGCGTCATAATGAATTCCTGTTTACTTCAATAACATGCTTCTGCTTTAACAAAACTATAGAATATGCATAAACATGTTCATATGAGTGCGATATGACCGTGAACGTGTGTGCTTGTGCTCTCTCACATGAAGAAACACGCCAGAGCTTCGGTTTCTGGACTGCTGGAGCTGAAGCCCTTCGCCGTCTCACACAACCTCTGCCACAGTCCGTACGTGTCCTGCACATCTTCAGGAAACCTTCTAGCCGAGGAATTGCCAGAGAACGAGGCCTGTGAGGGACTCTGTGTGTTTGAGTGCAGGTATGGTGTGGGATAAACGGGGTAAACCTTCATGTGTGGTTGAAGCACTAGACAGGAAACGGCCGAATGGTTAAAGTGTAACGGGGGCGAGTAAATGGGGCAGAATGGATTCTGATGAGGCGCTAAAGCAACAGGGTTGAAATGAGGAACTACAACGGGCCATGAAGGGTTAAGATGAGGAGTGTGAAAAGGGTTAAATGAAGGGTTAAGATGAGGAGTGTGAAAAGGGTTAAATGAAGGGTTAAGATGAGGTGCGTGAAAAGAGTTAAATGAAGAGTTAAGATGAGGTGCATGAAAAGGGTTAATTTGTGTGAAAAGAGTTTCTGGTTTGACATTTCTAGGAGTAGATGGAGGTTGGCCGTCTTCATTGAACTGTGGGATGCGGTTTAGTTCCTCCTGAGGATCTGATTGATGGATTGATGATCTTATTGATTGATGATTTTGTGATCTTCCAGAGTTCAATGCTGGTTGAAACCACTGACGACTTTCCTCAAGCTCTTCATGCTGAAGCGAATGAAGCATCTGAGGAGGATGAACAGATGTTTGGGAAGGCTGCATTGATCGCTTCAGCTTCAGTTGACAATCAGCAGGTGTTTCTGGCACAAGAAACGTGTCTCCAGCATCAGAAGAGCGCAGAACGTCCGTTCTGACTGGTTGTGTTTCAGTCTGATCGTCTTGAAGAGGCCTGTCGGTTACACACCTCACTTCTGAATATGTTCGTTCGTAACTAAGCAGCGCCTCGTTATCCCCATGAAGTGGCAGTAAGTGCTCCATTAGATGTGGGAGAGCTGAAAAAGGTTGCGCTGAACTTTGGTTCTCCATCTAAAAACAGGAGATTTTACATATGTAAGAAAAAAGGCTTTGGCGAGACACTAAAAAATCTAAGGTTATTTTTTTATCAATCACCATTTTGTGTTACCCACCTCCTACTCAGATGTATCAACTCAGTGTTTGGGTAGTTTTTGTGTTACCCAGATCCTGGGTCAAACGTAACAACCCAGTGTTTGGGTAGTTTTTGTGTTACTCAGATCCTGGGTCAAATGTAACAACTCAGTGTTTGGGTAGTTTTTGTGTTACCCAGATCCTGGTCAGACGAAACAACCCAGTGTTTGGGTAGTTTTTGTGTTACTCAGATCCTGGGTCAAATGTAACAACCCAGTGTTTGGGTAGTTTTTGTGTTACCCAGATCCTGGGTCAAACGTAACAACCCAGTGTTTGGGTAGTTTTTGTGTTACCCAGATCCTGGGTCAAACGTAACAACCCAGTGTTTGGGTAGTTTTTGTGTTACTCAGATCCTGGGTCAAATGTAACAACTCAGTGTTTGGGTAGTTTTTGTGTTACCCAGATCCTGGTCAGACGAAACAACCCAGTGTTTGGGTAGTTTTTGTGTTACTCAGATCCTGGGTCAAATGTAACAACCCAGTGTTTGGGTAGTTTTTGTGTTACCCAGATCCTGGGTCAAACGTAACAACCCAGTGTTTGGGTAGTTTTTGTGTTACTCAGATCCTGGGTCAAATGTAACAACTCAGTGTTTGGGTAGTTTTTGTGTTACCCAGATCCTGGTCAGACGTAACAACCCAGTGTTTGGGTAGTTTTTGTGTTACTCAGATCCTGGGTCAAATGTAACAACCCAGTGTTTGGGTAGTTTTTGTGTTACTCAGATCCTGGGTCAGACGTAACAATCCAGTGTTTGGGTAGTTTTTGTGTTACTCAGATCCTGGTCAGACGTAACAACCCAGTGTTTGGGTAGTTTTTGTGTTACTCAGATCCTGAGTCAAATGTAACAACCCAGTGTTTGGGTAGTTTTTGTGTTACTCAGATCCTGGGTCAGACGTAACAACCCAGTGTTTGGGTAGTTTTTGTGTTACTCAGATCCTGGGTCAGACGTAACAACCCAGTGTTTGGGTAGTTTTTGTGTTACTCAGATCCTGGGTCAGACGTAACAACTCAGTGTTTGGGTAGTTTTTGTGTTACCCAGATCCTGGGTCAGACGTAACAACCCAGTGTTTGGGTAGTTTTTGTGTTACCCAGATCCTGGGTCAGACGTAACAACCCAGTGTTTGGGTAGTTTTTGTGTTACTCAGATCCTGGGTCAGACGTAACAACCCAGTGTTTGGGTAGTTTTTGTGTTACCCACCTCCTACTCAGATGTATCAACTCAGTGTTTGGGTAGTTTTTGTGTTACCCAGATCCTGGGTCAGACGTAACAACCCAGTGTTTGGGTAGTTTTTGTGTTACCCAGATCCTGGTCAGACGTAACAACCCAGTGTTTGGGTAGTTTTTGTGTTACTCAGATCCTGGTCAGACGTAACAACTCAGTGTTTGGGTAGTTTTTGTGTTACTCAGATCCTGAGTCAAATGTAACAACCCAGTGTTTGGGTAGTTTTTGTGTTACTCAGATCCTGGGTCAGACGTAACAACCCAGTGTTTGGGTAGTTTTTGTGTTACTCAGATCCTGGGTCAGACGTAACAACTCAGTGTTTGGGTAGTTTTTGTGTTACCCAGATCCTGAGTCAGACGTAACAACCCAGCGTTTGGGTAGTTTTTGTGTTACCCAGATCCTGGGTCAGGCGTAACAACCCAGTGTTTGAGTAGTTTTTGTGTTACTCAGATCCTGGGTCAGACGTAACAACTCAGTGTTTGGGTAGTTTTTGTGTTACCCAGATCCTGGGTCAGGCGTAACAACCCAGCGTTTGGGTAGTTTTTGTGTTACCCAGATCCTGGGTCAGGCGTAACAACTCAGTGTTTGGGTAGTTTTTGTGTTACCCAGATCCTGGGTCAGACGTAACAACCCAGTGTTTGGGTAGTTTTTGTGTTACCCAGATCCTGGGTCAGGCGTAACAACCCAGCGTTTGGGTAGTTTTTGTGTTACCCAGATCCTGGGTCAGACGTAACAACCCAGTGTTTGGGTAGTTTTTGTGTTACCCAGATCCTGGGTCAGGCGTAACAACCCAGTGTTTGGGTAGTTTTTGTGTTACCCAGATCCTGGGTCAGGCGTAACAACTCAGTGTTTGGGTAGTTTTTGTGTTACTCAGATCCTGAGTCAAATGTAACAACTCAGTGTTTGGGTAGTTTTTGTGTTACCCAGATCCTGGGTCAGGCGTAACAACCCAGTGTTTGGGTAGTTTTTGTGTTACTCAGATCCTGGGTCAGACGTAACAACCCAGTGTTTGGGTAGTTTTTGTGTTACCCAGATCCTGAGTCAGACGTAACAACCCAGTGTTTGGGTAGTTTTTGTGTTACTCAGATCCTGGGTCAGGCGTAACAACCCAGCGTTTGGGTAGTTTTTGTGTTACCCAGATCCTGGGTCAGACGTAACAGCCCAGCGTTTGGGTAGTTTT